>MU225462.1:1934023-1957447 GCA_018584345.1 Thuja plicata
GTGAAAAGCCACCCATGTGGCAATAATTCATTTATTTAATTAAATAATTCCTTCATATTTGTCTCACCTTCCTCCATGAAGATGAAGAGTCAATCATTTCTTCCCAAGAAACTCTTCATCCTCTCTTCAGGCTTTTCTATATTATGGACCTTCTTTCTTTCATTTGAGGAGGGAAATCTTTAGAGTACCAAAACTATAGTGAATTATTGTCTCAATTCTCTCATATTGCCAAGCTTTTATTGCATATTTAGTGTAATTTCATTTAGCTTAATGGCATTTTTCATCTCAATTTATTTTGTTTACTTATCAAGTAGTTTAATTCTGTTATCTCTTTCAAGTTTCTTAGCTTAAAATATGCATCCTCATTCCTAGATTACAATTGCATCTCTCATATAGAATAAATTTCATTTCAGTTTTCAAAGCTTTCAAATCCTCCATTTTAGAAATGGTCTATGGTTGTTGGCTCTCGTCCTGAGAGTAATTAAACACCCCAACTAAATAGGAGGCAACAGGTCGATTTGATCAATATTGTGGAATGAGCAATTCATGTTCATCTTCGCGATTCAACGATTGAGCAATGACTATGTTGTGTTGTGGTTGATTTAGAGGTCAACATTCAGACACATACAGTAGACACCTAAAAATGTCCTCATGTAATCAAATAAATATTCCAAATTCCTCTATTAATTAAATAGATATGTGTTATTTATTTAATTAATTCATTAGCTTATTCCTCTATTATTTAAATAAATATTAATTATTTATAATTTATCTAATTCACTATCCTTTTCTATCCTACGATTAAATAAATATCAATTTATTTAATTATTCCATTTCTAATTCTTTTCTCTTATTTATCATATAAATATCTTTATTTATTTTATAAATTCATTAACCCTCTTCTTTCTAATCCCACGAATCATCTCCACTCACATGTATCAACTCCTCAATTTGTAGACATGTGGCAAATGATGCTTGTCTCTTCATTTGAGTTTCACGTCTCCAACATATCTAGATTCAATACACCTTGTTATGTGTTATGAAAAGTTGTGAATATTCCTAGTCTTTTTGGCCTATAATAATTTCAAAGTATATCAGATGGATGTAAATTGACATTCTTGAATGGAGAAGTGAAAGAAGTCTACATTGAGAAACCATAAGGTTTCAGGTAAGAAAGTGATCCAATTTCTTCTTATAGATTGAAGAAGATGCTACATGGATTGGAGCAAGCACCTAGGGCCTAGTATGACAGATTAGACAAATATCTGATTGGAAAAGGATTTAAGAAAGGATCTAATGACAATAATTTGTAATTTATAAGGTTGTTTTAGATCAAATCTTGATTGTTATAGTCTATACATTTGATGATATAATTTTTGGTGCAAATGATGCCATGTGCAGAGGTTTTGCTGATGAAATGCAAAAGGAATTTGAAATATATATGATTGGTGAGTTGAATTTCTTTCTTGGATTACAAGTAAATCAGAACAGTAAAGGAATTTACATTTCTCAGTCCAAGTATGTCAAAGAAATATTGAATAAGTTTGATTGGAGAATTTCAATTTTTTTTTACACCTATTGTTATCGGATGCAAGTTAATAAAAGAAGATAATTCACTGAAGATTGATACAAGTAAATACAGGTCAATGATTGGAGGATTTTTATATTTGACAAAGCTGCTAGACTAGACATTATGTATTATGTTTGTTTAGCGACCCGACTTTAGTAAGAACCAAAATAATCACATGTTGTTACAGTGAAAACACTTTTTGAAGATACTTGAAAGGAATAGAAGATTCCAGCTTATGGTATCCTAAGGAATCAAAATTAATTATGACAACCTATATTGATGTGAATTGGACCGGTTGTAAAGTGGTGGAGCTTGTTTCCTTGGCTCTCGATTGGTTGCTTGGTCAAGTAGGAAACAAGATTTTATATCTTTATCTACTATTGAGGCTTAATATATTGTAGCATTTGTTTGTTGCACACAAGTGCTTTGGATGAAAAAAATACTAAAAGATATTCCAGCATATCATTTGAGGTTCTAATCTTAATTATGTGTGATAATACTAGTGTTATACAAATTTCTACGAATCTGGTAGAACATTACAAAATAAAGCATATAGAAGTTAGATATCATTTCTTGAGGGAGAAGGTATAGGGCATTAAGGTGAAGCTTGAATATGTACCCACACAAGATAAAATTGTAGATATTTTCACCAAACCATTATGCAAGGACACATTTGAGTATCTCTGGTAGAATTGGTGGGTCCTACCACTTTCTGTCTGGACTAAATGCACCGGGGCGTGCACTGGACTAAATGCATCGGGGCATGCATTGGTCTAGGGCATTGTATGCTTCTCTATTTTTTTGGATCAATGATTGGTAGCTTCCTCTCAGGGGGAGCATAGTGAGTTTCTTAGGGGAGTTTTTCCATTTTTTATTGTTCTCAAAGGGGGAGAAGAACAAAGGTTTTGATGTTGACATCTTAAATTGTTTTTGCTTTTCGTTGATGGATGTTTCCATCAATGGAAAAGGGTGAGATTTTTGTGAATGTGATTGTTGTTATTAGTAATGGTTTTCATTGATGTCAATATATCCTACCTAGTTTATCAGGTTCGATTTGTGGTATATCAATATTTCAGGTTGATGAGGATTTATGTTCCAATTGAACATGCACCAGATGGAGTGTTATAATGATCTATCATTTTCCATGTTTTTCCTAGTCCTATTCATATTGTTACATGCTAAGATTTAATATTTGGGGCCCAGACTGATCTGGGTATTGGTTGATGTGTTTCAGAGTAACTATTTGTATTGTAACATGTAATTACTTGTTCACTAGCTCCAAATGTCATGAAGAGGGTGTAGCTTGTTGATTTGAGCGAGGAGCTTTTGTGTGATACATGCTTCATTCCTTATCACCACGGGAATGACTTGGTGTGACCTATTTCAAATTATATTAGGCCAAATTGGATGTTCTATGGTGACATGAATTGATATATGTAGAAGATAATCTTGTTCGATGAGAAGATGTATGTATGCAAACATACAAAGAAGGAATATAACTCAGAAGATCCTATTTTGTGTGCAAGCGTGTGTTCCTAAAGGTAGAAGAATAGTGTTTGTTACTTCAGTGGTGAATTGATTGTTATCAGTACTCTTTTGGCAGTTAGCTAGTTTAATTAGGTAATGAGCCTCTTGTATTGGCAATTAGCCATTTTTCTATTGGTTGTGATAGCTACTTTGTATCTAGGATAATTATCCCAAATGACAGTGAGGCATACCTAAAATGAGTATTTGTACAAATCACCTTTACCAGTGTCACCTTTACCAATTTTTTATACTTGAGAATAGTTCTTCGTGGTCTTTCCTACCTTCAGTTTCCACGTAAAAATCTGGTGTTCATTGTGCATGGTGTTATTTTGTCTTTTCATGTTTACATCCATTTTAATTGTTTGAATGCTTTATCAGTGTTACCGGTTGAAGTTAGATTAAAATAAAAAGTTTTGAATCACTGATTCAACCCCCCCCCCCCTCTCAGTTCTTCTGTATGTTCAACAAAATTCAATATCATCTACCTACTGCTCCATCTCATCCCTCCGTTTTCTTTAATGTCTTAATCTCCTTTATTCTCAATATTTCCTACCTACTCCTTATCTATTCTTTCATCCTAGCCACTCATTTTACCAACTCTTAATCCTATCCCTTGATTTTTATGAGGAATTCTATTAAAGAACATTTTCCCCACTCTTTTGAATCCTAATGAGCATTTGTGAACTATTGAGATTTTTCTTACTTGCGGTCTTGCATACTTGTGATCCGTGAGAGCTATAGCTATCATCTTATCATCATTATCATTTATATCACCATAATCATCTTCATAATCTTACATCAATCAACCATACTCCATTCATTTATATCCTCTTGTACATGTACTAACAAATCTGAGAGAAACTCATTACAATTGATACAAGATCTTAAAGGATAGGAGGATAATAGAATCAAGAATTTAATGAAATAATATGGGTATATCTTTGTTTACTATCATTTTTATGTGTTCATGAAGAAGTTTTGTATTTATATGATGTTGGTTTCTTTGTGAATATAGGGATTTTTGTTTGGCTTAATTACATTCTGAATAGGTTGTCAATTCTACATATTATCATTTTGGAATGACTAATGAGAATATTATCCCTTTTACTAGTCACTTTATTGTTATTAAAAGTGTTTTTGAGAGTTATAAGTTGGAATTCATCAGAGACACTAGAGTTGCACATTTTCCACCCAGACCTACACATTTAACATTTTTGTTTTATAATTTTATTTTATGTTTTCTGTATTAAATTATGTTTTTGTGCTAATGTTTAGGGTTCTTGTGCTTCTATGTGGTATACCTATGCATTTTATTTCTATATTTGTGCAAATGATTCATCTTGTTGTGCATCTATTGTTTTGTTATATATTTGATGTCTTGTTGTACATTTTTTGTATTGTTGCGCAATTGTTGTATTATTGTGCATTTGTTGTCTTGTTGCACATTTGTTGTCTTCTTGCTTATTTTATTCATCTTCTTGTGTTTTTTCTTCTATTAGTTTTCTATCTTTGTATATTTTTGTAGGTTCTATTTCTACACCTTTGCCTCATTAGTCTTTCCCATTTGACATCCCAAGGCTCATTAGACTTGATCAAAGGGACATCAATCAAATTTGGAAAACATTATATCAAGGTGAACTTGTTATAAACCCTCTTATTTACATTCCAAAAAGTGATCATAGTATTTTTCATATATCATAGAATCATTTCTTTCTTTAGATTAATTTGTTTGATGTATCTTCCACATATAAAAAAACAGGCATAAAATTGGTCATACAAATTTGGATTAGAGCTTAAAATAAACTCCTTTTGTCTTGTATCCTCAATATTTCCTTGTGTATGCTCTCCTCTTTCATCCTGGTAAGGATCTTTCGTGGACCATAAATAAGGGATCTTTCCTTTTCTTTTAGGGGGGTCTTCCTAGAGAAGTGATTACTTTAGGGGATGACTTCAACTTTAATATTCCAATGGAGTATAAATAAAGAGGGTGAATCAAAAGAAACATCTGTTAGAAGTGGAATCTTTTCATTCTAGACTAAGCCTAGTTAAGAAATTTATACCTTATTAAAGTGAAGGTGAAGAGTGGGTTACCCCTTCCTCTCATCTGTTTGATATTAATCCCCTTTCATTTTTATGGATATAGGCCTCAACATACCCTTATGGTATATAGAGGATACCCCTAGTTGAGCTTGTAAAGCCTATAGTTGAACTTTTTGTCCATCAATTCTTTTGTATGCAAGGATTGATACTCCAACATGAGTAGGCTTGCTGATGTATCTAATGTACTTGAATATTTAGATCTCCTTCCCCACTTGGAACCAAAAAGGGGACACATTATCCAAAATTATCCCAATAATTTTTTCTTTTGCATTCTTCTCTTGTGTCTTTCATATTTAATCAAAAACCTTAAAAAATCATAAAAATTAAAATCCTAAAAAAACACAAAAAAATAAAAAACCAAAAAATAAAGACCAAAAACCAATCACACTTGCCACTTCCAGAGCCCAAACATAAAATAACCAATGGCCATCTTGGCCCAAAAAAATCAAGATCTCAAAAGACAAAAGTATGACATACAAGCCCTACAAAAGGAACCATTAATGGTGACTCTTGAGTGACTTTAGGACATAGATAATGAAAAACTTCAAGAAATTATAAACCAACTAGACAAGGTAGAACAACAAATGACCAAAAATAAATAGAAAAATCCCAACCAAAGCACTTCCTCCAAAAAAACATGCATGCCCAAATATCCCTTGGATAGTAAATTTACACCTTTGGGACAATCTATTGAGTTATCTTTGAAAGAGATTCTTTAGCTTAATCATATCACATTACCTAAGGAGATGAGATGTGTATGTTAGTAGATGTGTATCTATTGTGAATATAATAGATGCAAGAAGCATAAAACTTAAAATTGCATGAAATTAAAACATAAAATTCAAGACCTCAATGATAGTGGTGAAATTTCTATTAAAGCACATCCTAATAATTCACCTAATAAGAAATTATCCATAATTAAAGACACTCTTACCAAGCATGATCAAAATTATCTAACTATGTGTAGCAATAACCCACAATTAGCCTTCATTTGTCTCACCATTTCTTCATATCCTAAATATTCCCAATAATAATCCACACTATCTCGATCAAATAATTAATCTAATGATGACAACTTTATTTTTGACCCTCAAGGGCTATCTACAATAGAAATCTAATTTAATCCTAATCTTGATACAAGTCCTATCAATTATTTGAAAGTCCTAGATTGTATGGCATCATGTACTCCAATTATAATCATACCTACTCCCAATAATCCTATTCAAAATTATTCCCCATAATACGCAAACATGAACTCCATCCAAGAATCTCTCATGTTAATCCAAACTCCTTCCCCGTCCTTATAAGTGGACCCATGTCTAGATGATAGTCCAATGAATGAAGAAACAAGTCTAAATATACATTAAGACCAAGATCACATCTTCCTAAAATGTCATGACGATCCCTCCATACTCTTTCATTTCTTCCAAGATTACCCCCTTCCATATTAAGAGAAAATTTTCCTTCCAAGTCTCATTCCTTATCCACCTCCTAATAAAGATCATGATATCTCTTCCATCATTTCCAATGATCCATTTTAAAATAAAGAGAAAATTGCCCTTTCCACTCCATCCAATGATCCTCTTCCATGCCAAGATCAAATTATTCCTTCATATCCTTGTCATAACCATCCTAATTCACCTCATGATCCTAATCTTCCTCAAGATCCTATCACCCCCATTCAAACTAATAACGATCCCATTACATATCAACTTGGTTCCTACACTTAAATCATTTGGTCTGGTCTACTCTGTGATCCCATCATTTCTTACATGCCTCCTTGATCTCAAAATGGATTCATATATTGCATAAATCAACGATACTACATTCCTTTATAACCTCTTTTGTATGTAATAACAAATCTAAGAGCCACCACTACAATACAAGATCTTAAAGGATATGAGGACAATGCAATCAAGTGCTTCATGAAGGCATATGGTTATATGTGTGTTTACTTTCATTATTGTATTATCATAAATAATATTTATGGATTGATGTGATGTTGGTTAGTCTTGTGAATATATGGATTTTGGTTTGGGTTGATTAGGTTCTCAATAGGTTTTCCATTTCCATCATCGTCAGATACTAATGAAACTTTTTTTGGGTAGTGGGACGTTACAATATACTTCTTCAATTTGGGATGTAATTTAGAGTGTTGATCTTTAGAAATAAGAACACATACATCACAATGAAATTTTTCAAATTTGAATAATCACAAGAGTGACCTATTTGTACATCTTCAAAAATCTTACAATCTATTAAAGGTGGTGGTGATCAATTTATTAGATAGTGTGTCATATCTCACACTCCAACTTGGCATTATAGAGCACACTCCTTGTTCTTTCTAAAAGAGTCATGTTTATGTGTTGAGCAACACCATTTTGTTAAGGAGTGTAAAATATTAATTTATGCCTTTTGATATGATTTTCCTTACAATAATTTCCAAATTCCAAATATGCGAACTTGAATATATTAACTATCCATAAATACTTGATTGATCTTCTAGTATACTTTTCAACCAAAAATCTAAAGTAATTAAATGGATTGAATACATCATATTTATTTTCATAGGACCATGCCCTTCTAAAGTAATCATTTGTAAATGCACAAAATATGATAATCCTCCAAAAAAACTATAGAGGATGGTCCCAAAACATCTAAATTAATATAATCTAAAACCTCCTTTACTTATTTGACTACCTATTTTAAACTTCTATTTACACCGCCTTTCAAAGACAATATAAATAATATAAAAAATTCCCACATAAAATTTATCTCACTTTTGCAAAACTATTTTGTTTAGTTTTTCTTGGATTTGATCATATTTATGTGGAAGGGAATTCAATAGAAGTTGTTTTGATAGCCATAATTTTACTCCCTCTTTCATTATTATACATGTTATTTCTATACTTCAAACTGAAAGATGTGTATACTTTGTGTACATTTGATTAAGAATTTTATTTTGTATTTTTAACTTACTAAATTGTTATGATACTTCATGGGACCTATCACTGAGGTGATATCCTACATGGTAGGTGATGGCTATGAAAAGATTTCTATTTTTAGGAAGTTGGTATCTACCTTGGAGGACCTATATTTTAGTCTATTTTGGTGTGCCATTTTGTTAGCTATAATAGTTAACCCATGACAAGTTAGGACATCTTGCTATGATGGGATTATGATAGTTTTCTAGTATGACTCTATCAAACACTAAGTTTATGTAAGAGTCAAGAGGAGTTTCATTTTAGAAGTCAATAATTCTCACACATGTTAGGTGGCATGCATGTCATGACAACTCATTTTGACATAGCATGTCCATATTGGTGTTTGGCATGTTGAGTGGACATATATAAAATGATAGTTAGAACTAATGTGAATGTTGTGTATTATTCAATTTTGACATAACAAGAGAAGGCTAATGTGTTGCATTCCATTTGGATTGATTATTTGTATAGTAGTTATGTGTTGTATGCCTTACATTTTGAGTATTGTGACATCTATTATAGCAAGTTAGTTTGGATTAGTGCATGTCCTTAATTCTGTAGTTGCGTGCATGAAATGATCGTCAAGATGAAACATGAAAGTCTTGGCCTCCCATGTTGGTTCTTTATGAATACTATTTTTGTTAGCTTATTTTGTATGATAGGTTAATATTTTTTGAATTGTTAAATTATGTTGCCAGGATTATACCAGATTATTGTTTTAGTGTGCTAAATCTCAAAGATCATTGGCTTTACACATTGCATAGTTATAATACAATTGAGGTGTGTATCTAGAGTGCTATTTTTTTCTCATAATATTTTTCCCATGTAAATCATGGTGATATGGTTTACATTATTTTATCTATTTTAAGTTATCTAAATAAATGGGCGTCTTTTTGAATTTCTATTAGCATAATATTTTAAATAATTTTTAGAAACTCTCATGAGTAGAAGTGTAGGGATTTGTTTCCATTTGTCTAGCTTCCTTTCAAATACATGTCATACTTCTCACTCTAACATATTTGTATCTCCTCTGTAAAAACAATTTTCTTTTTGTGTAATATAGAAATATCTATAGCTTATTATTTGTCTTGGTTGAAGCATGCAAGTTTTTGTGCAATATTTTGTTATTTTCAACTTAGCCTTTTAGGTTGGTGAGATTCATAAATTTTCACGGTAGCATTTATGAACTAATATGGCATAACTTTGGACATATTATAATGAACACTACGAGCCAATGCAAGATTTTAGAATATAAGGTACTAATCAAACTACATAAATTTTATTCATTAAATATATTTACCTAAGCCTTGACCAAATTCCTTTGAAATTTCATCCATTTTGTAGATTTACGTGAGCTTTGACCAAAATACTATGAAATTGCATCCATTAAATATATTTCTTCAAGCTTGATCAAATTACTGTAAAACTCATCCAAAAATCACACCTCTTATTTTTATTAGCCGATAGGCTTTTATTGGGGAGAAACCTTTAATCGGAAAATTGTCTCACACTGAGACCCGGTGTCGGAAAAAAGTTTGCGGCAACCTGCCTACTGCCATTTCACGCTAAAATTCGGTGCCGCCCAAAAATAACATTAGAGACAAATTTTAGTGTTGGCTTTGCAGGTAACTATAATCGTGGCTGGGGATTGCAGCAGACAGTAGCAATTGCTTTGTCTCCATGATCATTACCCTCACAACACAGTATTCTCCACATTACTGCGTAAAAAGTGTAATTGTCCTTCTCCCATTCAATTCACAACACACACAATATCCATCATCAAACCTGAAGATTTGCTCATATGTCAAATTTATTTTTAAATTTAGAGATATCTGTTTAGCGGAGCCAAAGCGAGAGCACTTCTTTTGGCAAAGAAAATGGCGCGTGTGACTACAGTTGCAGTCGCTTATAAAGATTGAAGGAGTTGTATCGGCCGTAGCGGTTTGACAGAAAATTAACAGTTGAAGGAGCACTGACGACAAATCTGATTTCAATGAAGTTGAGGGATTTTATTTTCTACAAATTCTGCTATTAAGTAGAGGATTGCTTTTGACTCGAGGAATTTTATTTAGTGAAATTTAGGGATTTTATTTTAGGCAGATCTATGGAGTGGAATGATTTTATTTAGTAAAGGTTTTTTTATTTAATAAAGTTGCTAGAATTATATTCTGCAAATCTGCTTTGCAGTGGAGTTTAGCTGGTAAAGAATTTGATTTAGTAAACAATTATAGAGTCTAATTTTAACATTTGCTTTTTGATAATGATGATTTTCAATTTTTTTTAATTGATTTCTTTGAAGTTTTCAATATAGCATGGTTTCTTTTGAACATAAGTTTTGTTTAATTATTATAATTTGATTCACTTCTAATCATTTTGTTTATAAACAGGCTTTCAAATATTTCTTATTTGATGTAATTTGTGGGATGTATATATGTATAGAATATATAAAGAAACATTAGTTCAGAGGATATGAAGTGAGCATTCTATTGCTTATAATTTTTGTTTTGATCTTAAGAATGTGAAAAATAATGTTAGTTGAATTGAAATACATTTTATTTTTTGGTATATAATTTTATATTATGATTAGAAGTTTTTTTTAAAGTTGTGTATTTGAATAAATCAAATATATTATTAAATTTTGTGAAAAATTGATATCTATAATATTTTTTTATGGTTATATTTAACTTTTATGAAATTACGTTTTAAGAATTGCAGTAATGAAAAAACTTACAAATTGTGTTGACTTCCCACCTAACGCAAAAAAATGGTTCCTACTTTTCTGCAATTTTTAGTTCATTTGTTTCCATTTACCAAAGTACTCTTGAAAAAATAAAATGAACTCATTTTTAAAATGCATTTTGCAAACTTACAACTATTATGGTAATTTAAAATAGAATAAATAATAAAATCAATATACCATGAATTTATTATTTTGTCTCTAATTGTATGTTTTAGAAATAATTACAAAAATCATCTTCAAGTCAAACAATGTACTTTTACACAATGACATTTTGTAATATATCTTTCTTCCTATCATCCCTATATTTAATTTTCTTGTCAAAAGAAAAGGAATAGTATTTTAGACATAAAACATGTTTTATGATTGTAATGAATTCCAATGAAGTTTGTTGAACTGACACTTGAAAAGTTTAGTGACCTTGAGATGCCACTACCACTAACATGCTTTTGGTCAATTTTGAAAATGGGTTTTCCATGTAAACTATGGAATACTACTTAGATGTATAAAGTGATTTCCTTAGTTAAATCAATATGTTATAATTTATTTGATCCTCTTCTTTTTACTGTGTTGGAAATAATTGTAAAACTTTATCTAAAAATTAGACCTTGTATTTTACATAGTATCATTCTACAATATTTATTTATTCACTATCATCCCTCTATTTATTTTCCACATTAAAAGAAACCTTAAAGTCTTTTGGGGATAAACCTTGTTTTATGATTGTGAAGGACACATAATTAGAATTCCAACAAGGTCTATTGGACCAACATTTTTTCTCTCTTTCCTTTAAATGTCACTATTACTAATTTTTGTCATGCTTGAAAAAAAATTACTTATACTTTGTGAAGATCCATTTAAATATATAAATTAATTTCCTGAATGACTAATTTCGCATAATTTATTTTATAGAGTATCACATTCTTCAACTATTATCCTAGAATTATCTATTCAAACCATTAGTATAATTATCTAGCCCAACAAATGTATAATAGTTATACGATAATTCCTGTATTAGATAACATTTTTTATTTATACAAATTAATTTTTTTTCTTTAATAATTTGATGAATTTAATGTAAACTAAGGTAGAGAAATCTTGAAATCATTCTTTTTTTGGCATCCTGAAATATAGTACTTGTAAGTACTATATTTGTTTATCTTTATTAGGCCACCAAAACTTTCTTTTGATGGATGAAGTCAAATTATATTTCCACCTTAGACAGAATGGTCTCTATCATACTTTTTTTTATATTCACTCGTACATTGGATGAATTTTATCATAATTTCCTAAACCTTTTTATGAATTCAATTAATTGATTTAGTAAAGTTTATGGCCTTTTACTATGTTTCCTATAAACATGCATAGAGAAATTCTCTATGTTGGATACTAGGAAAAACTTCATATATGACATAATGAATACTATCATGGATATATAAAAGAACCGAATACAAAGTATTGGAGACACTAATTTAGTTTCATACTTTGATTCAAATCCCTCTAACGCTTAAATATGTTGTTCCCTTTTTAAATTTTAATATCATTTTGGATCATAATTTATAGATGTTTGGTATGTTTCTTCATTTAGTTTATAGGATTTTTCTAGATCAAAATGTAAAGAAAATTCAAATTTTGACATCTTCTGTCTCATTACTGTATTCTACTATATACTTTTTGCATTATTATTTTTTTATCGGTAATCGCTTTTGACTGGAGCTATGAACCAGTGAGGCCACATTTTTTAGGGACCTCATCCTCTGTATTTTGATCGGCAATCTTGTCATCCTATTACAATCTAAGTCCGAGGTTATTTCTAACACCTCTCAGATTTGTCTCATGCTGATTAAACTTCAAACCATATGTCTCCCACATCTGTGAACCCTTATCACTCCCCACTAGGCAGAACATCATCTTATCTCTCCATATCCTTATAATTCCCTGCACCCTCCTTGTATCTCCCATTCGCGAATCAAACTCCTTACCTCACCAACCCTTATTGCTCTGTTTCACCTTATCTCTCTAGCCCTTATCACTCTTTTGCACCTTATCTCTCCATATCAACGACTTATCTCTCCACCCCATATCACTCTGCTGCACCTTATCTCTCCCATATTGATCTCCTTATGACTCCCATTCCCTACAACCTTATGACTCCCTATCCAACAGCAACCTCCCACCTATCCTCCTCGTCACCCAGCGCATGATTTTTCCTCTGTCCTGCTGCACTAACTCCTCCGCCAATCGCACGCCAGGTGCCAGCACTGCATTCCATGTCACCTTCCGTCAGAGCATGTCTAGCAACACCAAACATTCTTCCTTCATGCATCCAGGGCCAATGTGTGATTCGAACCTTGCACCCCACTATCAACGGGGGCTCACAATCACCATTGCACTATGAGCTCATGTTCAAAAGGGTTTGTGGTGACCTTGACGAGACTCAAACCAGAGTTGATGTGTAGCACCGGGATCATTAGCCTAATACTACGCCTCACAACTCGCCTTCACACCAACTTAGCTACTCACGCGCCATTACTTTTTGCATTAATTAGTTTAAAGAATTTTCTTAAATGATCATGATGTATGTTCTTTCCTTTCGAATGGTTAGAGTTTAGCCTAAAAATTATCATAAAGGTGATCAAAAGACAACGCCACAAATTGCACCTTGGTAATAGTTTGTTGGCATAATTGATAAATCAATCTTAACAACTAATCCATAAATAGGAAGAAGCTAGACTTCATTACTAGTCATCATAAATAGACCCTTAGTAGAGGATGAATTACACATCTTAAGTTAAAAAATTACTCAAGTAAATTGAGACTAGTCAACACCACAAATCAAAAGATATACAAAATTACCATGGATACTATGAATTCAAGGAGAAAAATCCAGTAGTTAGTGGCATAAATGCTTTATTTACTATCTTTTAAGGGAATACAATCATGTGTAGTGTTTCATAAAATTTTAAAATAGGGAGTTGTGTAGATACAAGGACAAGCAACTCTAAACCAAAATTTATGGATAATGGTACAAATATAATATAGCAATTAAGATTGTAGAAAATTAAAATTAAAAATATTAAATACAAATATATTATTATATTTAATACCAGAATTATATTTAATTACAATGAGTCAATTCCTTAGTAGTCTCTTCATCTTCTTTAAGCACTATAACAAACCACTAATCATTAAAACTATAGAAGCTAGATCCATATAGCTAAAGATGAAATGGACACCAATCTATCCAAATTATGCCTAATCCTTATCTGTTTATATTGGCTCCTCTTGGTCCATATTCCACGCTTTTTTATGAGATGCAAGATGTTTTGCACAATTATATATAGATGTCCGCTCTCCCTGAAGTAATAATGTTCCTCTTCATAGAATGAATGAAACCCGATGTATACTATATCATAGTATTTTGTCATCAAATTAGCAGTCTTCTTATGCAGCTTTACTTATTGGATAGCCCTTCAATTTATAAAGCAGTATACATAATTAGAATTGCCTTAACAAAGACTCTCCAATCAATTCAAATTATGCCTAATCCCCGTCTGTTTATATTGGCTCCTCTAGATCTATATTCCACTTTTTTATGAGATGCAAGATGTTTTACACAATTATATATATAGATGTCCACTCCCCCTGAAGTAATAATGTTCCTCTTCATAAAATGAATGAATTCCGATGTATAGTACATCATAATATTTCGTTCATATGTTGTAGTCTTCTTATCCAACTTTACTTATTGGATAGCCCTTCAATTTAAAAAAATTGCAGTATACATTATTAGAATTGCCTTAGTAAAGACTCTCTTCGCTCTCCCCTATCTCTCGTAGGGACAACTCTCTAATATGGTATACTTTATTTTGTAGAGTGTCATACTCTTCTACTATTATTCTAGAATAATCTATTCTAACTATTATTATAATTATCTAGTTCAACAAATGTTTAATAGTTTCAGCTTGCCTCGATAAAAATGCCAACTCCATTGTTTCAGCTGTGCTCGGCTTTGCTCACAGTTTATGTCAGGGAAGCTTCACTTTTGTTGTCTTCCAAAACTGCAAAGGAGGATTTGACAGGGGAGTTTCTAAATCAAACATGAGCTAAAGACAATCTCATACATGCTGAACATGAGCTTCACTACAATCTATGCACCCACCAATATTATAGTTTGCAGATAATAATACCCAGCATTATTCTATTTCGAGGATGACGATGCTAAAACATTGCATGGATGTCGACAGTTTGCAAGTTGCAAGAGATACGTACCGATATTTGGTAGTAAGGTGGTGAAGGAGGGGAAACGTGTTGGGCTTGTGAGGCTCAATTAGATTGTATGTCAGTGTAGATAGATGATAGAGGAGAGGTCGTTTGTTTGCCTCAAACCGCGTGGGGGCGAACATTTGGGGGCCGGGAAAATTTCTGGACTGTGGTGAATGTTGCGAAACAGTGCCATAGCTTTCTATCCTTTGGGAATGAGATAACACGAGGATGGGAAAAGTATTAATGTAATATAATATAATATAATACATGTTATATTAGATGAGGATGAGAAAATGTATTAATACATTATAAAAAAGAGTTACAAAAATTTGGTGGTTATCTTTGTGGTCTACATTTTAAACTATTTTTTAAAAGGTAACAGACAAAATTGTGGTCATTTTATTAGTGGGCGTTATTAAGCAATTACACTATCTAGTTTTGAAATCTATCTAAGTTTCGTCTTTAGCATTAACTAAATTTTCTTCGTGTTAGCCTATGTTAGGTTCCCTTATTTACCCCACTTTTGTCAACCTTTTTCTCCGAGGACAACCTCCTATTCAGCTTACAAATTCCCCTAGATATTAGAGTCTTGAACAAGAGTGTCTACATTACTTTCACTTGTGATGGCTTTGAGGAGTACAGTGTTGTTTGTGAGGTACTTGAGGACCCATGTCAATAAGTTGGTTGGATCATGTGCCATAAATATAATACCTATTATGTTGTATGTTGTTGTTTTTGGAATTGATTGTGTTTTTCTTTATCGCATCAACCTTTGAGATCACAATCTACAATTGATTGAAGTGGTAGATAAGATATCTAAGGTTATGATGTAATGATCTATGTAGGATTTTGTTAAACACCACTTATAGTGTTTGTATATATATCATCATATATTTAAAATACCACACACAATTAGTCCAAGACTAATTTACGTTTACACTTGAAGAATAAATATAAGCTTATAATTGTTATAGTCTATAACTAATTTATCTAGAATCTTTCTACCATGCTTCTATTTATTCTCAAGTCTATAAGTGATTTGCTTATATTGTGTAATCTGAAACATTGATGATAAAAATACAACACACAACTAAAATAACAAGTACAAAAGAACTAACATTATCTAGACTACAGAAATTATATACTCTAACCATTTTTCTTAATTTTTTATTAATGTCCATCTTATATTCTTCTACTTTGAAATATTTATTATATTTTATTTATATAACTATATCAAACAGCTTTTTGGTAGCAATATTACATATATCCAATCATAAATATTTAAGCTTTATATTATGATATAAAGGATGCACTTTATTCTCTTCAACAAATTCTATATTAATTTCTATTTTTTCTCGTTTAACACGAAATGACTGGTAGTCACTAGAGAAAAATGGAAAATTATTTTTTTCGTGTGACTATCTATTTTCATTGTACATATATGGGATTGAAATTCTATGTTGCAAAATGCATAAGAACCTATGAAAGTATATTAACGGATTCATTTATATTGACCTTCCATCTAACGAACATTAAAACAGATTCAAGAGCAAAACATGTCTCAACCCAATTGAAAACTTTGAGAAAAGAGGAAAACAATTTAACCTCCGTGATTAAAGAGTAACATCCTCACTTTAATGGAAAAAATAGAACTATTAGAGCAAGATGATAGCCTCTATGCCCTTCCCCACAATTAGATCAGGTTACTTATTGGGTTTTGATGAATACATTGAAAGTTAGAAGAAGTTTGTGCTAGAGGATGAAGTGAAAGAAGTTGGAATTACAGCTATTCATGCTTGCAATGACCACAATGGAATGTTTCGGTTAGTTAATCTCTGGAGTACCTCTCCTCTAAAATTTGTAGAAAATTGTGATAGTGACTTGTTTTGATCTTGAATCTATTTTAGTATAGGGAAATCAAATAGAATGATTTTCTTTGTTCACAATATTATCTCTTTACATTCATGCAATTTTACCTTAATTTAGTATTTTAAAAGGAAAGGCCTCTCGCACCTCCGATGATCAGCTTGGAATTTGCCTTGGATGACACGACATATGCTTCAAACTTACACGTTTCATTACAACGCTTGCTTACTACAACTCTGCTTTTGCTTCATAATTCTAGAAGCTGTGTATGCTTAGCGTTTTACTATGAAAAAATATCTTCGATTAGTGCGTTGAAGAGTTGCACTTCGATGTAAACAAAATTTATAAGCTAAACTGATTTAAAACAAAATTTGTGTCGTCTTCCAGAATTGCAAGAAGAAAAAAGATTTGACATGGGAAATTTTAAATCAAACAGATAGAACACAAGCTGAAAATAAGTCCATATATACAGAGGGAAGCGACAATCATGTCGTGGTTTACAAAATTTACAATGGTATCTTATGGTAACAGATTTCTACAACATGTAGCAGTGATGATTATTATATAAAATTGATGATTACTTGAACTTTTGTTGGTGATTGTTGTTTCTACAATCTATCAAAAGTATCATCAGCAAAAGTTTTGAATCACATCTATTATCACTAATTTTTTAAATCACTCTCCATAACCCATCACCAATATTTTAAAATCTATCATCACCAATATTTTAAAATCTATCATCACCAATATTTTAAATCACATTCTGTAATCCATCATCGCATTCTAAATTTGAATTACTCTCGATGATCCCCATCATCACCGATGTAAAAAAAGTCTACAATAACACCATTTTGCCTATCCATGGCCATGCAAACTGTTTGGCTGCAGCGAAGACATGCATTCCATTCTAGGCCTCTTTCACAGTACACTTTTTGCGGCTGAGCTTGACAGGAAGGCCTTGCATTGGAAGAGGGAAAGGCCCATATTGAATTCCATTATGAGGCCCCACAACATCCCACCTGCACAATATACACAAATATTTCAGTGCCCGCCTTCTTTTTATTTCTGACACCATTGGCAAGCATGACCTACTCTTTGTTTTGTGTTTTCAATCATATTCGCTCTGTGCACCCAGAAAATATTATAGTTTGCAGAAGATAATTATACTCAGCATTATTATAAATTGCAGAATATAATACCCAGCATTATTATTATTATAGTTTGTAGAAGATAATACCCAGCATTATTAATATAGTTTGTAGATGACGATGCCAAAACATTGCATGGATGTGGCAATTTGCAAGTTGCAAGAGAAACGTACCGATATTTAGTGGTAAGGTGGTGAAGGAGGATAAGAATCTCGAGGTTTGCAAGGCCTCTGCCTGGACACGAGTGAGCTCCATTTCCAAAGGGCAGAAACGTGTTGGGCTTGGGAGGCACCTGCCAAAACAACAACAACATCATCCATCATCATCATGAATCATCTGTAAGCTCCATTAGATTGCATGTAATTATATTGTTTTCTTTTCTGTCGGTGTAGATAAATAATAGAGAAAGGGGTCATTTTGCTCGCCTCAAACCGCGAGGGGTCGAACATTTGGGGGTCCGGGAAAAATTCTGGACTGTGGTGAATGTTGCGAAACAGCGGCATAACTTTCCATCCTTTGGGAATCAGATAACCTATGAGATGAGGACAAGAAAGTTATTAATATAATATAGTGCAATATAATGTTTAATATTAAGAAAGAGTTAAAGAAAACTCTGCGTCACCTTTGTATTCTACATCTTGAACTGCTTCTCGAAAGGTGAAAGACAAAATTGTGGCCATTCTTAATGTCTCCTGAATCACCTGCACAGTCAGTGGTATCTTTTCAGTGCTTCTAAGTGATTACAAACCTCGAGTTGTGATATCTATCTATGTTTTGGCCTTACCCTCGAAGATAATGGCATTTTTTTGGTGTCAGCCCATGTTAGATACCCTTCTTCTCCCCGCTTTTCTCCAGCTTTTTCTCCTATGATAGCCTCCTGTTCAGCCTGCCAATTCTCCCACTTATTAGAGCCTTTCGCCCATCACTATTACATATTACAGTCCTAAATAAAAGTGTCTAAATTGCTTTCACCCATGAATATCACAGAGAGTCCTAAATGAAAGTGTCTAAATTGCTTTCACTCATGAATATAAGATACCGTGACGGCTTGAAGGAGGGCAGCATCATCAGTGAGGTACTTGAGAACCCATGTCAATACGGTGGCTGTTGTATCGTGTGCAGCAAATATAACACCTATTATGTTGTCTGCAATCTGGCTATCTGATAAGGGCTGCTCAGAGCTTCTCATTAGAGTCTCCAACAATCCCTCATGGGATGAGGATGATGACCTTCTTTCCGAAATGATTTTCCCCAAAATTTGGCTCAGCTCTTTCCTTGCCTGCACCAGCACACACTTGTTAACAGATAAAGTATTCAAAGGTTCTCTGAAGTTAAAACTCTATATGTACATGGATCAAAGTTGAAATGTCGCATTCACACCAACTTTTCTAACAAGTTTAACAAGTATATGAACAATGGTAGGGAAAATTATCTATCGAGGATATCCTGTAGGTGGTCTTTAGTTTTTGTTTTAGGGGGGTGGTGATGGTTTTTTTTGGGCCGGTTCTGTTCGGGGTTGATGGCTCTGTTAGGGGTTGATGGCTCCCTTTTTTTTGGGTGTCTTTTTCTTTTTTTTTTTAGGCAAAGGGCTGCCGGGCCTTCAAAATTTGATTTCGAATTTGATTTCGCTTTAATTCAAAATAATATGAACAATCTTAAATAATCTATTTTAAATTTTGATGAACAATCTTAAATAATCTATTTTAAGTTTTGATGTGTTTAAATAATTTATATGAGATTAAAGTAGTGGTTCATCTGAAATCACATTACTATCAGTTAGAAACAAACTTAACTAACAAACTCTAAATTTTGACTGGTTTAGCTAATCATCTAAATTCACAATAAACTTAAACATCGCACTCAAACTTTGACGGATGTAAATGGTTTGTCCAAATCACACAAACTTCTTTAATTATATCATTTATTGATGTGATATTATATTAACTATTTAAAAACAAATCAAAGTTTGGAATATCATTTATCAATATAATTTTAAATAAATTAAATAAACAAATCAAATCTTAGAATGCCTTAGAATGTCTTTGTTTAAGTCAAAATTCAAAATTACTGAGATTTGTATATTTTTAATAAAATAGTCTATTAGTATGATTTCGAATCAAACGAACTTAAAGCTTAAAATGTACTTAAAAAAAAATTTAGTTACAGACCCTACCTTCATGGCTTTGTGAAAAAGAGTTCCGGGGAGGTTGAGGGGCATGGAGTTGTACCCGTTCTCCAGGGTCTGGTAATACTGCTTAATGCCATCTTTTTCCAACACCTCGTGGCGACCAAATATAGAAACAAATGCCACATCGAAAGAATACTGCAGTGCCCAAAGAATAAATGAGGGACATATGAAAAATGAGAAAGCAAAAACATCATGTAGTCTCTAAGACAAAGCACAAAGCACAAACCCGTTTCATTTCGTGGAACGTGTTGACAGTTCTGTCCTCCCACTTGTGCAGTAAAAGCAGAGCACGGGCTTCAATGTCGGGAACAATCTGGCCAATGGCCTCCGGAAGAAAAGAGAGTTTGACAAGCTTTCTGAGGTTTGCATGGTAGTCACCCTGGTGAAAAAAGAGCGCCTGAGGCCCCAACATTCCCTCCTTACTCGCTGGAAAAGTTGGCTTAAACAGCTGCTCTCGGCTTGCCAGCACGAACTTCGCCGCCTCTGGGCTGGCGATCATCACGCATGGGCATCCCAGAATATGTGTCTTAAATATATCCCCATACCTGCAAACATCGCAACCATAGTCAACCTCATGCAACACGTAACAATCCTACACCATCACAACGTGCAACGCACACCTCTGCTACCTACTCTCCCACATTTGGGGACGCCATTTCTAATTCACATGCAATTCTTACGATGCTTTCTAAGCTAAGTTACACTACAGTTTCTTTCACCCAAAGCCCTCGGGACTCATTATTGGCTACGCATGCAAGCCGCCAAATCTCATTCAAAACTTAAACCTTCAAACTTTACTGAACTAAAGCTTCATTTACTCTTCAACTAAATCAAACTATCATATAGCCAATAATCTTGAACTAAATCAAACTCCCATATAGCCAATAATCTTGAACTAAATCAAACTATCACATAGCCAATAATCTTGAACTAAATCAAACTATCATGAACCCCGAAACAGTTATATGATGTGGTAATGGATTGTGGGAATCTCATAAAGTAGGAAAGGAGGGGAAATCAAACTAGGATGAAATGATATAGGCACCTTTTCTGTTTATCAGCGAAGAAGATGTTAGGATTCTGAGAGTAGAGCTTAAAAGTTTCTCCAACATAAGGCCATCCCATGGTGCCTGGAGGCAATGGCAGCACTTCCCATTTCAGTAACTCTTTATAACGCCGCCATGGACGAGCTAACACATAGACCACAACACAACCGATTAGGATAGATAAGGAAAACTCCATATTGCTTTCTTTACTTATTCAAAATGGGCATTGCAGGCTAAGGCTGAGCAGCTTGGGGGATTTACCAAGAAATGCAGAGAGAGAGAATGGTGAAGTTTGGAGTGTTTGAAGGGGCATCGAATTTATAAAGGGATTCACACGCCTGAGGGGCTCCCAATGAAATGCAAACACGAGCAAATCAAAGTGTCTCACTACGATAGAAACGATTTGATGATGCAATTAGATACTGGTTTTGTGTGGCACGTGGAAGAGGCTGCCACCCTCTTTGATTGGAGCCAAAATATGAAGAGAGTGTCAGCCTCACATAGCCTCATTGGTGTCATCATATCTTTGTGCGGTCCCTATTTCGCTCCACATCGACAGCCTTTACTTTAGTGAAAGCGTATCACACTGCCAATGATTGTGGGGCTTCAATCTCTACCACACAAACTAGATGCACCTCACCCACCTATGCATGGATCTAACCAAATTACAATGATAAACAAATCTCACTTGGGATGAAGACGAGACTTTAATATTATATAAAAAATTGAATTGTTAGGGATCGAAATTCTAAGTTTTCCATAGGGATTGTGTCATCCCTAGGAATTGAGGAATTGATTGGTGCATTATGGTAGATGGGGAAACTACTAAAAGCAACGAGGAGGAGGAAGCCAATCATCTCGTAGCTTGTAGTTTGGTGCCTATAGCTATGCTATTCTAGGTCACTTTTTATCAATAGCATGCAAAAGGAGTTAGTAACTCAGTCTACATGCGATTTCCCAACCACTAGGGATATTGGTGCACGGCACCGAGTGCATTTGGTTACAATCTAGGATGTTCACTTCATTGTAATAAGGGGATGGATCCTTGAGTTCATCCTCCATGTGTTTTGGTCCATCTTGTGTGGTCAAGAGTTCCTAAGGTACATTTATAAGGGTAAATGTACGGAGCTGTGTCACACTTGAGGACCATTTGGCTTGTTTCGGGCGAAACTGGTCCTGCCGAAACATAGTTTGGCCAGAACCCTTAAAATTATATATAGGCTGAAATATTGTTTGAGCGGCTCATTTGCACTGAGCACCTTCCGAGAATTGCAGAGCGGAATAGGGGTACTTCGGCCGAAAGTAGGTTAGTTTTTTTTTTGTTTTTTTTAATGTTTTTTTAAATGTTTTTAAGTTTCGTTTAGTTAAATTAATGTAGTTGCACTATTATTTGATGTTTTTTGTTTTAATTTTGTTATTTTTAATTTTAAAAAATATACAATATTGTTTTATGTAGATTTAATATTTTTTTTTCAATTAAGATTATATGTTAGTTACTTAGTTAATTAATTTAGTTTTATTACAAATGTTTCAAAACAGTAGGAAAATATTAGAAAACAGTAGGAAAATGTTACAAAACAATAGAAATGTGTTACAAAACATTACAAAAATGTTACATTAGGAAAATGTTATTTAGCTAATTAATTTATTTTTATTACATATGTTTCAAAACATTAGGAAAATATTACAATACATAAAACCAACATGAAACTGAAACATAAATTAACATAAACTCTAGTTCAAATTAACCCTAACATAAAATTGAAACATAAATCAACTTAAAAACTCTAACATTAACCCTAACATGAAACCTTAACCATATTGAACCCTAAGAAAACCTTAGCAAAATGTTACAAAATATTAAAAAAATGAATTGTACAAGACATTAGTATTATGTAACGTTCATGTATTAAACATAACATTGTACCCTAACATGTGAAACCGTAATATGAAACCAACATCTTGAACCCTAACATGAAACTGAAACATGAA
>MU225462.1:1960818-1993604 GCA_018584345.1 Thuja plicata
TATACATGTTCATTTTCATCATTTCATATATGTATGTATGTTATACATGTGAATGAGTTATTTCATATTTTAGACATTACATATATACATGTTCATTTTCATCATTTCATATATGTATGTATGTTATTTCATATATACATTTTCATTTTCGTCATCTCATATATGAATGAGTTATTTCATATTTTAGAGTTCTTTTTATGTAAGTAACTAAGCTATTCAATTAACTAATCTATTCAATTTGTCATGTAAGTAATTTAAACTAATTTAAAAGGCGATGTCTTAAGGGGAGGTATAAAAACATACACATTAACACATATATCTATAACAACATACATAAAAGCAATATAATTTAAACAAATTGAACCATCAAAATACAATTAACTAATCTATTCAATTTGTTATTAAGTAATTTAAAATAATCTAAAAGGGGATGTCTTAAGGGGAGGTATCGAAGAATACACATTAACACATAAATATATAAAAACATACATATTTAAGAAATATAATAAACAAATTGAACCATCAAAATACAATTAACTAATCTATTCAATTTGTCATGTAAGTAATTTAAAATAATCTAAAAGGTGATGTCTTAAGGGGAGGTATCAAAGAATACATATTTAAGTAATATAATAAATGAACCATCAAAATATACATTATAAAAGAATACACAATATACCAAGTATGCATAGTTCTATAGAGTTCAAATTGTAGAGTTCAATAACATATATCCAATATCCAATACATTAAGTAAGAGTTCAAATTATAGATTTCAAATATGAAAGTACGAGAGCTACAAAAAGAATTTTATCCTAAAGATCCTGATACATATAGTTTGGATCCTCTCTGTCTTTTATTATCTCCAAAAAAATTTCATGTTCTTCAATAGGAAACCTCCACTTTTGACTGCCACTTCCTCTTTTTTGCAATGTCTCAAATTGCAACTTTGTTTCTATAACCAAGTGACTATAATGTAGAACTTTTTTACTAGACATATATTCAATAAATTGAGCACCATTTCTGTCTATCTTTACTTGCTGATAATATGTTCCTTCAATAACAACTGAACTAGTCATATATGACTGTCCATCACCGTCTACAACTTCTTCTAGCAATTTATATTTTACTTTCATGCATCTTAGTAGATAATAATCTACACTTTCAACATTGTCAGGATCTACAACCACAGCAAAAATATCACCTAGATACAAATGCAGATTAGATATTAAATTCAAATCAAAAGTACAATAAATTAAATTTAAATAAAAGATCATATACATGTGCATGCACCTGTAACAACCAAATCAGAAACACGCTCATAATTAGCTGAATATATAGGATCATGAATGTTTATGTCAATGTCGTTATCTTCATAAGGAGGCATTCTGATTAACTCCTTCATATACCATTGTGAAACATATCTATTTGCAATATTTTAACATTGACTCATTGGATTGTCCTCAACACTGTAAACACAGAAACATAATTTTTCTCTTACTTGAATCAATAGAGGCTTGTGTTGTCTGGTACTCTTCAATTGATGTAAACTTCTAATACCAACATTCCTTTGACAATTGTAAGGATTAGATCGGTCTATATCTGTTACAAATATGAAATTAAAGTTGTACATATTTAAATCAACAATTATGATAACATAAATGAACACGAAATTAAATTTTAATTTATATTTTTCCTACAAACTATAAATTACCTTTCACTTCCCAAAAATAACGTTTGTTGTATTGGGTGTCCCGAATAGCAAAATGATTTTTACACCATTCAACAATTTTCTTTGAATTCTCTATCATGTTACCTGTAAATTTCTAAACTATTAGTTTAAAGTTCAAATACATCTAAGTTTAAATTATACTATTTGAAATATCTAGATATATATATTTAACTACTGTTCACACTATTTGTACCTACAAGTTCATGTTGGCGAAGTACACACTTAACACATGCTCCTGCTCCATCGTGCTCTCCTTTTCCATGTCCACTTTCAAAGAAGTTCCACAGAAACTTAACATTGCATCTAGCATGTTGCATAGCTAGCCAATTAAAGGCTTTTGTAGATTTAAATTGTCCTGCAAGATTAAGTTACATTACATATGCAAGATTATGATCACATAATAATTTAACAAGTAATCAATGAGAATTTGAAATTTAATTGAAGTGCATACACTTACCTGCACAACCATCAGACCAAATCCAGTGTTGTGAAGCTTTTATCCCACGATTCACAATATCTTCAAAATGCATTGCAAAACAATGAGCCACATAGCTCCTATCATGAACCTTATCATCGCTGATATAGAAATGAACCTCCTTGATGATAATGCATTCATTTGGATTGGTACTTTCTACCTCATCCAAATCAAATTGTGTGTGTCTATAGGTCACTTGCACAAATATTACAACTTGGTCAGAATGATAATATTGAGCTTGAAGCTCTGATTGAGGGGAGAATGTATAGTTCTCAGAGAAATCTACAACTGAAAGAATACAACCAGGTGGAAAACAATTTTTTGAATCACAAAATTGTTTATCTTGCCATCTTACACCATGACAGTGCTGGATATGTGGATAAATGATAGTACAGAACCTGGTCATAAACTCAAGGTAGGGAAATTCACTCTCCTTCAATACAATTTTTTTGGATTCATCTCCGCTCTTAGTTCGGTATGTCTCATATTAAAATCTCTTACACAAAACTTGCATTGCAACATTAATATTCTCAATTTGCAATGGAAATTTATCTGAATCTCCACAATCACTGCATGCACTCTTTATACATTGTAATTTGAACTCATCTAAATCTTTTGATTTCTCACATAATATAGACTTCACAAATTGTGTCATACTTGTTGGGATGAGCATATCTGAATTAATTACTGTCATAACCTTTTTATATGATTGCAAACATAGATGAAACTCAACATGATTTCAAAAATAACAAGTTTCATGTACCTTATTTATATGTACAAAGCAAGGGTGCAACCTCTCAAATATTCTTTGACATATTTTCACATCTGAAAATTCTTGTTTGAATGCTTCAAACAATTCGCTATGTGTTGTATCTATAAAATGTTTTGGATGTGCAATTTTCATACCGGTCTCTTCATCTTTCATCTATATAGTATCCCTTCTATTAGAAGAAACACAAGAGTGAGAGGTCTAATATTCAATGACCTGTCTTTTTACATCTTAAAAAATTTTGTCTTTTCAAGGAAGTCTACAAATATTAACCCAATTCTTTTGAATATTTTCATCTAACATATTTCTCTTCCTGATATATCTTTGAACAGTTCTTCTAGATACATTCAGTAAATCAAAAATGCATGTACTTGTTTTCTCTGTGTCAACCTCCTACTAGATAAAGTAGTCATCAATGCTCTACGTGCAACACTTAAATCAGCTTCTCGACTTGAGTTGTTAATGTCGTTCATTGCATCCTGCAAATTTTTAAATATTGTTCGATTTACATTATCTGCTGAGTTTTTCTTGTTATCAACACCTAACAACTCCAAAATAGGAGTCATTTCTTTTTTCCTGAATAACCTAGCAAATAATTGTGCTTTTCCAATCAGACTTTTATTTTAAAAATATTCATCCCAAATCTTTTTGCATTATTTTTTTATTGTGCTTTCAGGTACCAATTCGTCAGATGAAAATTGATTGAAAAATTAATCCTCATCCATCTCCATCAAATTTCCCATGTCAAAAGATATATTTTATCAATTGGTTCCCCTACTTGAATTGGATCTTCTTGGACTTCAACAGGTTCATCTTCATTACGTTTTGTATGACCTTTCATTTTGTCATCCCTTATTCGATCATATTTTTTTGTTCTATTTCTTTTATTCCCCATTGCACAATTTGTTCAAATTGAGAGCTTCAATTCACCTGAATACACAAAACCATATACAATTGATAAAAAATTCAAAAATAATATTGATAATTTCATAATTTAATATTGAACAATGCTTTAATTAAAAACACAAATAAATCTCAAAAAACTATAAAAAATATTGCAAATAATACAAACCTCCTTGATAATTTTAATTCTTAGTTGCCCTTTAACACCCAAAAATGCGCTTTAAAAATATTTAAAATTTTGATTTTATTAAAAAAACATTTTTTAAGTCAGATTAATTGATTTTTGCTTTTAAATTATTTTTAAAAAAACTTTTATATATATCAACTTTAAGGGTCATGGTCATCCACGCGACCATGTTTGGTCGGCCCCTATTTCGGCCAGACCCGTTTTGACCGAAACTACTTATGTGGCATCCCATGTGGCAACCAAATAAGCAAAAAAAAGTAAAACTTGAAACATATCATTTTTGGGGCTTATTTGTCCACCAAAACTCAATTGTTCTTAAAATTTAAAAATACCCTTTTGTAGAGATCCGAATCTAGATTATGGTCATATAATTTTTATAGTATTTTGATTAAATATAATATATTATAAGTTAAAAAACTACAAGTAGGTATTTTGACATTGAAGAACATGCTTGTTCAAAAAAGATAAAAAATAGCAAATCATGTCAGAAAATTTTAAAACTTATATTTAACACTAGAGGAAAGAGTCATCTTCAAGAATATATAATTTGTTTTGTATTTGGTATAGATTTTCTAGGGAAAATTAGGTGGGAGACAAAACTGTTAATTTTGGGTAACACCGACTTTGAATAGTTATAATAGACAAAATATATGCCGAATAGCAATCTTTTTTTTTTTGCACTAGTTGTACATGTCATCTAAAACATATTCTGAAATCAAAGGAAAAAAAGATTATTTACATATATTTTGTTGGTGGGAACTAGACCCTCGATTTTCAGCGTTTTTCAACAATTAAAAAATGGACTTCAAAAATTAAAAAACTATGTCAATTCTTATTAAAAAAAAATTTTAAAAATTATAGGCATAAATTACATCCAATTTTATACATTTTATTAGTTTACATCATTTTCAAATTCTAAACAAAAATACCAATTTTATGTCGTTGAAGTTTAACTACTTTGCATGTCGTGGTCCTCTTCCTTTGTAAAAGTGTGACACGGGTTTGTACTTTTACCCATAAACCTTGGGACACCTTAGTCCACATGCAACTTGAGTTAGCATTTATTATGTTTTTTAGGTGTTTTAAGAGTTTTGGTTGTTTTTCCAATTATTTTGGATCGCTTTGGTCATATTTGATCATGTCAAGATGATAGGAATCCATTCCAAGTCATTTGGGTTACAAATGTTGCAAAATGCAAAAAGTTGCAACATTGTCAAAATGTTGCTTGAGCAACTTTTCCAAAAGTTGCTCGAGAAGTTTAAATTGGTTTCAAACGGTCATAACCATCCATGGGTCAGTTAGAACTATGGGATGGAGGTATTTAAACATGTTGAAACCTCTCCAACAAGGTCGGATGACATGTATTGAGTTTTGATGCATTTTTTAATAAAAATTAACCAGATTTTCCTATCATTTATTTAGTGTAAAAATGTGTATGGATTGGTAGGTCTGAATGATTTCAATGACCAAATAACTTGGTGAGTGTAGTTTCCAAAATATTTTATTTAGTCTCATTTGGAGTTGAATTATGAAAGTTAAAAACAATTTGGTGAAGGCAGTCCATGAAAGCACCAAATTCAGATTTGTTGTCTAAATGGAGCCCTAAGTTGAAATTTATCCAGTGGAAACTCACGGACACTTGGGAAATAAAATTTAGGGATGTACTTGTAATGATTCCAAAGGCTCAGGTCGAGATTTGGTGTTTTGGTATTTTTGGCATCAAGCCCTAGGCTAAATATCTCAATGTATTTAGCCAGTCAAGTATGCATAGTTGTGTGCAGTTGAGTAGATTGATTTGAGGGACCAAGTAGATGGTTTTTTTGGACCATTTGGGGGTAGGAGAAGACTTTCCAAGCACTGTATCAATTCTGTGAACCCATCCTTAACCACTTTCTTTGTAATCCAAGCCTAATCTGGCTAATTAGGTCTGTGAGCATTGTGAGGGTTTAGTGTTGATGAAGTAGAGTTGATCTTTGGGACTTTGGGGATTTTGAGAAAATCCTAAAGGGTCCTTGAAACAATCCATAATTCTTCCAGTCCCTTTCATAGTCAAAAGTTACATAAGGAAAACCTCTTGGAAAAGGCTATAAGGATCCATAGGTCAAGAAGAGTTCTTGGAGTTGTGAATGTTGAGGAATCATATGGTTGAGTGATTACCTATCCACATAGTATAAGTAAGGTGTTCCAACCCTCTAATAGATTGGGTAAAGCCACTGGTGAAGATTTCCACATTTTGGCTTAGTTTAGGGAAGGTGTCCCTAAATCCCAATTTGGGAAGATCTTGAACAAAGTCTAGAAGTGTCCATTGGGGTAAGGGAAGTGTCAAAACCCCCTAGGAAGCTTGGAATCCATCTCTCTACAAGGTTGGTGGAGTTGTATTGGAGTAAGCCCAAATTTGAAGGGTTGTGAAAGTGATAGCCTACCTTATTGTCTTCCCACTGTGCTCTTTGCATCAAATATTATTAGTAGGCCCTCTATATTGGAGTTGTCATAATAGTTATAATTATTTTGGTTCTAAATATGGGTATGGATCTTAGAACTACTTTCATGTAATAAAAATAAATACAAAAGGTATGTGAGTTATTTCTATCCATCATTCTTATCAGCCTACCTATAATTCCTTAGATAAACAAACATACTCCTTTTACAAAGTAGCAATAAAATATATAAAATTTAAACCTATGTAAAATAACTTAAAAATCTCAAATAACCCATATATGTGATGATGTACATAAACTCCAATCACTTGTGAATGAATATGCACATTTTCCTTGTTTAGTAATTTGAACCCCTTGAGTGAATGAATGAAGATTCAATATTTAGGAAAGACAAAAAAAAATTAAACACTATTTTTTTGCTAGGGAAGAAGTATATAACTACTATTGACCATTTAATTTTTGAAAATTGTGCTATTTAAATAGAGCGTAAAGAGATGGAACAAATCAAGCAAAAAAACTCTATGTAGCCTACCATATTTTTCATGTGATTCGTGCAATAATATGAAATGGCTAAATAAAATAAATCTACAAAAAATTAGTATTTTAATGATGAGATCATAAATTGACAACAAAATTTAAAATACTCTCATTCAATATTGTAAAAGAATATTAATATTGAAAATAAAATGTGCAAAATCAAAGAATATTAAATTTAATATGGAATTAATATTAAATTACTTTAATTATTGGTAAATATTTTCATAAACAAGTAATTGTAAGGTTAGGCACAAATAGAAAAAACTTCAAAGAATGGTGTTTTTCTCATTTCAAATTGGGTATAAAAAGAGGACAATGTGTTTATCTTGTTGTTTGTATGATAATTTTACATTTGGAAGGTCAATCTTGCTAAAGAAATATGTTCAAACATGATAATGAAATTCATATGATATCATAATCAAATTGAAGCTCAATACACATATCTTGATATCATCTCTTTGAACTCATAATACTACACTTACATTTCACTGTTGGGATTATTGGAATGATGTACTAAGAGGGGAGGGGTGAATCAGTACCTCTAAAAACTTTTTATATGGTTGGGCTGCTCTATCAGTCTGTCGATTTTCTTTCATTCTTTTCTCTGTTGGTTTTTTGCTTTGTCAATGTCCCTTAATTGAATTGTTCGTTGGGTTCTTGCCTTTTCTGCTCTGTCGGAAATGTTCACAAAACTGTACCATTGGTAATGTCCTTTATGCTTTTTCATCGGTTCAACACTTTTCAGTGTTCGTCGGGCAATTCTATACTTAGCATTTTCATGATAGACATTGTCATCTCATCGGGTATGCTTGTTGTCTGTCGGTTATGCCTATACCGATGACCTTTATCACGTTTTTCACTTTAAGTATACTAATGGAAAAAATTAATGTCATCAATCTCCCCCTTTGACATTAGTATCAAAAACTAATATGTGCAACATACTTGATGTATTAGTATGTACACCTGTGTATACTTCTTCCTTAGTCATGAAATAACTCCCCCTATGCATATGCCGGTAAGTGTAAGTTTATGTACATATAATTGATTTCTCCTTTATGTTTCCTTTTTCTGATATATTGTACATATCTATCCTTGTTGTACATGAATTATGCATATCCTAATCTCCTTTCTTCTAAAGTAGTATATTGTACATATGTACTATACATTCCTCCTTTTTTGATAATGAGGGCAAATGTACTTACAACTTGTCAAAAATGTGAGAGTGTGAGGATTTGATTTCCTCCATCATCTTCTCCCATTTCTCCTTCAAATTTTCAAGAGCCATGCGCTCAAGTGATATTCTCACATGCATATCATAGATGTTGTCTACTACAAACATCTATGGGGTTGAGATCAGATTTCTTGCATCTGTTAAGTGTTGTTGCAGAGTGGTAAGGTTTGGAAAAATGTGAGCCTGTAGCTCAGTAACCTCATTTCTAAACTGTGTCTCTGCATCGCTTGTCTCAATCTGTTTACCTCTATGATCTTGTCATGATGCAACTTTATTATGTTTTCATCAGAGGTTAAATGTTGTGCACTAGCTGTCAGATCTGAATCTAGTTGGGACAACTTTTCAATATTTTATTTTGTGAAATTTTCCAGTGTGCACAATTTCTAAACTAAGGTAACAGCTTCAGCAATCATAGGTTCTAATTGGCTTGCTAATTCAAAGAGTTTTACCTTATTCTCTACCACTTCTTGGCTAATCTTTTCAACCAATTTGTGTTGATATTTCATCTCTTCTTGTTCTTCCATTGCATTCTCTGCATCTACATTTTGATTGGTGATGGCATCAGTAAGAACTACAATTTGCTTCATGACTAATATGTCATTCTCAACTTTTATATCAGGAACAAGTTGATGAAGTATGTCCCTAGCTTTATCAAGTGCTTGGGCCTCCCTATGTGCCTTTTTAATTTTCTCTTGTATTTCTTTTCTCTGACACATCACTCCAAACTTTTGAAGTGCTTCAATATCTAAAGTAGATATATCCCACTTGGGTATTTCAATTACCTTATCAAGTGTTACATCCAAGATGTCTTTCTTCATTACCTTCTTCTTCTTCTTCTTTGGCTGGGAGATAGATTGGTGGACTACCATTTGTAGACCTTGAGATTGGATTGATTTTCTAGGTGAGGGTCGAGAAGATGAAGCATATTGTTGCTTCTGTTCAGAGTCCACCGATTGGTTTTGTGAAGACGTCTCTTCATTGGCCTTGGGTGTATCAATAGATATATCTTCCTTTTCTCTCATGCTCTCATCTTGCTTAACTTCTTCACTCTTTTCTTTCTCTTCATCCTTTCTCAATGTTTCATCTATTTTAGTATCTTCTCCTTTGTCTTTTTCAGTAGACACCTTTTGTTGAGTGTCGATTGCATCCTTCATCTCAGTATCTATATATTTTTGAGTGTCTAATGCATCTTTATTTTTATCATTACCTGTGTGCTTGGGTATATCATCATCTTTCTTAGATGATTTCTCCTGACTTGATTCAATATGAATAGCTTGTATCAGAATTTTCATGTTGGTTAGTATATTGACCTCTGTAGTGTCAGTAAGTGTATCCTGTCAGTCGGTATTACCCTATGCAACATTGATATCTTCATCTTTTTGCACCTCTTCTGCAGGGTCTTTTCTTGTAGTTTCATTGATGATGTTATCCAACCATGTTTCATCATTGATATCTTCAGTTATGTTACCTTTTATTGTCAATTCTTCTTTGGTAACCTCTTCTTCATTACTCAAGTCAATATGAATTGGACTTGGTGGAATTTGGCTTTCTTCACTCTGAGTTTTGTCAAGAGTAGTGTCGGGCCATACCTCATCTACAACTTCAGTATTCTGGTTGTCGGTTGCCTCACTCTCTTCTCTGTCCAATTCCACTGATGAGTCATCTTTTGCATCCTTAATGATGATGTGTTCCTTCTCTGGACTAGCTTCCTTAATGGGCTTGTTAAGTATCTTGTACCACTTTTTAATGCTATCTTTATCTAGCTCAATTAGCTTCCCCTTGAGAAATTTGTATGCTCTCATTTTGGGTGAGAACTACTTTTCATACTTTTTCATCATTTCACTTATCTCTTCCTTCTTTGAATCAGAAGGCATAAGAGTAACAAGTACTCTTTCTCTTATCTATTTTTCTTGGTGAAGTTCAAATGTCCATCTTGTAGACAATCTTGCTGATAGTTCCTTGGGAATGTCATATTCTGAGAATTGTAGTGGAACATAATGGTGTTTGCAAATTTTAGCTATTATAGCTTCTTCAATTTTGTTTTGATCCTCTGGATCAAATTTCAACTATTTTGTAATGTTAGGATCAGAGATAGATGGTGATTCTGAGATGTTCTTACATATTTTGTCAATTATTTTTGGAATCAAGGGTTCTTTCCCCTTTTGCACATCTATGTTAGCTTCATCCATAGCTGAGTCTTCTAGATCTTCTCTAGTTCTTGTCAACTTCCTCCTTGTGGTTTGTTTTTCTTTTGGTGAGACTACTTTCCTCTTATAAGTTCTCACTTTTCCTTTCTTTAGTGGTGAAGGAGTTATTTCCTTTGCAGTTTTGCTTCTTGTTCTTGAAGCGGATGTTGTTATTGATCTCTTAGGTGGAGGAGGAGGTGGTGAATCTGAATATGTACCCTCTGAGTCATTCTTTTATGTATCTTCACTGATAGGTGACTGGCCCTCGGTTTGTTCCTCCTTTCCTTCTATTTCCTCTTCACCTTCTTCACTAACTGCAAACTTCTTGGTTAAGTTTTTAAACATTTTGTTCTTCTTGTTTACAATTTTGTTGACAACAAGATCTATCTTGATCTTTGGTTTGGCTTCTTCATAAGTGCCAGATATTGCTTTCTTGTTGTCCACTGGTTCATTCAATAGTGCCTTGATGCACTTGTTGGATTTTCATGTTTGGATCTCATAATCTAATGGTGACAACCAAGATTTCCTAGGTACTACTGGTTTGATATAGGTAAAATTAGTATCTACCATAAAACATATGTCCTCTTTGTGTTCTTCTATCAAAATCTCAAGTATCCTAGTTCTAGCTTGCATCTTTTCCTTAATACCTTTGAAATATTCATTCATTAGGTCATCAAAATCTGTTCCTAATGACTATATATGCTCACATATCTGTATGGTTATAGGTTTTCTTGTGTCCCATACTACTTTGCCTATGGAAGGAAAGTATTCTTCAAAGTAAAAGAATATGCACATAATTAGAGAACCAAACTTACAAGTGTTTATCTTTGAAGATCTTATGGTGTTCATATTCTCCTCAAGTTGATTCAACAAAATCCCTGCAAGATCCATCTTCTTTCCTAGTTTTATGATCTTGTAGGTTGTGCTCATAGCAGTGCTTGCTATGTTTTTCATTCTGCTGGCCTGGACTATTTTGTATCCTGCCACACATGTACCAAACTTGAGTTCCTCTTCGGTGATAGTGCTGACCGTGAGACCTCTCTTGTCTGATTTTACACCAGTTAGCTTTTCCACTTCCTTCAAGGATGGGTGCTTGTGAGCTTGTGTCTTGTCGGTTGTGGGATATCCAGTAACCACATGAATAACATATTTTGTTATTCTTTTTGGCTCATTTAGCCATAATGTCTAGTTATGCATTCTTCTGAGAACTATCTGTATCCATTCGGTTTTAAAAACCCTTGGAAAATGTAATGCATTCATGAGACCTTTCACTTCCAGATGCTTGTGCTCTTCTTTCAGGTTTCCAGCTTCATCACATAGTGCCTTATAGGCATTGTCTAGGTCTTGATCTCCTAATTCCAAGATCTTGCAATGAATATAGGTCCTTACATCCTCTACCAGCAAAACCCTAGGTGAGATTCTGGAGAATGCTTCAGAATCATTAGGTTGTGATGCAATTTCTGGGTGCAACTTGTATTTAGGTTCAACACAAGTGTTGTTGCTGATAAGATTGATTGTTTTCTTCTTATCCTCTTTCAATTTTTCAATTCTTGAAGTAGATGCCATCATTTTCATAAATTTAGGGCTTTCCGTAACTTAAACAGTGTGGTCGGTGAATGTAGGTACTTACTGAATCTCTGTGATCGTTTGTGAATCCTTTGAGTTGTGTTAAAATCTTGTTGAGGTCGCACTTCAATCTGCTCTTCAATCATTCTGCTTAGCTCTGCTTGGTTGCTCAAAAATTGTGGGTGCAAAATGAGTTCTTCCATCACGCTTTTATAACTTTTGTGCCCTAAGTTGTCATTAATGCCCAACAACTCATCGATATACAAAGACTGATTTTGTCGGTTGAGGCATAAATAACATCTTCGATGTAGGCGCAAAGTGTCGGGGTTGCTAGCAGCTTTTGTGACTTCACCAATGATTGTCGATAAAATGGCGATGACAAATTTTGTCAGCTCAAGGATCACCGATGTCCATCGATTTACACTTAGTGACTTGGATTTTGTGTAATGACTGATACATTTTGGTAAGTAATGTCAAATTTTCTGTGTGTTCATCGATGCTAATTTGTACCCATTAACCGATGGTTGTTTTTCAATAATTTTACAAGTGACAATATAGTGCATCTTCAATAATGCTAATTTTTCTATATGATCAATATGTAATAGAACCGATGCATAATATAACTTGTCATAATGCAGTTCCATACTTACTTGTGCAACTTAGTTGGAAATGGTGATTCCACCAGATCCATTGGATGGGGCGTCATCATTTGCATTGCTTGTTCCAGCACCTTCAGCGTTTGTATCTTTTACCCACATCTTGTTTCTCATATTCTTGATGTCATCTATGGTGTTTCCATTGGGATAAGTGCTTGTTTACGTCATTCGGTCTTTGCAATCTTTTATCACATGTCCAACCTTATAACAATGTAAACATTCCATACCTGGATTGAACCATCCTCTTGGCCTTCTAGTCCATTTTCTCATACAGTTGGTAGATATATGACCATACCTTCTGCATGTTGTACAATTTACCCTTGTGTTATAGTCCCAAACATATGAGTTTCCGACTCTTGTCGGTTTGTATCCATTATCAGGTTATTTTGGTGTCCAAGATTTCTTATTCTTTTTCTAGCACTCCTGATATGTATGTCCATTCATTTTGTAGGTAGGACAGTACTTGTCCATATAGGTTTCCTTCTTTGGATTTGTCACCTTGGATCTGCATTCAAATGCCTTGTGTCCTTTCTTGTGACATTTATAACAATTACCAATGAAGGTAGATTGTGATTGAGGAACACCTTTCATTTTGTTTCTGCAAATATTTGAGGTGTGGCCTGGTTTTCCACAGTGATTGCATGACAGCTTCTTGGAGTTGCATAAACATTCCTTTGATCTGATTGATTAGATGATTCTCCATTGTTGGTGTACCCTATTCCTATGTAGTTGTTGACTCTTCTTTGTCCGTCAAGGAAATCATCCATTCTTTTATTTCTATATTCAGCTTTCTTGATAAATTCATTGTGTTGATTCTAAATTTTTATTTCATGTTTTATCTTCTCATTCTCTTCCCTTAGCTCACCAATGATCTGTATTCTTTCAATGATTTCGATATTTAATCTGTTTGCTTCTTGACTCATAAGAATAATTTGATTAGTAATCTCATGGTGATGATCAGTAAGTCTTTGAATCTCTGATTATTTTTCTTGTAGCTTCTTTGTGATTTTCCTCCTATCATCAATAGCCAATGTTCTCTCTAGTTTAGCTTTTCTTGAATCATTCATGACATCAATCATTTTTACCATCTAAGTCTCTTGACCGATTTGCAGCGTTTTGATTTTCTCTGTCAGATGTAGATTGACTTCTTTTAGACTTGTGATCTCTTCTACTGATGTGTCTGATGCTTTTCTTGTTGATGATTTAGCTGTGTTGAAGTAATCTGGAATCTCATCTTCTTGATAATATTTTTCATTAAGCCTAGTTTCCATAATCTTTCTTTCATCAAGCAAATTTCTCATGCTTACTCTCGCCTCTTTGTACTGCTCATAGTAAATCTGAATTTGTAACTTCTCATTCTCAATAGTTTTGTCCAGTCTGTACTTTTCCATTGTGTTGATCTTTTCTCTTAAGTCTTTAAGCTTTTCAAGAAAGAGACTTATCTCTTATACCAATTGTTGGGATTATTGGAATGATGTACTGAGAGGGGAGGGGTGAATCAGTACCTCTAAAAACTTTTTATATGATTGGGCTTCTCTATCAGTTTATCAGTTTTCTTTCATTCTTTGCTCTGTCGGTTTTCTGCTTCGTCGGTGTCCCTTAATTGAATTGTTCATCGGGTTCCTGCCTTTTCTTCTCTGTCGGTGATGTTCACAAAACTGTACTGTTGGTAATGTCCTTTATGCTTTGTCATCGGTTCAACACTTGTTAGTGTCCGTCGAGCAATTCTATACTTAGCATTTTCATGATAGACATTGTCATCTCGTCAGGTATACTTGTTGTCCGTCGGTTATGCCTATACCGATGACCTTTATCATGTGTTTCACTTTAAGTATACTAATGGAAAAACTTAATTTCATCATTCACTTGCACTCTTTCATTAAAATATTTTAAAAAAAACAAAAGACAATAAAAACATTATTTTTTATATTTTTTAAAAACAAAAACAATAAAAATATTCTCAAAAGGATAATATAAGAAATAATCATGGGTTCACTATTTCATTGGTAAAATCAAAAACTTCATGAGATGAATTTTTCTACAAAAGAGAAGAATACAATCATATGATCAATTAAATAATAGAAATATATAAAACACAATAAAGAAATGATGTGTGCCTTGTGATCAACATGAAAAGTGGTTTGTTCTATACATCCATAAGGTAAGGTCGTTGAAACAAATTTCCTACATGTCTATTTTGAAGAGGAGAGCTTATCCCTTGCCAAAATTGATAGAACCATTACACAACCCACTGTATCAAATTGGCAACACGTTTAATTGTGCTATAACAAGACAACGTGCAAGAAATAAAAATGCCCAGTTGTGCTCCTCGCCAACATATGGGGTAGTCTCGTCCCACCACTTTCTATCTCACTAAATCCTAATAAATGAAGCACCACACACCCAATGAAGATTGACACAAAAAAATTTGTATTTATGTCTTTACTTATTCATATGGGTATTGGAGGCTAAGACTAAGTAGCTGGGAGAATTTACCAGAGAGAGAGAGAGAGAGAGAGAGAGAGAGAGAGCATCACACTCCCGCCGGACTCCCAATGAAATGAAAACATGAGTAAATAAAAGTGTCTTACTTTGATGGAAATAATTTGATACGTGGAAGAGGCTCCATTGGAGTAAAACAAAATATGAATAGATTATGACACCAAATGGTAGCCTCGCATAGCTTCATCTTTGTCACTACTTTGTTGTGCACCTCCAACTTCTCTCCACATCGTCTACCTAACTTTATGCAAAGTGTATCATGACCAATTATTGACGTGGTTCAATCTCTACCACACAAAACAAATGCACATCATATAAACATGGACCCAACCAAGTGGAAATGATAAACAAATACCACTTAGGATAAATTTGAGAATTTAATATTAAATATATTAGTAGGTGCACGCTTTTTATTTTATTTTTTAAATGGAAAATTGATAGTTTGTAAGATTCTATTAGGAACCCTAGAGAGCTAACATCTTCTTTTTAATTTCCTAGTATAGTTTTTAATATGATAGGTGACACTAGCATGACACACCCTCTGGCTCCACAAGAAATGCTTTTGACCTAGAGCTATGAACCAGTGAGGTCACTAATGGGGGACCTTATAAATAAGGCTTTTGACAACCCAATGAAGGCACATAAATATGGCCATGATGCAAAAAAAAATTTGTCTATCTCCAGGGAAAAACCCTCAAATCTGCCTTCTAAGGTCCTTCTAGACTCTATCTCCACTCTTACTTATCAGTACAATGGGTCACTAAGAAATCCCTCAAGGATACTGCCACATAAATCGACACTAAGGCTCAACACAAAAATCTCATATCTCCTCCTACTCAAGGCATATGCAACTACACTCTCCTTCCCTTTGATATAATAGACATCAGAATCATACTCACAAAGGAACTCCATCCAACGGCAGTGATGAGCATTCAGGTTTGGCTGAGTAAATATATATAATAAACTATGATGATTTTTGTACAACTCAAAATAATGACCCAATAGAAAGTGTCTAAAATGCATCACATTTAATTCTACCACTAACTCTAAGTCATGAGTGGGGTAGTTTGACTCATGTTCCTTGAGCTTATGAGACTCATATGCCACATCTAGTCCCTCCTGCATGAGAACTACCCCAATACCCTCCAAAGACACATTAGTACACACAACAAAATCTCCTATAGAATCTAGAACTACCAGGATAGGTGCACTGGTCAAACACTCCTTAAGAGCATGAAATGTTCTCTCACACTACTCTGACCATACAAACTTCTTCCCTTTCCTCTGAAGAGAAGTGATAGGGTGTGCCAACAAAGAGAAATTCTTCATGAATCAATGGTAATATCTTGCTAGACCCATGAATCTATGAACCTCTACCACACTGGTTGGCACAAGCCACTCCATAATAGCCTAAATATTAGAGGGATACACAACAATACCCTCTCCTAAGATAATATGTGCCAAGTATCTCACCTCAGTCTAGAGAAATCTTATTTTTCAAGGTTAGCGTACAAATAATTATCATGATGGAATAGGAAAACCTTCTCCAAATTACTCTCATGCTCCTCCATGGACCTATAATATACCAAAATATCATCAAGAAACACCAGAATAAACTGGTCCAAATACGTGCAGAAAATGTCATTCATCAATCTCATGAAAATTGAAGGAGCATTGGTTAGCCCAAAAGGGACATATGTGAACTCATAATTTCCATAATGGGTATGAAATTTTGTATGATGAATATCATCCTCATGAATGTGAAGTTGATGGTACCCCACTTGAGATCTATCATAGAGAACACTCTATCTCCCTTCATTTAAGCAAACAATTCATCTATCCTCAGCAAAGGATACATTTTTTTCACCATTTCCTATTTAGTTTTTGGTAATCAATACACAACTAAAGTGATCCATTCTTCTTATTCACAAAAATAACTGGTACTCTTCACAGAGAAACACTGTGATGAATATGACCCTTGGCCAAAAACTCCTCTAGCAACAATTTGATCTCACTCAAAATGTAGGTGTTCATACGGTATGGTTCTTGAGATCTATGCTTCACTCTGTGAGTGATCTTGATATGGAAATCAATGTCATGCTTAGACATCATGCCCAGAATCTCACTTGGAAACACTCTACAAACTCTCAGAGAAGTGGGTGGTCATCAAGAGATACTACCTAACTCTCACCCTCCTCCAAAACCATGGATAACTTTAAGAAACCCCCTCCTAGGAAAAAGTGTAAAATCCTGGCGAATCGTACATTAATTTAGGGGAAAAAATTTATTGATGATGGCGAATTTTTTTCCAAATTTGGAAAATAATATAAAGGCATAGGCAATTTTTTCCTTGCCGAATGAAAATTCCATAAAATCGTAGCAAATTATAAATTAATGTGGGGGAAAATATATAATATATGAGGCGAATTATTTTCTTGTGAAGGTAAAAAAAATATTTGTACTGGAGATTTTTATGTGTCGTTTGAAAATATATTTATTTTAGTGGCTAATCTATCGTTAATTACATAGGAAAAATAAATATTTTATTAGTAATTTTCAAAAGATGGGGCTCGTCAATGCGTCATGTGGGCCAATGCCAACTAATATTAAATGTCTTATTTGAGACCGTTTGATTATCCTAGATCAATGACTGAAGTTTAATTTTGGCCCAATTTCGTGAAGGAAATAAAGTTTTCCAAGAAGTCACCTGAATAATGACACGTAACATTGTAATTAATGCAATGTGCAGTGAATATCACTTTTATTTGTTGCGAATATAACTAATCACACATTGGACACAACCTATTTAGATATTGTTAAATGTATTATTTAAGACCATTTGATCATCCTAGATCAATGGTTGAAATTTAATTTCGGCCCAAATTTCAGAAGGAAATCGACTTTTGCAGGAAGTCATCGGAATGATGGCACGTATCAAGCGTTAAAAAGTGTACCATAACCATGATCTTTGATTACTACTGGTTATTTGTTGACATGGACGGTGGATAGTGCAAGTGCAACTTGTAACTTGTAACTCAAAAAGAAATAAAATCCTTGTCAGTGACATTCTTTAACTGCCATCTTTAACTGTCAATAGTACACATGTATGGGAAAATTTATGGGAAAGATTTACATTTAGATATGAAAGATTAAGGAAATTTGATTTAAATATCTCACACACATAATGCATTTATGGAAATTGCATTAAATATGATTAAAGAAAGTAATTATTAATTGCTAAGTATCCGTGATCACTACTATCAATCAAGGGGTCGGGGCTATTTATAGACAATCTAATTTCTTTCTTCTTCATTTTTCTTTTGGTAGATTAAGAGTCAGAGCTGCCGGTGGTAGAAATTGTGCCTCTGGTTTTAAGGTTTAGGTTTTTAGGTTTTTAGGCTTTTGAGAATTAAAGATGGATACACCAATCTATTTGAGATGCACATCCCTAGATGACCAGAGGTCGTTTTTGGGCAATGTCTCGGAAGAAATCCTCACTTTCATTTGTAGGGAGGTTGGTGGCGACACTTTTATAAATTTTGTTGTGTTGATGTTATTGGGTCGAGAGTTCCTTGAGAATATCGACAGATACCACGTCTACACGGACATTACGTCCCAGTTTTTTGCGTCTCTCCTCAACCTTGGAAAATAGAAGGTGGATATGCTGATGCTGTTGAGGAAGGTTTTTAAAGAGAAATTCTTGAAGGACGATGTCAATGTTACTATTTTTGCAGAATTAGGGGTAGGGATCCCTTGGCCAAGAGATATATGCAAGTTGTTGGTGTCAGGCATAAATGTGGCCAGACAATCCTTTCTGTTGAACCTCAATGACGAGAAACTAATGCAACATAGGAAATGGGCACAGATTGGGAGGGATTTTCTCCAGAAAAGGTTTTACCTTGATGAATTCGATGAGTCAGAGTACACATGGCTTGACGAATTCTCAGAGATTATCCTCTCTAGAAAATTCTACTCAAACAAAAGGGAAGATGAAGATCCCTGATTCCCTAGTTTACCCATTCCCGTTACCCTAGTTTTTTGACAATGGACATGCAAAGTTTCACTTTTTTTTAACCGATAAGAAGTTGCCTAGTAGGTTTCTGTTTTTACTGTACGATGTAATCTTTTGAAAAAAATAATAATAATAATTTTCCAAGTTCATTTCAATTTTCTTTTTATGGGTACAAAAAATTATTCTTAGACTTCTCTGTGATTACAATATTTTAATTAGTTTCTTTACCTGTGTATTAGACATTTAAGTATATGCTTAAGTGATGGATTAGTACTTCCATTTTTTAAATTTGAAGACTAAGATTCTGAATTTTTAAAATGATTAAGTTTCTTTATCAGTCCAAAGCAAGTTTCTATTTTTAATTTGCCAATGTGTCATATCGATGTGTGATTATAAGATAGAAATAATTGAATTAAAATCTAAATCCGACTACACTGTAAAACTAAACATTTAATAAAAATTATTACATGTAATAACTATTAAGCTGAATTTGTAATTTAAAATGATTAAGTTACACTCACACATGTCCTAGTGACATCAAATGACAAGCCAAAAGTTAATGGGACCCATGATAGTGCGACAATGCCAGCGACCGTTGGATGAGCACATATCAACGATGTGCGGTGTATTTTAGGCCGAAAGGGAAAAGAAACCCCATTTTTACAAACCTATTCTAAAATAATGTAAATGAACTCAAAATCACAGATTCATAGAATAAGTATCACTTGCCTTTGCCTCAAATTAAAATGTAGCAATGCAGTCGCGACTCGCCAATGCAGTATTGAGTATACAGTTGCACTCAATAGTCTGAAACTTCTGAAACTTTGCTACGATCAAATATAGAGATATCAAAAAAAATTTATACTAATCCTTATTTGAAAAATTTGGCAGGAGGTATTAGGTATACAAATATTTGGCGAAGCCCGTGTAATTATAACACGTCTTTTGTTATTTCTAAGATGATTATGGGTCGTCTAATACCTTCGCATAATCAATAAAGTTGGCTAAATTATGTCGATTAGAGACACATGTCTGTAAAATGCTGAGCGAATATAGGCCATCAATTTTGGGTCGCTTAGAAATTATAGGCGAATGTTTTAAATTGATGGGGACCAAAATTTATATTCCATTGGTGATAATGTGTAAGAAATGGAAAAATTAAATAAACTGATGGGAGATGGGCCTGGGCTTTGGACCCAATATTAATAAATGTTGAGCGATAGGGTCAATCCAATATGTCAAAAATATTCTCCAATTTTGGGGTCACCGACATGCGACATTCGTCAAATGGTGAATAATCGCCACTAAAGTTTTCATTGTCTAGAACCCTAAATGAGATTGCAAACAACTAATAACCTTGCCTCAAACTCCACTTTAGCCACATTGTTGAGATCATGCAAAGGTAAATGTATATTTGAACCCCTAATAGCTCTACTCTTCCTCCTGAATCATCTATACATCGAATCAACTTCAACCAAAAATCTATGCAAGTCTAGTCATAGGCTAACCAATCCATCCCCAAAATTACTCTAAGATCCCAAAGGTAGGACATAGATATTAAGATAAATTGTAAAAGTACCCAGATCCAATTCAGGTCACACCATAGAGTCTACAACTATCCTATAACTTGTGACTAACTCCAACTGCCAACTATCTATTTTTCATGTTTCCACTTGCCCACATCGATCCAAAAGAGATGGGGATATAAAAGAGTCGAAGGCATAAAAATCAAATAGAAGCAGTGATCCCATGTAACACATGAATTATCTACAATAGTACCCTGATTCTTAGTTTGGTGGTCATCTACCACCAAAAACAACTTGTGAGATCTACTTGAATCTTCCATAGTGGGCTCATAAGTGGGTTGATTCTTTCTCAGTCTAGATGTTGTCTTCTGTGAATAACGAGTAGCTAGATGATGAAACTAACCAAAAGAAAAAAATTCTCAGTCCCAAAAACTATGCCATATAGAGGGTGCACTCAAACGATGGGAACTAGCCCTATTTATACTCTAAGGTACACTCTGATTTTTTTACTGTAATTCTGAAGCTATTTGGAATAGTTGTGCCCCATTTTTGTTGGGGTCTTGTCATTGCAATGATTCTGAAAACTATGAGAAACCTTCTAATCTTGTTGCTGACTTGATCTGGGAGGTATCAATAGTGCCCTGGATTCACTAAATTGAGAATGAGTACCTTATGCACATAATCAAGAATATGGTGCACTCCCATCTTGTACACTAGATTTTCTATAATCCCTTTTTCCATAGTTTCCTTAGCCAACCTCACTTTATCCATTTTGATCCCCAAGGTCTTTGGATGAAACATTTGAACATCTCCACTAATGCGAGAATTGAGGCCCCTAATGAAATATTTCACAAGCATGGTTTTATCCTCTGAATAGATAGAAATCTTCTTGAGCTCAAATAATTTGCACTCATACTCATCTACTATCTGGGTTAATTGCATGAGCTCATGAAACTCATCAGCTCTCTTCTTCCTATAATGCATGGATAGGAATCGATCCCTAAACTAATCTAAGAAAATCTCCCAAGAGATAGTAGCAATGTCAAGACTAAGCTTCTACTCCTCTATACACAACCAAGTGGAATAAAAACCTCTAAGGTGCATGATGGAACACCAGGCCTTCGTGTTTCTCTTATATGGGTAGATAGAAAATAACCAATCCAAATCAATCAGCCATATCTCACCTTTTGTCTCACCACATTCACCATTAAAACTAGGTGGGTTGAACCTCACCAAGACCCTCATATGTATGGCCAATATAGCATCCTCATCTTCTGCAACATGACCTCTCTTGAGAACCACTCTAAACCCACTCAAGCTAAAAGATCATTCTCTCTCCCCACAGGTACTTTTTGGTTCTTGAGAACCTCCATGTTGTGATGATTCTTGTCAAAGAACCAATCATGCCAATATTTCCTATAAACAATTAACACCTGAGGACCCCCAAGCTCATCATTTATACTACCCCTCTACTCATTTTCCTGCTCATTATTTTGTTCATTCTCATGGAAACCCTCTTGTTGTTCCTCATATCGAGGTTTGTACCTTGTCCCCATGTGAGGACCTTTAACTCTTCCCTGACCTCTATTTGTGGGAGGAATACTTCAAATAGAGACAAAAATGCATCAGTTACATCATAAGCATGGTTACACAATATAATAAAGCACATGGAAAAATAACAATAATCATAATAATACATCAACCATAATGAGCACATTACACCAAAGCTCCCAATGTATGAACAAGGGTTCTGATACCAGATGTAGCGCCCCATCAAGGAATCTTTGGACAACAATCCAAATATGCTCTAACAGAAAGGCAATAAATTTTTTTACAATAGTATCAAATACATTAAACATGCATCATGTATCATTAATTAGCATAACCAAATGTAAGGTTAATACATCAACCACCAACACGAGAGAGAAGGAATGTCTAAACTGGATATCCAAGGGTCCAATGACATAAAATTTAGGATCCAAATAGAATTCCATGTCACGAGGTTCTATGATAATTGGTCATACATAAACTATTGTTCATTGTGTGTGGTCAACTAGGAACCATCAGGGAAGCAAGCTCAAACAACCTGAGATCTACAACAAGCTCATAAAACTAAATTAGCAAAGATGGAAATTTGGCATAGACACTGATCAGCATAGATGCCCATCCCAACACACAAATGTTGATGGTAGTTAATTCCCTCGAAAGATTGAGATGTCTCAATCCAGAGAGGCAGAGATGCCAATTGAGAATACGGATACACCAAAAATATTAGATCTACAACAAGCTCACAAAACTAAATTAGCAAAGATGGAAATTCATCATAGACACTGATCAACATAGATGCCCAACCAACACATAAATGTTGATGGCAGTTAATTCCCTCAAAAGATTGAGATGTCTCAATCCAAAGAGGTGGAGATGCCAATTGAGAATACAAATGCACAAAAAATATTAGATGTCTATTCAGAAGGAAGAGATGGAAAAAATCTTAGACACCAATTGACAAAACAAAGATGCCAATCTAGAGTTAGAATTTTTTGATTGGGCAACCTCAGTCTAGTGAGGCAAGGACACTAGTAGGTGCAGTCATGGATGGATAATCTTCAATGAGAATATTCCAACCATGCAGCAAGAATCACATAGCAGAAACAACAACTTATATAACAACAAAGGATAGAGATAATGCAAGATCATAGGTTCACATCAACTTATATTCATGAAAATCCAATACAATCGACCAGCAACATGCAGGCTTACATTCTAGGCATACAAGTCTAATTCTAGATTGAATTCTAAATTATTTACAATGCTAACCTTAAAGAGATTATCTATTTAAATGTTACCAAAGTAGAGATCAATTACATCAATTTATAGACATTCACAATGCAAACAAGTCAGCCAAGATCAATCACATTCTCCAAGGTAGGAAAATGTAATACAAAATATAGGTCATGACCCAAATCCAAAATATCTCCCCCAGAAAAGAAAATAATGAAATTCCCACCCAAAGGGAGGTTGGACACAATCCAAAAAACATTGAACAATATACCAAGAAGGTTCGCAATCCAAGGAAAAGGTTTGCGAGATTGGGAAACTCCATCAAGCCATAAAACGTGAAAAACAAATAGGTTCGGGAAAAAAATGAATATATCTCCATCCAAAAGGAATGGATCAAGCTGTGAACCCAGATGATGATAAAACATAGTGTGAAGAACATTCCATGAGGTACACAACTAAAGATAATCCAAATTGAAGGAACACCACTGAAAACACAGAGACTAGCAAACAGGAACAACTGAAAATAGAAATTTTTTTGGTTGATGCAAGATTGCCAAATAACCCAAGATGCTCCTGCATCAGACACCTGGGGTTATAGAAAAGTGAGCCTCCCACTTTGTCAAGGATAAAGTAAAACCAAAAAGGTCTACCTTAACCTGAGAAATCCAAGTAGAATCTTCAGTTGATATGTTCTTCCACTTCACATGATATTTTGTATATTTTTTACCTCTAGTGCTTCTACCAACTCTGCTATCCAAAATCTCTTCAATCTCATCCAATTTATTCTTAGGATAATGAGTTGCTTCACATCTAGTCCATCATCTTCACTAATATCTGACTCATGATACTCATACAAATCTGCAACATTGAATATAGGTGGTATGTCCATGTCGTCTTCCAACTCAAATTCATATGCATTCCCTGAATCAAATTTCTTGAAAATCGTACATGGTCCAAACTTCCTCATCTTCAACTTAATGTATGTTCCAATAGGAAATCAACCTTTCTTCAAATATACCATCACTTCATCTACAACTTTGAATTCCTTATGTCTCCTTTTTTCATCTACCTTCTCTTTATACTTCTGATTCATATTCCCCAAACGCTCTTTCACTTAATCATGTAATGAATTCATGTAATATGCAATCATCTCTTCTTTTGCACTCATTTTAACCTCATGACTAATATCCCCCAACTCTAACACTCCTTTAGGATTAATTCTAGTAACTATCTCAAATGGTGTCTTCCATGTACTCATATTCACTAAAATATTATATGTAATCTCTTCTTGTGCTAGGACTAAATCCCAATTTTGGGTAAGGGCACCAAGATGGTGAACAAAAAGCGGGGTATAAGTGGCCACTTTTTTCCTAAAATCAAGTAAACTTGAACTTTGAAGAGAAATTCAAGGGTCATGCACTCAAAATTAGGAGTTGTGAAAAGAATAATAATTATAGTACTTTGAATCTAGTTTCTAAACTACTAATTTATTTTTAAATGGATAAGATTAAGATGGTCAAACCCCCTGCACACAAATAATTGTTCCTAATTTTTTCAGAAAATATATAACATAGTTGATTCTTTGCACTTCACAAAAGATATAGTTAGATTTAGTATTTTGCAAAACCCTTTGGTAGAATGATATATAGGTAAGAGTGAGATCTAGGAGTTTTGTATTTTTTGTAATTTTTTTGTGAGTATTTTTTTTATGATTTTTTGAAGTTGCTACATTCTGAAAATCTGGTGCTTGTTTGTGCGTTGGGCATAACTTGCATCAAAATAATCGAAAATGAAAAAAAAATTAAAGTGTAAAGAATCAAGTATAGAACAATAATATGTAATTTTTTTTTTGAATTTGGTTAAGTAGATCAAAAAATTTTAAGAAAATGGGAGACATATGTCTCTAAGGACTGTGAAGACACTGGTAAAGAAAATTAAAGTTTACTATGCTATTGTTGTCCAAAAATAGAAATATTATATGGTTCTAAAGTTGAGAAGACGTGTGAGATTATGGTGGTAATTTTATAGATACCCACTTGATGATGTGTAAACCTGATGACAAGGAAGTCAGGAAATCATTTTAGAAGATCAAAAGACATGTAAAGGGAGCGAAACAGAGGAAAAGGGACTTCCAAGCCTTAGGGTCATTGTCCAACCCTCTTACCTAACCATAACGTGTACGGGATCCTTAGTAATAAATAACCCACACACATTTTGTAATATTTATAGTCATTTCTCTATTTTGAAATAACCTGTGCAGGTTATGTACAACTAAAAGCATAAGTTTTAGTTCTACGGAACCCACACGGGTTCTGAAGAAATTAAAACATATGCTTGTAAACTTAGCACACTAAAAAGATATATATACTTAGATATATGATGTATGTATATGTATGTATATATGTATATCTATAGATATATATGCATATATATATATACACATCTCTCTCTCTCTCTCTCTCTGAAGATGTATTATTAGGGGTCATAAGGGGAACTATGACACATTAATGTGTCCTAAGACCAATTATGACCCCTTAGAGCCCACAAGAGTACATATTAGGGGTGCTAAAGGGGCATAAGGGTTCCTATGATACCTTAATGTGTCCTAGGACCACTTATGACCTAGTAGGACCCTTTAGGATCATTAAGAATACATATTAGGGTTCATAAGGGGTCCTAAGACAGATATTTTATGGGCCATAAGGGGTCTTAAGTGGTCCTATGACACATTAATCTGTCTTAGGACCCCTTATGACCCCTAAGATGCATTTTTAACAGTCCTAAGGGGTCCTACAACATATTAATGTCTCCTAGGACCCCTTAGGACCCCTTATGACCACTTAGGACCCTTTGGGACTACTAAGAATAGATCTTAGGGGTCATAAGGGGTCGTAATGGGTCCTAGGATAGATTAATGTGTCCTAATACCCCTTTATGACCCCTTAGGACCCTTTAGGACCCCTAAGAATACATCCTAGGGGTCCTAGGGGAGCATAAGGGGTCTTAATGTGTCCTAGGACCCCATATGACCCCTTAAGACCCCTAAGAATACATTTTAAGGGTCCTCAGGGGTCTTAAGGGGTCCTAGGACACATTATTTTTTCCTAGGACCCCTCAAGATCCCTTATGACTTCTTAACAGTCTTAGGACACATTAATGTGTCCTAGGACCCCTTATGACCCCTTAGGACCCTTTAAGATCCCTAAGAATACATCTTAGGGGTCTTATGGGTTCATAAGAGGTCCTAGGACACATTAATATGTTCCAGGACCCCTAAGAATACATCTTAGGGTCAATATGGGGGTCTTAAGGGGTCCTAGGACACATTAATGTGTCCTAGGACCCCATATGACCACTTAGGACCCCTAATAATACATCTTAGAGGTCCAAAGGGATCATAAGGAGTACTAGGACCCCTTATGATCCCTTAGGACCTCTAAGATGTATTATTAGGGGTCCTAAGGGGTGATAATGGGTCTTATGGGGTCCTAGGACACATTAATCTATCTTAAGACCCCTTGGGATAGATTCTTAGGGCTCCTAAAGGGTCTTGATGGGTCATAAGGGTCCCTAGGACATTTTAATGTGTCATAGGACCCCTTAAGACCCCTTAGAACCCCTTATGACTGTTAAGAATATATCTTAAATGTCATAAGGGGTCCTAGCACAGATTAATGTGCCCTAGGACTCCTTAGGACCCCTAAGAATACATCTTAGGGATCCTAGGTGGTCATAAGGGGTCTTAATATGTCCAAGGACACATTAATGTGTCTTAGGATCCCATATGACCCCTTAAGAACCCTAAGAATACATTTTAAAGGTCCTAAGGGGTCTTAAGGGGTCCTGGGACATATTATTGTGTTCTCGGCCCCTAAGAATATATCTTACGGGTCCTAATGGGTCTCAATGGATCCTAGGACACATTAATGTGCCTTAGGATCCCTTATGACCCCTTAGGAGACTCTCTCTCTCTCTCTCTCTCCATAACATGTGTGGGTTATGTAGAACTAACGGCATAAGTTTTAGTTCTACAAAACCCGCATGAGTTATGAGAAAATATGAACGTTCACCTTTAGATCAATGGATCCTATATGGGTTCTATTGAGCTAAATATATATTATTTATCATGACCAAAAATAACATTGAAACTTATTCTAGGATCCATTGTTGTTTTTCATGTATTTTTGTGACAGTATCAGATATATTTTCAAGTTTTTTTGTCACATTTGATTTTTTTATTGATTTCTCTTTTTTTTCCTTGAAGTTATTTTAGTGTTATTACTTTATATTATAACAAAATGATGATAATTTTTTGTTGCTTTGGTATTTGATTGTGTATGTTCATCATGATACTATGTGTAGGACAATCAATATCAACGATGGGAGAGATCAAGAGAGGAACAATTGAACAAAAAGATGTAGCAAAGGGAAGACAAAAGGATAATATGATGAATACACCTGATGCACCAAATGAAAATGATCAACATACACCAATTCAAACGTATGTGACAAATGCACCTAATGATTGCGATGAACATACACCATTTGAATTTGATATGATGAATGCACCTATTGCACCCAATGAAATTGAAGAAAATATGCCATTTAAATTTGATGTGAATAATGCACCTAATGAAAACAAAGAGCATGCACCAATCTTAACACCTCCTAGAATAATTCATAGAAAATAAAAGTTTATAATTAACATTGATGAAAATATTTTGAATGATATGAATGAAAAAAATTCTGAAAGAACATGTAGAATAATGGTTATAAGAATGTGGAATAAGTATTGTTAAAACTTAAATGAAAGTGGCAGATGCTAGTTAGTTGTAGAAATGATTAGTGTGAAATTCAGAGAGACAGTGAAAATTTTGGTATTAAGAACATCCAAAAATAATAGTGAAAGAACCATTATGAGAAATCTATTTGATGCATACCAATCCATTGGTTCAAAATCACGTACTAAAGATCTTAATGTTACTCGATGTGTCTTCACATCAACCATAATGGGAAATAAAATGAAAAAATCTCGTTTAATAACCAAAACAAGAAATTCTTTAAGGATAAGTAGAACAACATTACATAATGCCTTAGAGAGGCGAGAGAAAATTGAGAATCCTAACAATAATTCTCTTTGGGCATTCTCGAGTAGACTCCCACCCAAGGACAAGGTTGTTGTCGATGCATTAAGAGGGGTAATTGAAAAAATTTGGCATTAAAACACAAGGGTTTCACCCAACCAAAGAGATGTTTTTAAAAGGAGATTTGGATTTATAAATCATGAGCCACATCCAAAACACTATTTAGATATGACTCAAACACAATTTTATGAAATTTTTCTTCAAATCTTTCCACAAATTAGAGTTATTCAAAAAAAATTTGAGATGACAAAACAATTTTATGTTAAGATTAATCATGCATGTACTACATGTTGTTGTAGCCTCCATCTTGAATTTTCCATGCATTATGATATTTATCATTATGTATGTTGTACTTTACACTCTAACAATGTTTTGCAGGAATGTGGTCTACATGCACCTCCTAAGTCACCAAGAGGGTTTATTTCAAGTGTACTATGTAAATGAGATGATAGGTGCATTTATTATAAGATGATGTGTTTGAAAGTTTTTTTTCCTACATGTGGTGGTTTGTAGTAGTTGCAAGGATACATACATCTAGATAGCACACATGAAATTGGTAAGAAACTAGTTTCTATTGGAAAATACAAGTCAGTCACATATGGTGTTAAATTTGGAAAAAAATTAAAGAGGTGCGAGTTAGTGAAAAAGGATATATGTGTAGCTAATTTTATGAATATTTTCAAGAGAAAATAGTTTATGAATACATATTTCATACACATAGAGCAAGGTGGTTAAATAATAAATTCAATTTGTGTAAGGACACTTTTCCCCTCGTTAATATTGTCTCTATCATTGATTTTTCTGAGAATTATACGCTAAAACCTCAAAATGAAGTGCAACCTATGTATTACCACTCTACAAAAGTTGTAATTTTTATACACATAGCATCCATGCGTGCACATGATAGTATAAAGGAGGATAGAAAGGTTCAGAGAGAGTATCACTTCTATATTAGTGATGATCGTACTCATTTGTCAGAGTTTGTGCAAGGATGCTTTACAGTTTTCTATTATATTTTAAGGCAAATAGATATTTAAGATACAACCAATACATAATATGGTCGGACAATTGCACCTCACAATTCAAGAATGCAAGGATGTTTTATTGGTTGACTAGGATGCATGTGACAAGTGTTGTGTAAAATTTTTGGAATTTCACTAAGGAAGGGTATGGAAAGGTAGAGCATGATGGTGTGGGATCATGTGTAAAAAGAGCTATTTATAGAGAGGAATTGAAGTAGGAAGGCGACACAGTGTTAATAGATGTAGAAACAATTGTTCAATGTTATAACTCTACGATGGGACCAGGTAATGCAGGTAAGTCTATGGTTTCTAGATATTTTTGGTTGATACATAAATCTAACATTGAAAACTATCTAGATTGGTGTACACTTACAAGATCAAGTGACATGCATTCATTTAGAAGTTCAAATGCAGCATCATTAGCTATTTATACTAGACAGATTGCATGCTTTTTCTCTTAGTGTATTCTGTTTGTGTGGGACAAATGTGAATCAAAAGAGTGGGTTGACCAATGGTCTTATTACTTAGGTACAATCAATTTTAAACTTATTTTATTATACTTTACATTTTTTTGGTATTAACTTATCCTTCTATAAAATGTAGGTCATGCATATGTAGTTATTGTAGATGAGAACAATGAAGAAGGAACATATTACTTTTTATATAATTGTATTTAGGCCAAAAATAATTTGACAACTACAGTCGTTGATGGAGAGGGTATTGAGTACCCAATAGGATCTTTTTTTGTGACAGGAACAAGGCTTAGAAGGTACCTTTGATGTTTCATTATATTGAGACCTCTTAAACTCATTTTATTACACTTTAAATTGATTTTGGTATTAACTCATCCTTCTATAATATGTGGGTACCCTATCAAAAATTTGAATGCCTGGTTGTTTGAGCACTTTAAGACACATAGCCATATTCTTCAATACTCTAACCTTGTTGTTGCAACAAATATTCAATTGATTAAGTATCGTGGTAGACATCTTAACAAGAATTTGTGAAAATCATGAATCTAACCACAAGGCAATACTTGACACAATAAGGGTTAGAGTTGATCCAGAAGGTTCACTTGATTAATTTTCGGTCATCTACAAGGATGATTCTACAAAATGGTAGAATAGTTTTGAAAATTTTGTATATATCTTTTGTGAAACATTGTAACTTTGCTTTTTTGTACATATAAAAGGTCATGAGGTGCTCTATGTGCATATTTGGAGGCCAAATTTTGTATATAAAACCAATAATGAGTTGTACTGTGTATATTTTGATGTCAAATTTTGTATATATAAACGATAATGAGCTGTCATGTGCATATTAGATGTCAAATTTTTTATGTAAAAGTGGCCATGGGGCTGATTTATAAATATTGAGAGGTCAAATTCTGTATATCCTAATGTGTACCATTTGATTATAAATACGTATTTAATTTTGTATCGTTACATAAATGAATTTTGTACCATACCATTCATGATGTCATAAAGTGCAAAAGTGCAAAGTGCAAAAAATGTTGTCTTCATGCCTCCATGTGATAATTATGAATCTTTGAAGTCACATTTCCTGTTAATTCTGAAAATAAGGTCTTCAGACTATTTTTTATGTTAAACCCCACAATCATAGAATCATCTATAAAGCTTCTCAACAAGTAGTAACTGATTGCAAATGGGGTCATACAGATGCTTTAATGAACACAAGGGACATCATTGGTAGAAAATGTCATTGAGCATTCCAGCATGCTCAAAGGAAAATTTGGACCGTGCATAGGGTAAACCCACCCAAAAATACACAATCGAAGTGTCAGTTCATGCCCACGATGAACAAAACGTGATATGGGCTAGTTGGTGACTTTCCACTAAATTCGTCTAACACTTTTTGCACCTTGAGAAACATTTCTTCCCTACAAAAATGATTTTGAGCCTTCAAAAATCAAGATAGGTTATTTTAGGGGGGCCTAACAGGACCCTCTAGGTTCAAACAGATCGTGCGCAAGTGTCATGTTTTGCAAGAAATAATTTGGCAAAATTTGACACATTTTTGCACTTAGGGTACACAAGGGACATCATTGATAGGGTATGTCGCTGAGTGTTCTAGCATGTTGAGAGACTAAGTGGGACCATTCCTAGGGTAAACCCACCCAAAAAGACACAATCGAGGTGTCGGTTCATGCCCACGATGAATAGAACGTGATATGGGCTAAGTGGTGACTTTGCACTAAGTGCATCTGACACTTTTTGCACCTTGAGAAAAAAAAATTCCCTGCAAAAATGATTCTGATCCTTTAAAAATGAAGACATTTTATTGTAGGGGGGCCTAACACAACCCTATAGCATCAAACAAATTGTGTGCAGGTGCCATGGTTTCCAAGAAATAGTCTGTTGAAGTTTGATAGTTTTTTGCACTTATGGTACACAAGGGACATCATCGGTAGGGTATGTCGTTGAGTGTTCCTGCATGCCGAGAGGCAAAGTGTGACTACTTCTAGGGTAAACCCACCCAAAAAGATGTGATCGAGGTTTCGGTTCATACTCACGATGAATAGAATGTGATATGGGCTAATTAGCAAGTTTTCTCTAAGTGCATCTGACAGTTTTTGCACCTTGAAAAAAATTGTTTCCCTACAAAAAAATACTTTGAGCCTTCAAAAAATGAGACATGTTATTTTAGGGGAGGCCTAAAATGACCCTATAAGTCCAAACAGATCATGCGCAACTACCATAGTTTGCAAGAAGCAGTTCGTCGAAGTTCGATGATTTTTTTGCACTTAGGGTACACAAGGGACATCACTAGTAGGGTATTGTAGACACCCTAAAATGGACAGGCTTGCGACTTTACATTAAAAAAACTAATTTTCAACTATTAATTAATGGTTTCTTAATCATTAATTAATCATCTATTTTCTTCTAAATTCATTTCTCAAATCATCTAATCCAATCCCCAAAATTAATTAAATAATTAACTTTATTTAATTAATTAAGCTTTAATTGATTAATTGTCATTATTTAATTAATTAAACTCAATTTCCTATAGTTTAAATCAAATATTTAAACTTACTAATTAAATTCTTCCAATTAAATTAATTTAATTTCATCAAATAAAGCAATTCTTAATTAAAAAGAATT
>MU225462.1:1993692-2010450 GCA_018584345.1 Thuja plicata
ATAAAGAGGTGGAGTTTACTGAGGATCTCTCCTGTTCCTTTTGTTCTCAACCGTTCATCTCCCCATCTCTGGGATTGATCTCAACCATTCATTCCATCACCAATTCCTATATAATAAACCCTTCATAACCATTTGAAGGATCCAGGATTTCAAGCTTACAAGCGCCATTACTTTGTCAACATTCAAGCTATCATGCGATCACACACACATTTCAAATATCAAATTCTCGACGCTTCTCAAGTCATAGACGCTGCCCAGCCAATACTGAGCATCAAGAACAGCATTTCGGAAGGAGTAGAGAGAAACAATATAAGCTTCAAGCATCGTGGGGTTTGCATTTACTTGTTTTCCCTTCTCTTGTTTGTACATTTTATTGCTCACGTTTCTGTTATTCGTTTAGTAGCTATTGCGTACTTGATTTGCATTCACTTGTGAACCTTTGCTACTAACCCCCGCCCTTGGAAAGTTGTGGGAAACCAGAGAGAGAGGCGTATAGGTATGTCTTTGAGAATTCTAGCATGCCGAGAGGAAGAGTGGGACCGTTACTAGGGTAAACTTACCCAAAGAGATGCAATTGAGGTGTCGGTTCATGCCCACAATGAACAGAATGTGATATGAGATAATTGGTGACTTTGCACTAAGTGCATCTGATATGTTTTGCACCTTGAGGCAAATTGTTTCCCTGCAAAAATAATTTTAATAGTTGAAAAAATGAGATGGGTTATTGTAGGGGGGCCTAACATGACCCTATAGGTTCAAATGGATCATGCATAGGTGCCACAATTTGCAAGAAATAATCATCGAAGTTGGATAGTTTTTTGCACTTAGGGTACACAAGAGACATCATCGGTAGGGTATGTCACTAAACATTCTGGCGTGCCGAGAAGACAAGTGGGATCATGCTTAGGGTAAAACCACCTAAAGAAATGTGAACGATCTTTTTTTTCATGCCCACGGTGAACAAAATTTGATTTGGGCTTCCTCCACAACGAGGGTTCATTCCTAGTAGCCTTCAAAACTGAGTTTTTGGTTCTTAACTTCTGACATGTACACCTCTCATATCAAAAATTGACCTTTTTAGATAAAAACCATTTGGGTGACACATAACATATGTCATATTTGACATGTCGTGTTTAAGAACAACTTGCTCAGAAATTTATGATTTCAGGTATTTAAGGGACAATTATTCCTATTTTACAAAGCAACTACCCTCTAAAAACTCTCCCAAACCCAAAAACAATTACTCCAATAGCCTAGGAAAGGTTCAAATAAACAAAATTGACAATTTTTATGTGTTGAAACATATCAAAAGGTTTCCAAATAGGCAGATATATGAAATTGATCATTCCCAATGCACGTTCCAACAATAAAATTTGGCGGTAGTGATGGCACTTGTGTCTGAATTCATTCTTTCATAAGCACAATATGACTCCAATAATAAACATGTTTGCATTCTATTATATTAAATAATCATTTAAAAGTATACACCATATGAGTTGCATAGAATGAACAAATTGGATCACATTGAAATTATAAATATGTACATTTCAAATTATCCTGACATACACACAATGAACAAGTTGGATCAGATTTCAATTGCAAATAAGTAAGTTTAAAATTACAAAGATATGCACACAATGAAAAAATTGGATGAAATATCAACTTTCACATATATGAAAATGAACAATAATCATGTACATATACAAAAATGGCATAAATGCCAAGTCAATAATAAAGTTATAAAAATGTGGCATGTGCCATGTCAAGGTCGGTATATAAAATACAAATGTCGAACATATATATAAATTGTTCCTTCAATGACCACAACTACAACTATATGTCTCTATCAACATCTATGAATGTGGTGGATCATCAAATCGATCCTCCTTGAAGTAGTGTGTGGCTCTTTAGGTAGATGCACAAGAATAATTCAAATGTTGAATCAAATATCTTTTCTCAAAATAACATCAAAATAACTAAATACTAAACTATAATTTGTCTGTAGTTGAATTTTTTATTACCTCATGTCTTTCTTCTGCTATTGGGTTGTGTAGTCAAGTTGATGAGATTCTCTTGGGTGAACGAGACTCCTAACAAAATGGAAAGGTAGAGGACCCGTGTGAAGTCGTGAAGGGGGATATAACAAGTAAAATTAAATTAGTACAAGTTAATAACTTATATGTTGAGAAATACTAAAAAACTAAAAATGCATGGACTAAAAACCAAATGCATACCAGAGCCTCTGATGGGTCTCCTATACTTGTAGGAGGCACAATCACTGATGAAGTAGCTACGATCATTTCCTATGTGGTAAATGAGAAGAGATTTTACAAGCAAGAACACAATCCAACAAGATTTTACGAGAGGGTTTCAACTAAGAAGACAAACATACATGTTTCGTTTGTTGTGTTGAACCCCCTCTTCGATGATTGGGACTCCTAAAAAAATGGAATGGTAGAGGATCTATGGGAATTCATGAAGGGGGTTTTAATAGGTAAAAGAGAATTAATACAAGTTAATAATCCAAAGTTTTTTACACACAACAAAAATAAAAAATGCATGTACTTATATCTAAACACGTATGTTTAACATATATATAGAAAATATACATACGAGAGCCTCAGATGGTTCTCTTGTACTCTTAGGAGGCAACATCACTGATGATACTGTTATGACCATTTCCTGTATGAAAAATGATAACATATGTTATAGTCATAGAGGAAGAATTTAGAGATTTCCAACAAACAAGAATGCAATGGAAAGTGAATATGGAAATGTTACCTCTTCCCTCTCCTAAACGTCTATGACATCAGGTGCATTCATTAATTCTATAAACCCCAATTTTTTTGTATATAGAACAAATAAATCTGGTGCATTCATCAAGATCTGCATGTACATGTTTAATCATAATACATTTCAATAAATAAATTTAAATTGTACTAAATTACCTTTTGGTGTTTGGGTGTCCATGAGGATATCTTTTTTTGTATCAGTGTGCTAGAAGATGTCTTTTTCACACAAGATGTACTCACAAAATAAATATACATATAAATAAAATCTATTTTGAAACCAATGTATTATTCTATTTTTAACAATGTTTAAAAATCTTTACATCAGATGTCGAAGCTACCCATGCACGTTGAATGGATCAAACACTTCATGGTGTACTCACACCACCTGCTATGCCCTGCAATGTATATTATTCATATATCACTTCAAAATTTTCTATAAATAAAAATTTATTTAATTTTATAATATTTAGGTGATTAATTAATAACATCTCATAAACACAAATGATCACATGTGAATCTGCTCTTCACAAAAAAACATCATGGTCGTCAGGTTGTCGATGATGGCCACATTCTCTACAGTGGAAGCATAGCATCTACTACCGCAATGTGTACACAAATGGGATGTCAAACCATCCCCATTCACATCAGTATCGACCCCAGACCATATCTTCTGGAAACTGTTGCACATATGCTCAATGGGCTGGGCTGAGCCAAATGGTGCATTTGATGATTATGGAGGTCCCACAGGTGTTGATCCATGCTCTGGTCCAACTAACTATGTTCTATGCTAAAAAATGACATCAATCAATCATGTAGCTACCTAAAGAGTTTATAACTCCATAGACTCCTTCAGGGCTATTGGGAACGTTATGTGAACAATGTGTTTAGGAGCTAAACATCTCCTATGATGTGGGTCTACTACCCTACAGGACCTAAATCTATCCTGTGTGGAGCCTCTCCCTCTACCCTAGAACTTTCGAATGTCAAAGTAATTCGGCTTCAAGCCAAGGATAAACTCACAATATAGCTTTCTCAAAAAATATAGAGGCACCTCCCAATTTTTACAAGGTGCTTGGTCAAAGACCATATACCACCTATTCCAAAAATCTTCTTTCATCTCAATATATACACACCAATGTATAATAAACCTACTTGTATCAGTAAGTAGGTTGTTACTAGTTTAAGGATCAGTGAAAAGAGTACATATGTCATCTTTAAGTATGCCCTTTATTCTTACCTCAACATATGAAAACCAATCCGCATAAAAGGAACGACATCTATCTCTCCATGAACCCCATTTTGTAACCTATCTAGATACCTCATTTGCACTATTGGCCATTGTTTCTAGGGTTTTGGTGAGGGATGAGTGGTGCTCATTACTAGAGGACCTCAACTTATTCAATAACATAGAAATTGGGTAGTGTTTTGTGTCAGGAGATTGATAAGATCCTCATGTGTGGTATGTAGACGATCTACTGAAGGATGCATAGGGTTTTGGGGTGGCAGTGGATGTTCAAGAGAAATATTTTAACGGTTTTCTTGTTGTGGAGTAGCATCTTGAGGGTTTTTTTTTTCTCATGTGTAACATTTTCAGGGTTTTCTTGTGTTGGTTATGTAGGAAGAGGTCTTTGTTGTCTATTTTGTTGTCCGAGATTGTTTTCAAAATTTGACATCAAATTAATAAAAAAACATAAATCAATTAAACAAACTGTACTTCAATTCAAATTTAAATAAAAACAACAAAAATAACAAATACTTACCTATTCAATGGTGTGGCATGGTTGCAAATTGCTCTAAATAATTGAAAAATGCAATAGACAACGGAACACACATGGGTTCTAGTGTTTTTTGGATACCTCAAGTCATTGTTTCTCATTTTTGGGCATTAAAAATGAGCACATCCCGCATGTTGAAAAAAACATATAGTTCTTCATAACCCATGTGGAATATGAAGAAATTTTAGTTCTTCATAACCCACACGGGTTATGAAGAACTTTATATAATTTTTAAGAGCATGTTTTAGGCTCGGTGTTTCCAAGTCAAAACATTTTGAAATTCAAATAACGTTCATGGGTTTTACAAAATTTGGAGGTTTTTTTTGCATGTTCCCACTTTTCTGACCAACAACTTGGTGCACTTACCCTTTCTAGTCTTCTCTCCAACCAAAAACCTTAACAATTTCCCAAAACTCCTATTTATTTCCTTGGTTTGTCTATCTACATGTGCGTGAAATTTAGAACTAAAATACGATTCATTCTTCAGCTTCCTCCGAAGTGTTCTCCAAAATTAACCAACAAACTTAGTATCTCTATCTGAAACAATGATCTTAGGCAACCCATGCAATTTTGCAACTTCTCTAAAAAATAAGTCTGCAAGATGTACTGCATCTGTAGTCTTCTTACAATTTATGAAATGTGACATCTTTGAAGATCTATCCACTACCACAAAAATAGAATCATTACCTCTTTGTGTCTTTGGTAATCCAAGTACAAAATCCATGCTAATATCCTCCCAAGGTCTCTATGGTACTATCAAAGGTTTATACAATCTATTATTCTGACTACTTCCCTTAGGAACTTGACAAATTATGTAGATTTGAACAAATTTTCTAACATCCTTATGAATCTGAGGCCAAAAATAATTCTCACTTACCAAATCCAATGTCTTATCAATACCAAAGTTTCTAGCTAATCCTCCATAACATTTTTCCTTAATCAGATTATCCTTCATTAAACTCCTAGGTATACACTACTGAATTCTTGTGAATAAAATACCTTCCTGAATGAAATAATCTAACTATTTTCTTTGGTCTACAACAACGGGTTCTCTGCAAGCTTTCCAAGGTTCTGGAAAATCAGGATCATCCTCATACAAGTTCTTCAACTCATTAAAATCCCATCACCTCAAATCTCATCTTTGTCAGTAAATTTCTTCTACTACTCAAAGCATCAGAAACTTTGTTTGACTTACCACTCCTATTCTTCAATACACAAGTGTAACTCTTCAAGAACTCAACCCATCTCATGTGTCTCTGTTTCAACTTACCTTGACTATTCAAATATTGCAATCCTTGATGATCGATACACAACACAAACTCCTTTTGTAACATAAAATGTCTCCACTTCTTCAAGGCTTGAATTATGTCATAGAACTCCTGATCATAAACTAAATATATTCTCTTTGCATCTTTAAAATTCTCACTGAAATAAGAAATAGGTCCACTTTCTTGAGTTAGTACTGCTCCAATTTCCTTTCCACTTGCATCACAGTCCACTTGAAATACTTTATTGAAATCAAGTAAAGCTAACACAGGTTGTTCAATCACTCTTTATTTCAACAATTCAAAAATATTGTTTTCTCTGTAAGTTCTCTTGAAATCCTTTTTATCACCTCTCATTGTCTCGGTCATAGGACTTGATGCAGGAGCATCCTAGGATCCTTGGCAATCCTGCACAACCAAAAATATGCTTTCTTTTGTTCTTTAGCTTTTTTGGAGATTTCTCGGTGAAACACTTTGTTTCTTTGTTGCTCAGGTTTTGTCACTCGGGCAATGCTTGTTCATTTCATGTCGCTCGGGTTCATGCTTTACCGATAGATTTTGGTGATCTTTGTACCGATGGGTTTATGTGTTGTTGTGGTTCTATATTCACCGACGGGTGTCCTGATGCTTGGGTATGCTTTACCGACAGTTGCTTATTTTTGGTGATCATCTTCCCGAGATGTTTATTTTGGAGTTGGATCTATTGGCTGACTTTTGCATTTAATTTTGATTGTGGCATTGATTGTGCATCTTTCATTGGGGATTGTGTGGACCTAAATCTGGGTCGGGGGTTTCTCCAATGATTTTTTTGAAGGCCAACCTAGTTTTTTTCCTTTTGTATTAAGTTGTATTATGTTCTCAGCTTAGAGAGATTCAAAGGGGTCAGATTTAGGAGCAGATCAAAGTGTTGGATCTGAGAATCTGGATCATGAGTGCATGTGTTGCAGAATATCTATATTAGATCTTGAATTATATCTTTGTATTTGTCCATAACCGGGAAGACCTTACAGCCCAGCATGTTGAATGTAATTGAGATTTAAGATAATAAACTGAATGTTGATTATATTTCTGTGCATTTGGTTTTTTTTGTTGTTGTATGTATTTGCTGCAAGTTTGGATAATCCTTCATTGGATCCTCCATCCTTGACTGTGTCGGGTGGTATCAGAGCAGAGTTTCAATCACTAGAGGAGGAGTTAGGTTTCCAATTGCTGGAGATTTGTGGAGAAAAGATGCCTCCAAAGAAAATTCATGAGATCACAAAGGAAGAACCTAGGGAGGAATTCAGTCTGGAAGATTTTTGAGCTTTGCACAAGCAAGTACAAGATCTGTGAGAGGATTTGCAAAGAAAGAATGCATCTAGAGAAAACCAAATTAATGGTGAAGAATCTGATGAAGAAGCTATAGAAGATGTCAAAGATCCCGAGGATGCTAGATTTCAAAAATCTATGACTAAAATTGGGAAAAGACCTAAGATCAAAGTTTCTACATTTGGTGGAAGCCTTAGGCCAGAAGAATTGATCGATTGGATTAATGAGATGGATGAATACTTTGAGTATGAAGAAATAGAAGACCCTGATAGAGTTAGGTTTGAAAAGAAAAAGATGAAAGGTCATGAAAACATATGGTGGAAAGAAGTTTAATTGGAAAGAAATCATAGAGGTAAAGATAAGATCATCAGATGGAACATAATGGTTGAAAAGTTGAAGATGCAATTTATTCCTGTAGATTATGAATTGGAGATGTTCAAGAAGATGCAAAGTTTGAGGTAGACAAATAAATCAGTACAAGACTATACTGAAGAGTTTTATAGGATTCTGATTAGGACTAGACATTCAGAAGCTGACAAGGAGAAAGTTACTAGATATATCTATGTCTTGAGATCTAGTATTGAGGAAGAGTTACTTACTTTTCGGATGACAACTACAGGAGATGCTTATCAGATGGAATTGAAGATTGAGGAGAATCTGAACAAGAAGTTTGAAAGAAGATAGAATAATAGAATATGAGGTGGTAAGACTGATGACACAACTGCTAAGAGTAAGGTGGTGGACAATCCTAAGCAGACAGAGGTAGGATCTAGCAGTAGTCAAAAACCTAAGAATTACAATCATGGGTATGGAAGAAGAGGAAGTAGTGATTTCACTGGTACTTGTTTTCAGTGTGGTGAAAAGGAACATAGGGCTTGGTCATGTCCTCAAAAGAAGTTCACTCTAATGACTGAAGAGAACTCGGTGAATGCTACAGAAGAAGGTGAAGTTATGATCACTAGAAGGCTAGCCGCATGTATTAATGAACCAGTTCAGAGAAGGAACCTGTTCAGAACCAGATGTAAGTGCAAGGACAAGGTATGTAATGTCATAATTGATGGTGTTATTTTTGAGAATTTTGTTTCAGAAGAGATGGTTAGTAATTTAAATTTGGGAATAAAAAATCCTAATCCTTATCAAATTAGTTGGATACAAGATGCATCTAAGGTTAGGGTTGAGAAGCAATGCCTTGTTAATTTTAAGATTGGATCTTATTATGATGAGATACTATGTGATATATTACCTATGGATGCCTATCACCTACTGCTTGGTAGACCTTGGTAGTTTGACAGATATGTTATGTTTGATGGTCGTGCAAATACCTATGTGGTGAGGTAGGGTGAATCCAAGCATAAACTTCTACCTTTGCAGGAAGTAGGGACTAAGGGATGTGGAGTTATCAGGTGTTTTTTGAATGATAGTGACAAACATGAGGAGAAGAGAATTGATGATCCTATGCATAGAAGGAAGGAGAATATGAAGAAAGAAGAGAATGAGACTTCTACGAAACTTGCAGAAATGAAGAAATAGATGAAATTTTTGGTTGAGATAGTACAAAAGATGTTGACACTAGTGACATAGAGAGATGCAGATGATACCAAGTTGATCATTAAGTCAAATGAGGAGGTGGTTCATCAAAACACTGGTGATAAGGATGATCAATGTCAACTACTGTCAGTTGCAGATAGGAGATATGAGAAGAGTGCAGGACTGATGAATTTGTGAAAGGAGGCAATGAACAGAGTCAAGATAGCATGGGATGAAGGGAAAGAAGAGATATGGGTTAAGAACAAGTATGGAGCACCTGTTTTGATTCCCTTAAGATGTTCATGATTCCTTTATGGGAACATCTTCTTTACCTGGGGTGTATGATGCAGGAGCATCCTAGGATCCTTGGAAATCCTGCACAACCAAAAATATGCTTTCTCTTGTTCTTTAGCTTGTTTGGAAATTTCTCAATGAAACACTTTGTTTCTCTATTGCTCGGGTTTTGTCACTCAGGAAATGCTTGTTCATTTCCTGTCGCTTGGGTTCATGCTTTACCAACAGATTTTGGTGATCTCTGTACTGACGGGTTTCAGTGTTGTTGTGGTTCTGTGTTCACCGATGGGTGTCCTAATGCTTAGGTAATCTTTACCGATGGTTGTTTATTTTCATTGATCATCTTCCCGAGATGTTTATTTTGGAGTTGGATCTATTGGTCAACTTCTGCATTTAATTTTAATTGCGGTATTGATTTTGGATCTTTCATTGCAGATTGTGTGGACCTAAATCTAGGTCAGGGGTTTCTCAAATGATTTTTTTGAAGGCCGACCTAGTTGGTTTCCTTTTGTATTTAAGTTGTATTATGTTCTTAGCTTAGAGAGATTCAGTGGGGTCAAATTTAGGAGCAAATCGAAGTGTTGGATCTGAGAATTTGGATCATGAGTGCATGTGTTGCAAAAGATCTGTATTAGATCTTGAATTATAGCTTTGTATTTGGCCATAACCAGGAAGGCCTTACAGCCCGACATGTTGAATGTAATTGAGATTTGAGATAATAAACTGAATGTTGATTATATTTCTACTTAGTTGGTTGTTTCCATTGTTGTATGTATTTGCTGCAAGTTTTGATAATCCTTCATTGGATCCTCCATCCTTGACTGCATCAAGACTATAAACAAAACTAAAATTTCTAATGAACTTCTGGTATAAACTAGATAATCCATGAAATTATCTTACCTCTCCAATGCTTTCAGGTGTAAGCCAATGAAAAATTTCTTTAACCTTCTTAGGATCCATCTTCAATCCATTAGTAGATATCACAAAACACAAGTACACAAGTTCTTCCTTTATGAAAGTACACTTCTTGATATTTATCAAAAACGTATCCCCCCTTAACCTCTGCAACACTTGTCATAGATGCATCATATGATCCTCCTTTTCCTTACTAAAAATTATCATGTCATCTAGATAAACAATTACAAACTTACCTAAGAATTTCATCAATACCTCATTCATCAATCTCATGAAAGTACTAGGTGCATTATTCAATCCAAAATGCATTATCAACCACTTATACAACCCTTCATTTGTCTGGAATGCAATCTTCCACTCATCCCCTTCTCTGATTCTAATCTAATGATAGCCACACTTCAAATCTATCTTTGTAAAATACTTTTCTTCACTCAAACAATCCATTAGATCATCCATCCTAGGCAAAGGAAACCTATACTTCAATGTGATCCTATTTATAGCTCTAGAATCAATGCACATCCTCCATTCTCCATTCTTCTTAGGTGCTACTACTGCAATAAATGCACAAGGACTCAAACTCTCTCTAATAAAATCTTTCTTCAATAATTATTGTACTTGTCTATTCAGCTCTTCATTCTCTACAGGTTTCATTCGGTATGTTGATTTGTTAGGAAAACTAGCTCCAAGGATTAGATCCATACAATGACTTATACTCCTCACAGGTGGTAATCCATTAGGTACATTATCTCAGATTATGTCTTCATACTCTATCATCAATTCTTTTATTTCCTTATGTTTTCCTTCTTATGATTCCAAATCTGACTTCTTAGGGATCAAATCATAACACATATTGTCTCCTTTTAATTCATCTAAGAATTTCCTTCCTTCAACCAAACAAAATATAACACTGGTAAAAATTTCACTTTTAGGATTGTCTATCAAAGGAAACAACCCTTATTTCATCCCATTTGCAACAATAGTATACATATTCTTTATTTGATCATGCAAATCTTGTCTATCATACTATCCTTGTCTACCCAACAAGATATGACACACATCCATAGGAATAATATCACAAAGAACTTCATCATGATAAGATCTTATTTTCAATTTTACCAAACATTCTTCACTTACTATCACCTTATGATCATCCTTTATTGGTGCTATCTAACAAGGATTCAGATGTTTGAATCTCTACAACTTTAACTTGTTCACCAACTCATCAGAGGCTAGGTTGTCTGAACTACTGCTATCAATGTTTACTTTGCAACATTATCCTTCAACTTTTCATCTTGTCTTGAAAAAACTCTTCCTCATAAATAGTGCTTGATCTATCTCTTCATGAAATAGGGATCTTCTCATCATTTAGGCTTCACCAACCTCTGGTTGATTCAAAGATTCAGCAAGCTCTTTCTCCACATAAGCATATTTACCCTTATTCTTTTTCTTCTTATCTGAGTTACCTTGAGTACACTCAAAGGCTCGGTTTCCTTCTCCACTATATTTGAAACAAGTTCCTCTAAACATTCTTCTGTCATCTATCCTATAACTACTTGATCCACTACCTTTGTGGAAATTTTTGTCATCCCTTTGGTATGAACTCTCATCTTTGAATTCTACCTTTCCTTTGTTCTGGTTTGTAGAAGGTCTTCCACCACCAACAAATGTTATTCCTCTCTTAAATGTTCCACCTCTTCATCTTTGTATTTTTTCATGTCTTTTGTTTAATTTATCCTCAACTTTTAGGGCATATTGGTAAGCTTCCTCTACATTTTTTAATTTAATCAAACTGATCTCATCTTGAATAGTTGTCCTCAAACCATTAATATGCCTTGAAACCCTCTCAACATCATCATTAGTATGAATAGACCTTATATCCAACCTATAAAATTCTTGGGTATACTCCTTCACACTAAGATCCTTTTTCTTTAGGTTTTTTTATTTTCTAAACAAACTTACTTGGTAATCGGCAGGTAATAAATTAGCCTTCAATTTTTTCACCATCCTATCCCATGATTTGATATATTCCTTGCCTCTTCTCTATTGATCAGTCTAAAAATGTTCCCACCATAAAGATGCATGTCCCCTCACTTTTGTGCAATCATACTTTACCTTCTTATCATCATGAGTGCCCTCATAATCATAATATTTCTCCATCTATGTGATCTAATCAAGTAATTCATCTGAAACCAACAAGCCATTATAATCAGGTGGATTTAAATGTGGTCTCGCATTAACCCTAGTTAGGGCTTTTATAAACCTATCATCACCTTGTTCAAGTTCAGGTTCAAGTTGCGCTTCACCCCCTTAAGCTACTTCTTCATTTTTACTTCCTCTTGATCACTTATATATTATATATGTCATCCTCTTCTCTAGTTCATTTCAATAGCTTCTAATATGGATGCAATTTGTTTCAAAATATCCATTACAGTTGGATCTTCATCTCTTCTTTCACCTCTAGAATTTCCTCTTTCAGCCATCTTCGCGCAAGTCCTTTGCAATTGGGGGTTAGATCCTCACTCTTCCACCCCAAGAAAAAAATCAAGACTTTTAAAGCTCAGAAACCATGATCTGCCTCAACAAAATTAAAAACTCACTTTGATACCACTTGGTGCAGTCATAGATAGAGAATCCTTAATGAGGATAGTCCAAAAGTGCAACAAGAGTCACACAACAAAAACAATAACTTAGATAACAAGGGATAGAGAGAATGTAAGATTAGAGGTTTGCATTAACTTATATTTATGAAAATCTAATAAAATATGCCAGCAATATGTAGTCTTACATTGCAGGCATATAGTCCTGATTCTAGATTGACTTCTAAATTATTTACAATGCTAACCTTCAAGAGGTTATCTCTCTATAAGCTACCAAAATATAGATAAATTACATAAATTTATACACATTCAGAATGAAAACAACTCGGCCAAGATTGATCACATTCTCCAAGGTAGGAAAAATTAATACCAAATATAGGTTAGGACCCAAATCCACAAGATCTCCCCCAGAAAGGAAAAAAAGGAAATGCACACCCAAAGGGAGGTCAGCCACAATTGCACAAACATCGAATGCTACACTAAGAAGGTTCACAGTCCAAGGAAAATTTTCATGAGATCGAAAAACTCCATCAGGTCGTGAAATGTGAAGAACAAATAGGTCTCGGCCAAAAATGAAGAAATCTCCATCCAAAAGAAATGGATTGAGGTACGAACCTAGACGATGATAAAAAAACAATGTGAAGAACATGCCACAAGGTACGCAACCAAAGATAAGCCAAATTGAAGGAATGCCATTAAAAACACAAGGACTGGTAAATAGGAACAAGTGAAAAACAAAAATATTTTTTGTTGATGCAAGATTCCCAAAGAGCCCAAGATGCTCCTGCATCACTAGTGGACAGGCAGAGATGCCAATCTTGCTTCCTAGCCTCCAAAACAAGGTTTTAAATAACAAATAAAGGCTAATTACTTAACTAGATGAAATATTTAGTATAATCTATCATAAATGTGGAATTTAATGATATTACAAACACAAGACTCCTATTTTAAGTCTATCTCATGATTACATCATTTATCCTTTGCAAGGAAATATGAGAATATTAAAAAGAGTATGGAAACATCATTGTTAAGTCATAAGTGTAAGAATATATCAACATAGTGTCATAATATCATTAAGGAGGTTTGATATGATTTGGGACTACCTATCACATGTACACTGGTCACCAACAGTGATTGGTCACCCCATCTGACTACGAGGAACCTTCAAGCCCTCCCCATAGTGCTCAGGGAGATAACTGTATAGCCTAAGATAAACAAGAAAGGAAATCACACCAGGAATTCCACATAAGCATTACCACTACAAAAAGTCAAAACCATTAAATCCAAGAACACAATGTACCAGGTCACGTGTCAAGATATATTACACAAGGAATACAGGGTCTAGAAGTAGGAGTGTCATCACATAGCCAAGGTAGGGAGTGGAATTACCCATTGCATCATCGCACCATGACTTATGTGATACCAAAAAGCCTCTCATTATGACAAGGGAGCTTGACTTGGTTATTATGCTAGACCTTTTACCTATATGTACTTAGCTTATGAGAACACCTAAGGCACGCAAGAGGAATTTATGATCGGTTCCACCCAAGCCATATCTTATTATTATTTATATTAAATATTTACCCCATTGATTCCATTATGTTATCACTTAATTAATCAAATTTTCAACGTGTTACCCTGGTGGCCCATTTGTTGCATGGTTCCCCCATTGAGAGTGACTCCCATATTTGTCCCTACACCTACCCAAGGCATCATCCAATGGCTCAACACAAATATGGCATCAAAAAATAAATCAATTACATTGTTCACTATTGGCATACACCTTGGAAACAACATAAAAAATTACAAAAATTCAAATTGACCAATATGGTTTCGAGGATAGCTACACAAGATTCGTTGCCTTCTCATGCAAATTCAATCATACACACACCCGACCATAACCAAAACATGGGTGTAGTTCTCACTTCCATGGCACATTAGGATTTCCAAAAACATACAAAAACTACATAATGCAATTCAACATGGATTTTCAATTCAAAGACACAATTTGCCCCAAAATTGGATATAAAGCCATACAAGCTCAAAATTACTAAAAAACCAAACTTCACGAATCATAAAATGATAAAAACCCATTTTCCCTCATACATCCCTTATGCAAAAAACACATTTATTTCATCAATTTAATCAAGTAAGAAATCTCTAGCACTCATGGGCGCCCAAAACTCTCATTTCTCAGAGAAAATACATGAAATCATCTAATAGACAATAAATCTCTCTAAAAAATTTAAGGAATATGATGGATACCATGCAATGACACTCTAAAATCATTTTATAACACATATAACCAGATTGAAATGATAATCAAGAGAGAAATCAATAATATACCTTCAGAAGCCCCAAATACACAAAAATGGTTGCACAAAGATGAACTCTCCACCAAATCAAATGAGGTTTTGAATAGAGAAGTAATTCAACCTAAGAGATCCAATGAAAAAATTCCCACAAATTTGTTCCAAAATTTTCACCCCTTAAGAAAATTTGAATTTCTCCAGCATATTTTGTGAAAACACATGAAATTTTCCTAAAACCAAGATATCTCAAAAGTGAACAAAAGTTGTTGCACTTTTTGAGACTTAAAAATGACTTAATCCAAAAACATAAAAATATATCATTTTAATTCTTACAAAATATCAATTAAAAACTATTCAAACACAAAAGTCCCCAATATAATAATGGCATCTTAATATAATAACAAATCCCACAAAACTTGTTGGTAACTACAATTAACATTGTACAATATAAAATGGTGAGAAATGTTGGGATGAAGATCACTCACCAAATTATAGGATAAATTGGAATACCAAAACATCCAACAAGGTGAATTTGATAAGCACAACCAACCAAGAGATTAAGAATGCTAATATGAGATCTATACAATGTAGGGTTTTGGATTCCTTTATGATAGGAATGATAAGGCAACGTAAATCTGATCTATGAAAGTAAATGCAAGAGTAAAATAGAAAAGTGAACTTACCTTGAATAAAGAAGAGATAAATGGACCTTTAGATCTGATTTTACCTTTCGTGGAGATATCAGAACACAGAAAAACTCCAGATCTAGGATTTTAATGTTTGTAGATGCCTTCTTTGAAAACCTCAAACCCAGAGGGCAAGGTCTACCGGGACAACCTAGTCCTGGAAGATGTTACAGAATTTCAACCTAGTCTTTTCAACTCCAAATCTAATGAAATTTTTAGGGTTTATGTAACTATATCCAAGCTCCTGAATCCATATCTAAAACTCTACAACCTACTCCTACACACATAAAATAAGGGGAGGATGGTGTAGCAGAGGGTTTTTCCTTAGTCAAACCCATTTTTAGGAATCAGCCTTGAAATGAAATAAATGTAATTAAGAGAATGTTATCATGTAGCAGAGATTAGATCGAAACAATGGAGTATATCATACCATGTAGATGTAATTGTCTCTAAGTATGTGATCAATAATTTTGATGCAATATCTTTGACTCAACACAAAAACAAAAATTAAATCGTGTAAGACAAAACCTCATGTTATATATGTTGTAATTCGCCACAATGTTGGATTAGAGAGGAAGAAGACTTGATGGACGAATGTAGATCTCCTTCCTTGATGTCAAACTCCTTTGCTTTTCCTCCAATTGGGAAAGAAAATATATTTATTGAAGGAAATTTCTTGAATGTATGATGGAAATGAAGACTTGAATACTATAATACTCTTGATGACTTCCTCGCACTTGAATTCTTGATGGGCTTAAATGCTTGATAATGGATGCTTGCTTGCACTTGGATCTCTTGAATGCACAATGTATGATAGATTGCATGTGTGTGTGACGTTCATGATGTGAGAATGAGAGGAAGAGGTCTCCTTTTATACACATTTAAGGGCCCAAATATTGCAAGTTAGACTCAATTAAAGTTCTAGGAGAAAAAAATCCCATATCGGGCCCGGAGCCCACCAAAGCAAAAAGCCCTAGGAAAAGGTATACCTAGACGGCCTAGTCTACAACAAGGCCAACCTAGATGTCCTTTTCTAGGAAAATCAAATTTTTCCCAGGGCTTAGGGTAATGTTCCAAAAAGGGGTGGTGAAAGCCACAGTCTGTTAGGAAATATGGGAAAATATTGAAATCCATAAATGAATGTATAGGACCTAGGTGGAAAATGAATTGTGTGGTTGGGTGAAAATAGGAAATCATGCATAGAATTTAGAGCCAACCCTGAGTTTAAAGGAGGACCTATATTTAACTTAAATATGCATTTAAGTGCAATATGAGGTCCTACTATAA
>MU225462.1:2010606-2050543 GCA_018584345.1 Thuja plicata
TATATATATATATAAGACAACACTAAGTTTAAGGATGTAATCCCCCAAACTAAGGATCTTAACTCCACATCCATGCACCAGGGCATGAAAATAAAGAAAAAGAAAAGACAAAATACACAAAAGGGTTAGTACTAAAATAAAACTTCAAATCAACTAGTGAAAGAGACCTTGATCATAAATGTATCATCCAATAATATCATATCTAGAAAGATATTGCAAGAGCACAAGTGATCACATAGGAATACCAAGAGCATCGCCAAATATGATACAAACCCCATGGTCAAACCTACTAGGATAACCATGAGAGAGAGAGAGAGAGAGAGAATCCAACAGGCTAGAAAAATTTGTTATGCTAGATGATTCATGGGGATAGAAGAGAGAGGAAGGAGAATTGATGGTCTAGAAATTTGTGTTATGTTAGTCAACTCTACCTTGAGAAAATTGGGCAAGGCAGTGGATTTGAAAATATTTTGTGCACAGAGGCAGCTTGAAAATAGGTTTTGCATACAGGGGTGGCTTAAAAAAAAATTTGTGCATAGGGGCATCTTAAAAGAAAAATTTGCACATAGGAGCGGCTTAAAAAATGTTTTGCGCACAGGGGCGGCTTGAAAAATATTTTGCACACAGGGGCAGCTAAGGGGATCAGGCCCATAAAAAGCATTGTCTCCATGTGGATCCAATAAACAAAAAGATACTACATATAGTACAAGGGAGGTCGTATGTATGCCCCCCTCCTTATGATAGAAAATTAGGATACATCATAAGGAATAGATTCAAGGATACCTACATCAAAAAAAATGATATCCTTAGAGACATAATGTATGTCATAAACTTAGTGAAGAGAGTTGACTCTTATAAGATAAGAAAATAGATAATCATGAAACGATATCCCGCTCGTAGGAAGAGACCCTTGAAAGGAAGAGATTTTGGCCATAATACATCTACCTTCAAGAGGATTTATTGAAAAAATATAGCATCTTCAAGACAAAGAGGGGGAGGAGGACAAGAATACGCCTATTTAGCTCCCTATTTCTAGGTGAAAAGGGGTTCTTGATGAAGGATGACAGACTTTTAAACACATAGTAAGGGAATTTGTTTATAATGAACATATTTTTGCAAATAAATAAGAGGTTGTGATCAAGGATGCACACTTCTTGCATAAGAGATAATACCGAATCAAAATGATCAATTCTTTATAGAAAAGAATGTCACATGATGTAAGGAATATAGCTCCTTAGAGAAGAGAGGGAAAAATAATATACATGAAACCTTTCCCCCCAAGTGTGAAGGAAAGATGAAATATGTGATGCATCCCTAATGATAATTACTTCATAAAAAATATATAATTACAAGAAAAATATGTTGCAAACCATAAAAACAAAACTCCTAATGTAAGGCAGACATATTTATGCTAGAAAAGACATCATGTTATAAAGTAATAAGTTATCAAGGAATGACATGAATGAATGATTATTTTGTAATAGAAATTCCCTTAGAGGCATGAAAAATATTGTTAAGTAATATATTAGGATCTCGCATGAAAAACATTAGCTCATGCCAAAAAGGGTGTGCCATCATGAAATAATATCAATCCATAGAGATGAAGAAAAGGAAAATAAGGATTCCAAATTATGTCTACTTATTTGTCAACCCAATTATAAAAGATATGCACTTCCAAGAAAGGAAATTTTTTTAAGGAGGATACTAATATCATTAAGGAGAAAGATCCTAAATAGGTTCATAAATGGGAGGACATCATAGCACAAAACAGATAATTAGCAAAGAGATAATGGATCATATGAAAGGAGGAGATAGAAAGAAATAAAAACTCAATACCCACCTTAAGTGTTAGATCATTTATAATAGATGAGCACTTCCAAGAATAAGGTGTTAAGGAGATAAATTCATTCATGATAGGACATCGTAATATAAAATATGCAAGGCGACAAGGGATATTGGATGGATTGGAAAGAGAAAAAGGAAAACACATTAAGCTCCTAATGTGATTTATGTAAAATAGGCAAAGAATTGTATACAAGAAATAATATAAACAAAGGGATAAAAATGAATCCCCAAAGAAAGAAACAATGACCTCTTTCCCTCAAGGTTGAGGGAGAAAGAGGGGATTTCCTATTATGATGTGCTCAAGATCATTATGCAAAGGGGTTTACATAATGGAGAGAAACATAATAGGAAAATAATATGCTAAGGTATTTCTTTGATATCAAGGAAATGTAAAAGATCCGGTGTTAAATGAATAAGACATCTATCAACCAAATCTTAAACAAATTGTCTAAACTCAACACAATCACAAAGAAAATGTTTGTTGGAATGATGAAAAAAACACAAAAAAAATCCATTAATAGGTTTTTTCTTTTTTGGAAAATTCCTATAAGGGAATCTTATTTTAAAATTAAATTTGATACTTCAATAAATTCTTTTGGCCAAAGCTAAGTGGTCATCAAAAGGTGATGGAGTTGGTAAAAGAATGGCAATAGGAGGTTTTGGTTGAGATGGGGATTGTAAATGATTAACATGAGTTATAAAACCTACACCACCTCTATGATCCTGTTGAGGAGGATTAATAGGATTTTTAATGCCTTGTTCATTAATACCAAACCCTAAACCTTTGTATCCTTATTGAGTGATTATATCATATCCCATGTTGTAAGTATCTTTTAATGTAGAGGGAGAAGGGGATTCATCTTGAGACTTGTGAGAATTTTTTGTATAAGGAGGAATAGACATAGGAATGTTTTCTTTAGGGAGATCATCATGATTCTCCTCTTTAGATGGTGAAGAAGAGAAATCATCTAGGAAATGTCTAAAATCCATATCATGGATAATTTTTTGAAGGTTTTGATACGAATCATAAGGAGTATTCATGACATGATCACTTGGAGCTAGATTGTGATGGGGGGAATAGAATTAGGAGGATTATCATTATCATTATTCTCATTAACAAAGACCCTTATGTTATCTATATATTTCATGCATTTTGTTAAAATTCAAAGAAGAAACAAACATGAAACATTGATAATGGTCTTAAAATATTCATCTTAAGGAGGAGATATATTAGTTAACCTCATCATGCCATATGAAATAATACCATAAAGGAATACAAACATAATGAAATGAAATAAGATATGATTCACTTCATGTGTTTGATAAAGAGAAGTAAGAATGAATTTAATGACATAAGTAATTGCACACCAATCCACTTTAAAGGGTTCCATGCTAACAAACATACAACTATATCTCTAAAGAGGAATGCAATCTAACCACCCAAATTAGAATGGAAATGTTATAAGTCAAGTTCACCAAAATGTACAATATAAAAATGGTAAGAAATGCTAGGATGAAGATCACTCACCAAATTATAGGATAAATTGGAATACCAAAACCTCTAACAAGGTGAATTCGATTAGCACAACCAAGAGAGTGAGATTGCTAATACGAGATCTATACAATGTAGGGTTTTGGATTCCTTTATGATAGGAATGATTAGGAAATGTAAATATGATCTATATGATGAGCTATAACTAATTGAATGTTTGAAGATGATAAGTTGATGATCACCGAGTTGCAAAAGCAAATGCAAGACATTAAATCAGTTAATGTATTATATTGTCATTGATGTCAACTTAATATGGTTTGATTGTTCATACACATATTTTTATAACCTTGAAGATCTGAAGAGACAAAGTTTATGTGGTCAGTAAAAAATAAAAAGTCTGTATACATCGAGTGACAGTGAACACCGAGCAGTTTACAATGTTTACCAAGCATAGCAATAACCGAGCAAGTGTCACTGAGAAAGTGTATACCGAGCACCACAGCAACTGATGTTGACTACTGAGCATAACTATTGTTGATGACTGACTATAAATGAAGTTAAAGAATGAAAAAATTGCTTAGCTGGAAAAACTACAATTTAGGGATTGACTGATTGATAGTTTTATTATCAACGATCAATTAAACTAAAGCAAGGAAGGAGATTTAAAGCATGTTTTATTCATAGTTATCAAGGATAGATTTATCGAATAAATCTAAAGGAGAGATTTATAGGATAAAGCAAAGCATGGAAATTTTTATGGATCAAGAAGAGATCTATGACAAAAACAAAGAGATTGAGCAGATAATCACGTCTATATAAAGAGACAAAGAATTCATTATCAGAAATAGGAATGTTGAAGATATATAATGTGAAGATAGAATTATTAATACAAATATGATCATACATGTTTAAGAATAGAGCCAAGGAATTATGCAAACACTGAGGAATAGAGGACAGAGCATTCACTGAGCAAAATAAAGAAAGAAAGAAAAGGAACTAAAGTGTATATTGATCAGAGAGGTATTATAGAACTAACAATATGATGAACTTGTTGGAAATAATGGGAAGTGTGTATTGAGAGGGGAGGGGTGAATTAGTACCTCTAAAACTTTTATCTATTTTAACCTTTATCCATTGTGTAATCAATTGTATTGCCAACCATCTGTTCTAAATTATCTTTGTGTAAGTTATATCAATTCTTTAACTTTAACAAACATGTATACATTCATAGAAACATTCATGAAAGTAATTGACTCATAACACAAGATATGATAATGCAAAAAACCTCTATAAGAAGGTAAAAATTGTGGTGGGGATGGCACCCACAAATTCTTCACTATCTGCAGATTGGAAGGGGCCAGTTAAGGCTTACAATTTTGATCACTTCTTTTGATCTACCTTGTTAGGAGTATCTATGGAGACTGGTTAAGGTCTACTCTATTAAGAGATTTTAGCAACATTGTTTAGTGTGCACTCGGTTAAGAGATTTACAATAGGATTTTTAAATCCACCTTCCTTGAAAGGATTTCTTCTATTTTCTACACTTCTTAGAATGAAGACAAAAATACTTATTGGCCTGAGTGTATGTAATATAACTATTGTTGATTATAGATCCATTACAACTCACATGTATTATTGTATCACCTAATGTGATTGATTAATACCTCTGTTGCTTGGTAGCCTCTGTTCTTGGTCCTTTATAACCAATTTCATCTTTTGTTGTTCTTCTTCTTGAAAATCTCAATCTGATCGATAGATGTGCTCATAGGCTTCATTAATCATCTCATCCATACTAATAGAATGATTACAAAATCTATTTATAAGCTAGATTGACCTAATTTAGTTTCACGTATTATAAAACTAACTCTATGATCAAAGGTTTACAACTTGACTTTGATCTCCTAGTCTATATGTTTCTAATTAGTTAGATTGATTAAAATAATTATAATAATGTTTCTTGTCCCTTAATTAATGGTTTTAAAACAAATCAAGACTCTATAAATAGATTATATCTATTTTATCTGACGTGGAAGTCAGATCCATTTTTTGGGGGTTGTGACTGACTTTCGGTGTCTGATGCTCAATATGCTCTGAAATCAGTTTGATTGTCTTTCGGTGTTCCTGTTTGAACTTTATGTCAAGTTGCATTGTTTATGTTCTTTTGGTTTGCACTATGTTTTTCTCATCGGGTCCTTTTTAACATCTTCGGTTTTCACTTTTGGTTTATACTGAAAACCTAAATCTTAGTGTAGTGTAACCGATGGTTTGAACAACTTGTTTTCTCATTGAATACTAATGAAAAAAATTTATGTTTATCAATCTCCCCCTTTGAAATTAGTATCAAAAACTAATATGTGCATAATACTACCAAAATTTATAGTATGAACACCTTGTATATTATCTTAGTCATTTCATGATTCCCCCTATGCATATGTTGGTATAGTATAGTATGTATGTACACTATCTCATCATTTTCTCCTTTGTGCTATATTATCCTTTTCATTTCCCCCTTTTATTTACTATATACTCTATCTCTGTACATATTTCCTTTTTGTACATATTTCATTTTCCCTTTTTTTTTTATCTTTGTACATATCAATTTACTTTTCCCCCTTTTTTGATAGTAAGGGAAAAGGTGTATACCTATAGCTTATCAAAAATATGAGACTGAGAGGACTGCATTTCCTCCATCACCATCTCCCATTTCTCTTTTAAATGATCAAGATCTATATTCTCTAATGTAATCTCTGCATGCATGTCATAGATGTTGTCTGCTACAGACATCTCTGGAGCTACAATAAGTTGCCTTACTGAACTTAGGTGTGTTTACAATAGTGTGAGGTTCAGTAATAGTATAGACTATATCTTGGTAACCTCCTCTCTGAATTGAGATTCTTCTTCCCAAAGTTCTTGTCTTAACTGTTTGATCTCAATGACGTTCTCATAATGTATTTTAATTGCATTTCCATCATTGGTTGGAATTTGTGCACTTGCATTCAAATTGGATTCAATCTTTGCAATCTTTTCATTGTTTTCCTTTGTGAACTTTTCTAAAGTGCATAGCTTTTGTACTAAGGAAACAACTTCTGTTATGATTGCATCTAATTGATTTGATAACTCTGAAAGGTTTACCTTATTTTGTGTCACTTCTTGGCTGATCTTTTCTATCAATTTGTATTGAAATTTTTGCTCTTCTCGCTCCTCAATTGCCTTTTTTACATAAACATTTTTTGTAGTGATGGATTTTATGAGGATAGAAAGTTGATCTAGAATGGGGGCATTGAGATCAACATCTATTTCAAGAACTATCTGACTCAAGATGTCCCTTTTGTTCTCTAGTACTAATGAATATCAGTGTTGCTTCTGAAGATTTTCCTACAAAGCTTTCCTTTGATAGATTTCTCCATACTCTTGGAGTGCTTCCAAGTCTAATGTAGTTGGGTCACATTTCAGTATTTCAATGATTTCATCCAGTGTGACTTCCAACTTTTTATTCTTTGATTTCTTCTTCTTATTATGTGCTCCACTTCTATGCAGTACCATAGCCAATTCCTCTGCTTGGTATGATGTGCTACTAGATGGCTTCTGAAGTGTTGTACCTTTCTCTTGCTACTTGGTGTTTTTCTATCTATTTTCTAAGGACGTCTCCTTATCAACCTTCGATGTTCTGCAACATCTCCTTCTTTTTTATTCAGAGTAGTATCAACTGTCTTTTCTTGCTCATCTTTCTCTTTTTGCACTTCATCAACATCTTTCATCTGTGCATCTTTCTCAATGGTATCTCCATCTTTTTGTTCTCCATCGATGACATTTTTATCATCGGTTGTGTCCTTCTTTTCATCAGATGTATCTTTTTCTCATCATTACCTTTTTCTTCTGGTATGTTTACATTGGGCTCAGGGGTCTTCTCCTTTTGTGAGACAATAATGATTGCTTGAATCAATAGTGGCATCTAGCCTAGTATGTGTACTTGTGTAGCATCAATTGTAGTGTCTTATTTGTTAGTTTTGTCTTTGACAATAGTGACATCTTCATCTTTCTGAATTTCAGATGTAGGATCATCGGTGATGTCAATTATAGTGTTGTCCATAGCATTGTCCAGCCATGTCGCATCTGCAACATCCATATTCTTGTTGTCTATTTTGTCCAATTCTTCTTTGTCCAGTTCTATTGTTGTGACATCTTCATCATTGATAGTAATAAGCTCGAGGCTCTGTGTAGCTAGATTATCTTTGTTCTGTTGAGTTTTGGTAAGATCAATTTGGGGCTCGGGACTTGTATCCTTTTTAGTAATATCAAATATCTTTCTCCATTCTACTTCACTCTTCTTGTCTAGGTCCATTAAATGTCCTTGAAGCACATAGTAAGCTCTCAACTTTGGCAAGAATCATTTGGAGTGAATTTTCATCATTTTTTTATCTCCTCCATTTTTTATTTGGGAGGCATGATAGATACTAGGACTCTTTCCCTACTTTCTTTCTCAGAGTGCAAGGCAAATGTCCATCTTGTCAATAATCTATCTTGTAGTTCTTTTGGCATATTATCTGCCAATTGTATTGGGAGATATTTGTATATGCACATCATTTTGATAATTGCCTCTCAATCTTATTTTGATCCACTAGATCCAATGTCAGCCATCTTTTGACCTTTACGTCATTTATTGCACCTAATTTGATGATTGAGGCACATACTTCATCAACTATTTTAGGAATCATATTCTTTTCTATTTGGACATATTCATCTATGTCCTCTTCATCTTCCTTGTTTAGGATTAGTTTCCTTCCCCTCTTTGATGTTGTGGTCTTTTTAGTTGGAGGTGTTCTTTTGTAGGTCCTTACTTGACCTTTCTTAACTGATGAAGGGCTTGCATCCTTTTCTTTCTGACTCCTTGTCCTAGATGCAGTAGTAGTCCTTGGATTCTTAGCTAGTGGAGGTAGTGGTGTGTCTAATTCTATTGAATCTGAGTCACTCTCCTTTTTAGCTTCACCGAAGGGTGACAAACCCTCGATTTCTTCTATCTATTTTGTTTCTTCCTCTTCTATTACTGATAGTATTTTCTTCAAGTTCTTGACCATCTTGTCTTTCTTTCTATCAATCTTCTTTACAACCAAGCCAGTTTTGATCCTTTCTTTGGCTTCTTCATAAGTGTTGAACTTGGGTTGTATTTTATCTAATGGCTCATTGATCAATACCTCAATTGCATTAGATGCTTGATCTATGTTCACTTCATAGTCAAGTGGAGATAGCCAAGTTGTCCTTGGTACAACTGGCTTGATATATGTGTAGTCAGTGTATACCATGAAACATATATTAGTCTTGAATTTTTCAATTAGATATTCTAGGATCCTTACTCTTTGTTGCATTCTATCATTGAATCCAGCAAAGTATTCATCCATTACTGACTCAAAATTATCTCCTCGTGATTTTATAAACTCACTTATTGTTGTGTCCCATTGCACATTTCCTATAGATGGAAAATATTCTTTAAATAAAAGAATATGCACATGATAAGTGAACCAAACTTACATGAATTTGATTTTGCATTTCTTATTGTCTTCATTTTCTCTTCTAATTGCTTGAGTAGAAGTTCTGACACATCCAATTGAGTTCCTTTCTTTACAATCTTGTAAGTTGTATCCACTGCTATGGATGTAATGTTGTTCATCCTGCTAGCTTGAAAGAACTTGTATCCTAAGACACATGCTCCAAGTTTTATTTCATCATCATTGATGGTGGATACTCTCGGTCCTCTTCCATCCCATGTAGCTCTTGTGTTCTTCTCAATTTCAGTTTTAGGAAGGTGCTTCAATGCCTTTACCTTGTCAGTTATTGGGTATCCAATGACAGTGTATATCACATCCCTAGTTATCTATTTAGACTCATCCATCCATAGCTTTCTGTCATGGATCCTACTTAATACTAATTGAATTCACTTGGCCTTAAATTCTTTTGGGGACAATAGGGAATTTGTGAGCCCTTTAACATCGATTTCTTTGTGTTCTTCTTTGATAGTTCCATCATCTTTGCATATCTTCTTGAAATTTTTCTCAACCTCCAAGTCACCAATTTCTACAATCTTGCAGTGTATGTATGCTCGCACGTCTTCGATGAGAAAAACCCTAGCTGGTATTCTTGAAAATTCTCCAGCATTGTCGGGTTGTGAGGCAACTTCTAGACATGTCTTATAATGTGGTTCCTCACAGGTATTGTTCTTGATAAGATTGACCTTGTTATTCTTAACACTCTTCATCTTAGCGGTTCTTGATGTGGTCACCATTCTTTCTAAAATTAGGGCTTTTCTGTAAATGATAAATAGAGTTCTCAGTTTATGCTTGATACTTACTTTAACCTTTGTAGTTGTAAATGATCTACTTGGAGTGCTTTGAAATGGGTTGGATTCACTCTGCAATACTGTCACTTTTTGCTCTGGTTTCACTCTGGTTGCTTTGCTCAAATCGCTGGTGAAGAATGAAACCCTTCTATCATCTGTTTATAGACTTTGCCCTAAGTTGAGTGATTAATGCTCAACCACTTCTCGGTGTGTGAAGATGGATTCATCGGTTGATAAACTAACTTCTCTTTAGGTGATAACGTGATGCTTTGGGCAGTTTTTAACTTGTTTCTTTTACCGATGGGTTTTGATGTATTGCAAAGACAACTTTGTTGAATCACATAATTACCGACAGATCTTGGTTTACATTAGCAACTTTTTCTTTTATGTTTTAACCGATGATTCTCGGTTAGTGTGGGCAACTCAACTTTGAATGTATACCAATGCATTTTGGTATGTATTGACTGACAGGATATTTTTTATAGAATCATAACAAGTAATACCATAGTGCATCTATTATCATGTTAATTTGGCATTTCAACTATGTATAATGGAATTGATAAAAAATATAACTTGGTATAATGTAGTTCCATACTTACTTGTTCTGCTTAGGTAGGGGTGGTGATGTCTCCAGATCCATTAGATAAGGTGTCACTATTTGCATTGCTTGTTCCAACTTCATCAGTGTTTGTAGCTTTCCTCCACATTTTGTTTCTCATCTTCCTGATGTCTTCAATGGTGTTTCCATTGGCAAAGGTATTGGTCTCTATCATTCAATCTCTGCAGTCTTTATTCAGATGACCAACTTTATGATAGTGTAGACATGTCATTCTGGGGTTAGTCCAACCTCTAGACTTTCTTGTCCATTGTCTCGTATAGTTTGCAGAAATGTGACCAATTCTTCCATATGATGTACAATTTTCCCATGTATTGTAATCCCATACATAGTGGTTACCGACTCTTTTTGGTTGATAGGCAGATTCTTGACCTTTAATCTTCCATGCTTTCTTTTTGTTCGTCCAGCATTCAAGAGTTGTGTGCCCATGCATTTTGCAAGTAGGATAGTATTTGTCCATGTAGGTTTCCTTCTTTGGTTGTTTCATCTCAAATTTACATTCATATGATTTATGTCCTTTCTTCTTAAATTTATAACAAATAACTATGAATGAAGATGTAGATTTAGGAATACCTTTCTTTTGCTCCTGAAAACATTTGATGTGTGGCCTTTCTTTCCACAGTGATTGCATGTCGGCTTTCTTAGTCTTGGATTTGCATAGACATTCTTTGGATCAGTTTGATTTAGTGATTCTCCATTCTTAGTATATCCTATACTGGTGTTGTTGTTGACTCTTTGTTGTCCATCAAGAAAATCATCCATTCTTTTATTGCTTTCTTAAGCTCTCTTGATAATCTCATTATGATATTTCTGAATTCTAAGTTCTTGTTTTAGTTTTTCATTTTCTTCCCTTAGCTCACTAATAGCTTCTATTCTTTCAATGAGTTTTGTATTCATTATGTTTGACTCTTGACTCATAAGAATAATCTGATTTGTGATCTCATGATGATGTTTTGTTAGTCTTTGTATTTTGGTCTCTTTCTCTTGTAGCTTTTCAGTAATCTTCCTCCTATCATAAATAGCTAGTGTTATTTCTTTCTCATCTTGTCTAGCATTTTTCATGACATCAATCATTCTTACCATCTGTGTCTCTTGACCAATTTGCAGAGATTTCACTTGTCCAGCCAGATGTTGATTGATTTCATTTAAGCTTGTGATGCTTTCTTCTGATGTGTCTAATGCTTTGCTAGTTGTTGATCCTGAAGACTCAAAGATATCTGGTATCTCTTCCTCATGGTAATCTGTTTGATTACAGTGAGATGCCATAATATTTCTTTCATCGAACAACTATCTCATCTTGATTCTAGCTTCTTTATACTGCTCATAGAAGATCTGAATTTCTAGTTTCTGATTCTCAATATTTTTGTCAAGTTTGTACTTCTCCATTGTATGTGATGACATGTAACTGATTGAATGTTTGAAGATGTTAATTTTATCACCAAAATAAAGAAAGATAATGCAAGACATTAAATTAGTTAATGGATTGTATTGTCAGTGATGTCAACTTGATATAATCTAATCGGTTATAATCAAAGTGTCAAAGACTTCAGAGAATCAGAGAGATAAAGATTATGCTTTCAATAATGCATAAAAGACAAGTATTCACTATGTGACTTCAAACACCAATGTTCATTGGAACCTGATGGACAAAAATCACTGAAATTCAAGTCAAAGTGATGCCCAAGCAAGAACACTGACGAGCAGAATCACAAGCATAACCGATGGCCAAAAACATAGTGTAAACCGACGGAGAAGCCTGAGGAGAACAGGAGTGTTGACTAAAGCTATCAAAGAGTTAAACACCAAAAATAACTGGAGTTCAGAAATGACAAAATATCTAGTTGGCAGAGCTAAATATAGACTTAACTGGTAGTTATCATTGTTTTCATTGACAAGATAAGCCAGAGATAAGTAAAGGATTTAATGTTGTTTTGTCCAGTTGGAAAGAAGATCTCTGCAAGATAAAATAGGAGTTTTGCTTTAAATCTAATTGGCGAGAATCATGGATCATACCAAGTTCAAGAAAATAAAGAACCTAATAACAGTGATATCATGTATATAAAGAGACAACTCAAATCATTACGAATTGTGGTGGGTGAATGAATGAAAAGAGGATGCTGACGAGAAACTAATGAAGAGCAACTTCATACAGTCCTAATCAATCAAGCTGAGGAAAGAGCAAAAATTTTCTACGGACACCAAGCAAAAGAGCACAGCATCACTGAGAAAAATCAAAGTGGAGAAAAGGTATAAACCAAGATATATTGATCAGAATAGTTTTATCAAATTATAATGGATCTAAAAATCTACAAGTATAAGTTGTATATGTGAAAAGATCATACTGTTTCAATTTAACCATTGATTCAAGAAGTCTCTTAATTGAGTGGGATTTAAAGATCCTTTCTATATTGAGATACATCCAAAGGACTATCAAAAATTTTGATCATGAAGATAGCATGAGATGCCAGATACCTATTAACAGGCCAAGTGAGTGTTTGATCAAGGATGGTAGCATAGAGATACCCACTATCAAGTGACAGACTAAACTTTTAAATCCTCTAACAAGGTCACACCTAACAGTGTGTTTGTAACCTTTAACATGGTTGGCTCTTCACCAAGCTCACTTCAGAAGAGTGAAAATTTTGGGTTACCGGTCCCAAGTGGTTTTTCCCTTAACAGGGTTTCCATGTTAAAAATCTGTGTGTCAATGTGTTTATGATTCATTACTTTAGTATTTTTCATTACACATAGCTTAACTGGATTGATCGGTATACTCTAGATAATTTACTGTCTTTTGGTAAATTAACAGACTACTATTTGGTAAACATACAATAGAATGTTTTACAAAGCATTCTGAGCAGTAGTAATTTGATAAAAGTATTTGAAGGCATTCATCTTATAGGACTGAAGATAACTAGAGGCTTACTATTGTGGTACTAAGTTTTAAGGGTTGATTATTGGAATAATTTTTAGGCCACTGATTCAANCCACTGATTCCCCCCCCCCCCCCCCCTCACATTTATTACTAACAATTGGTATCAGAGCTTGTGTGCTTAGAAAAGGAGTTTAAAAGCTCAAGCAAAAGATCACAAGATGAACAGACGAGATGTGCCCAAGTTGAATAAAGGAAACTTTGCATCATGGAAAAGTAGAATAAGACTCCACCTATCAGGTATTGGAAATGATATTTTTCAATACTTAGATATTGAATATGTGTTTCCTACAGGACCTCACACTCTTGAGAAATTAAGATTTAAGCATGATCATAACTGCATGATGATATAACTTGCATCATCACTCTCCAATGTTGAGTTTGAATATGTTAAAACCTACACCTCTGTAAATAAAATGTGGGATAATTTGAATCTTGTACATGGAGGAGATTTCAATGTACTAAGAGCAAAGATAGAAGTCCTAACAGGGAGGTTTGATGACCTAAGGATGAAAGAAGGAGAAAACATTACTCAGTATAGCTGCAGAATAAAAGAGGTAGTAAATGCTATCCGAGGAGTTGGATGTGTACTTGAAGAGGAGACAGTGGTAAGTAAAATCTGAAGAAACTTATTTCCTATATATGTTATTAGAGTCTCTGCTATTCAATAAATGAGAGTAGTTGCAAACAAGACAGTTACTCTAGATAGTCTGATTAGTAGACTAATTTCATTTGAAATGAATAACTTTGACAATAGTGTCTTACCATCTGTAGAATCTACATTCAAATCTTGTTTAAAGATAAGTAACTCAAGTCATAGACATGCTATTAGAAATGATAGTGATAGTGATAATGAAGATCAAGGACTTGATGAGATTGAAGCACTTATGGCCAGAAGCTTGTATAGAGGCAAAGGCAGATACAAAGGTAAATTATCACTTGTATGTTTCAATTGTAAAGAGGGTAGACACTTTTCTTCAAGATGTCCAAACCGAAGAAAAGATGACAGAGGAAATGACAGATCATATGAGAAGAAGTTTGATAGAGATGATAATCTAAATTACCAAAGAAATTGACAATCTGACAAGAGAGATACCCGAGACTACAAGGACAAAGGGAAGAAATCTTTTTACCTAGATGAGAATAGAGTTGATGACACTGACACCGAATTAGAAGAAGACATTGAGATGGTATTTATAGCCATGAAGGATGATTCAGATGAAGATGAGGAAAGGTATGTAGAAACTGCACTCATATCTAAAGTTAGTAAAAATGATTTCTGGATCATAGAAAGTGGCTGCACTCACCATATGACCAGTGATAAACAAAAGTTTGAAACTTTTGAATACTATAATGGTGGTTCAGTGAGAATGGGAAACGATACACCTTGTCCAGTTGAAGGTAAAGGAACCATAATGTTGAATAACCTGATAAAATGTGAAAATGCCTACTAGGTTAAAGGAATGAATTATAATTTGTTAAGTGTTTCATAGCTGAACCATTCAGCTCACAGAGTATCATTTGAAAATAAGAAGGCAAAGATCTACAATGAATTAGGAAGGTTGATTGGTACCGGCAAGCAAACAGTAGGTAACCTTTTCTATCTTGATGACACTAACACCACTTGTTTAATGGATAGAAACTAAGACATATGGTTGTGGCACAAAAGATTGTGTCATGTGAACTTTGACAACATGATAAATATAAGAAACAAAAGGAATGGAAGAGGCTTACTGAGCATGACTAAGCCCGAGTATATCATGTGCAAGAATTGTCATAAAGGTAAGATGACAAAGTCTAGTTTCAAGAGTAAAACCCATACATCTAATGCAATTCTAGAATTAGTCCATACAGATCTACGTGGACCCATGAGGACAAAGAGCTACTATGGAGATTGGTATTTTATTCTCTTTGTTGATGATTATTCTAGAATGATGACAGTCATGTTCTTAAAAGATAAATCAGAAGCATTTAAGATGTTTAAATGGTATAAAGCAATGGTAGAAAAATAAAGTGAAAATAAATTGAAATGCTTAAGGTCAGATAGAGGAGGGGAATTTACTTCAAAAGAATTCACTGACTATTGCAATGAGCATGGAATTAAAAGACAGGTCTCTGCACCGAGGACACCGTGGAAAAATGAAATTGTTGAAAGGAGAAATAGATCAATTGTTGACTGTGCAAGAACATTGATGATTGAGAAAAGCATCACACAGAATTTTTGGAGGGAATCTGTTAGTACTGTTGTCTACACATTAAACAGAGTACAATTGAAGAAGGACACAAAGAAGACACCCTATGAGCTTTGGTATGGTTATACACCCAATGTAAGTTACTTCAGAATCTTTGGTAGTCAATGTTATATTTTGACGGATGATAGAAATGGAAAACTTGACTGCAAAAGTGAAGAAGGTGTCTTTCTAGGGTACTCAACCAAAAGCAAGGCTTATAAATGTCTTTACAAGTCATCTAACAAAATCATTGAAAGTGCAAATGTGAAAATAGATGAATTTGCATAAAAGAATGATAAGGAAATCAAAAAGGAACCAGAGGACTACAATAGATTATTTTGTACAGAACCTGACACTCTACCCGAGAAATAGTATGTCGCTCCCGAACATCAAAACATTACACCCAAGCATCAGGCTGCAATTACCGAAAATTAGGATAATACTCAAGCTGATTTTCCAAACAATGAAGATGAGAACGAAGGTTAAGAAGCTGATTAGAATGATGAACAAAGAGATGAACCGAAACTCACCAAGTATGTCAGAAGACATCATCCACAGAATCAAATCATAGGATTCAAGAAGGCTGAAACAAGAACAAGAAGTAAGTCACTGAACACAAGATGTTTAATTTGTGATTTTGAGCCTAAATCTGTTAACAATGCACTTGAGAATGAAGAATGGGTCAGTGCTATGAATGAAGAAATAGAACAGATTGAGAAGAACAGTACAAGGACACTAGTACCAAGACCAGATGAAAAGAATGTCATCAGTACCAAATGGATATTCAGAAACAAGTTGAATGAGAATGGAGAAGTCGCAAGAAATAAAGCAAGGTTAGTATGCAAGGGATATGCACAAGAAGAAGGTATTGATTATGGTGAAACCTTTGCACCCATTTCTAGAATAGGAGTTAGAAGACTACTTTCTTATGTTTCATTTAAAGGATTCAAGGTATACTGTATGGATGTCAAATATGCATTCCTAAATAGAATACTTGAAGAAGAGGTACACATTGAACAACCATAAGGGTTTGTTGATCCAGACAAGAGAAACATGGTATGTAGACTACATAAAGCCTTGTATAGAATGAAACAAGCACCAAGAGCCTGGTATGAAAGACTTCACTCATATCTCATTAGCATAAAATTTGTTAGAACAAGTGAAAATAGCAATCTGTACTTGAAAGAAGATATCGATGGTAATATTCTGATTACTGAAATTTTTGTTGATGATATCATTTTTGGGGGAAATGAAATTTTATGAAAATCCTTTGCTAATGAAATGAGAAAGGAATTTGAAATTTCTATGTTTGGGGAGATCAAATTCTTTCTTGGTCTACAGATTCTTCAACAAGATGCAGGCATTTATATCACTCAGTCCAAATACATCAAGGAAGTGTTGAAGATATTCAAGATGGAAGATTCCAAACCAGTTGGAACACCTATGGCTATCGGATGTAAGCTGACCAAAGAAGATAAATCCAATGAGGTAAACCAAACCTTATATAGATCTATGATTGGAAAATTGATGTATGTTTTTCATACCATACCAGATATAGCATATGCAGTAGGGATGGTTGCAATGTTCTCTGCTAATCCAAAAGAATCACATATGACTGTTGTCAAAAGAATTCTGAGATATCTGAAGAACATCAAGGACTATGGATTATAGTACAAAAGAGAATGAAAATTTGAACTACAAGTATATACAGATGTTGAATGGGCTAGAAACATTGATGACCGAAAGAGCACAACTGGAGGAGCATTTTTCATGGGTGACAGACTTGTCACATGGATAAGCAACAAATACGGATGCATCTCTCAGTCTACTACAAAAGTAGAGTATGTAGCTTCTACTATAAATTGCTCCAATATTGCATGGATCAAACAATTTCTAGAAGGTATGAATATGAAAATCCTTGAACCAGTAATTATCTACTATGATAACACCAGTGCAATTAACATTTCTAAGAATCAATTCATGCATGCTAAGACTAAGAATATTGCTATCAAGTATCACTATCTAAGAGAACAAGTGCAAGAAAAAGAAGTGACACTAGAATATATTCAATCAAAGGAACAATTAGCTGACATATTCACCAAGCCATTATCGAAGGATACATTTGAGTACCTGAGACAGAGACTAGGGGTCCAACCCTTGTCTATTGGTTAGTAATTAGCTTACTAGGAGGTTGCATCAACCTATACCAAATTTGAAGATCAGTCATGTTGATGCAAACATTGAGATGGACAGCAACAGATACATCTGTACATAGCAAGGTACAAATTTACACCAAACACCAGAGACATTGTATTGATGATGGATAGGGAAATTCAAGGAATATATTATGTAAAGGATGGAAGATGATAAAAACAAGGAGAAGTGTTTTTGTTTGACATTATTGTCAGAAGGAGAGAATTATCTCATTATCATCAGGAAGATATTATTCCATTATCATAAAGGGAGAGATATGATAAAGGGAGAGATTATCTCATTAAATCATAAGGGAGAGGTTATCTCATTGAAGTTCCTGAGAATCAGAAGGAAGAATTTAATCAATATTCTAAGGGAGAGAAACTGATTACACATGAAATATCCATCTAAGGGAGAGAGTTCAAACAAAGAGAAAGATTGTTGTCAAAGGAAAAAGAGATTATCAAGAAGAGGAAAAGTCAAGACATAGCACATAACAAAATAGAGATATCAAATGATACATCTATCTAGAGAAGGGATTGAAGATTTAAGACAACCACTCTGCATGAAACAAATCTAAGCTATTTGACCTTATCAAGAGCTAGACATTTGTAATATTTACATTAGGAAAGCTTGATGAAACTATATATTTCATATTGTATTAATGATAGTATAGTATGACAATGTAGTATGTTGCCATCAATGCCAAAGGTAGAGATTAATGACATGTAACTAATTGAATGTTTGAAGATGTTAAGTTGATCACCGAAATGTAAAAAGATAATGCAAGAAATTAAATCAGTTAATGGATTGTATTATCATTGATGTAAAATTGATATAATCTAATTGATTATAATCAAAGTGTCAAAGACTTCAGAGAATCAGAGAGATAAATATTATGCTTTCAGTAATGTATAAAAGACAAGTATTCACTATGTGACTTCAAACACCGATGGTCAGTGGAACCCGATAGACAGAGATCACTAACAGTCAAGTCATAGTGACGCCCGAGCAAGAACACCAACAAGCATTATCGACAAGAAGAATCACAAGCATAACCGACGGCCAGAAACATTGTGTAAACCAACAGAGAAGCCCGAGGAGAAATGGAGTGTTGACCGAAGTTATCAAATAGTTAAACACCAAAAATAAATGGAGCTCATAAATGAAAAAATACCTAGCTGGCAGAGCTAAATATAGACTTAACTAGTAGTTATCATTATTTTCATCGACAAGATAAGCCATAGATAAGTAAAGGATTTAAAGCTATTTTGTCCAGTTGGCAAGAAGATCTCTGCGAGATAAAATAGGAGTTTTTCTTTAAATCTAATTGGCGAGAATTGTGGATCATTCCAAATTCAAGAAAATCAAGAACCTAATAATGGTGATATCATGTCTATAAATAGACAAATCAATTCATTACGAATTGTGGTGGGTGAATGAATGAAAAGAGGATGCTGACGAAAAACTGATGAAGAGAAACTTCATACAGTCCTGATCAATCAAGCTGAGGAAAGAGCTAAATTTTTCTGCAGACACCGAGCAATAGAGAACAACATCACCAAGAAAAATCAAAGTAGATCAAAGGTATAAACTGATATATATGTATCAGAATATTTTTATGAGATTACAATAGATATGAAAATCTACAAGTATAAGTTGTATATGTGAATAGATCATACTGTTTCAATTTAACCATTGATTTAGAAAGTCTCTTAATCGAGGGGGATTTGAAGATCCTTTCTATATTGAGACACATCCAAAGGAGTATCAAAAATTTTGATCATGAAGATAGAATGAGATGCCAGATACCTATTGACAGGCCAAGTGAGTGTTTGATCAAGGATGGTAGCATAGAGATGCCTGATATCAATTAACAAACTAAAATTTTAAATCCTCTAACAAGGTCACACCTAACAGTGTGTTTGTAACCTTTAATAGGGTTGTCTCTTCACTGATCTCACTTTAGAAGAGTGAAAATTTTGGGTTACCAGTCCCAAGTGGTTTTTCCCTTAACAGGGTTTCCACATTAAAGAACCATGTGTTAATGTGTTTATGAGGCATTACTTTAGTGTTTTTCATTACACATAGCTTAACTAGATTGATCGGTATACTCTAGATAATTTACTATATTTTGGTAAATTAACAAACTGCTATTCAGTAAACATACAGTAGAAGGTTTTACAAAGCATTCTAAGCAGTAGTAATTTGATAAAAGTATTTGAAGGCATTCATCTTATAGGACTGAAGATAACTAGAGGCTTAATATTGTGGTACTAATTTTTAAGGGTTGATTATTGGAATATTTTTGAGGCCACTCATTCACCCCCCCCCCCCACTCTCAGTTATTACTAACAGTATAATCTTTTCTCTTAAGTCTTTAAGCTTTCCAAATAAGAGAACTTGGCTCTGATGCCAATTTTTGGAAATAATGGGAAGTGTGTACTGAGAGGGGAGGGGTGAATCAGTACCTCTAAAACTTTTATCTCTTTTAACCTTTATCCATTGTGTAATCAATTGTATTTCCAACCATCTGTTCTAAACTATCTTTGTGTAAGTTATATCAATTATTTAACTTTAACAAGCATGTATACATTCATAGAAACATTCATGAAAGTAATTGACTCATAACACAAGATATGATAAAGCAGAAAACCTCTGTAAGAAGGTAAAAACTGCAGTGGGGATGGCACCCACAAATTCTTCACTATCTGCAGATTGGAAGGGGTCGGTTAAGGCTTAAATTTTTTATCACTTCTAATGATCTACCATGTTAGGAGTATCTATGGAGACTGGTTAAGGTCTACTTTATTAAGATCTTTTAGCAACACTATTTAGTGTGCACTCGGTTAAGAGATTTACAATAGGATTGTTAAATCCACCTTCCTTGAACGGATTTATTCTATTTTCTACACTCCTTAGAATGCAGACAAAAATACTTATTGACCTAAGTGTATACAATATAACTATTGATGATTATAGATCCATTACAATTCACATGTATAATTTTATCACCTAATGTGATTGATTAATACCTTTGTTGCTCAGTAGCCTCTGTTCTTGGTTCTTGATAACCAATTTCATATTTTGTTGTTCTGCTTCTTGAAACTCTCAGCCTGATCCATATATGTGCTCGTAGGCTTCATTCATCATCTCATTCATACTAATAGAATAATTACAAAATCTATGTATAAGATAGATTGACCTAATGTAGTTTCACGTATTAAAAAACTAACTCTATGATCAAAGGTTTACAACTTTACCTTGATCTCCTAGTATGTATGTTTCTAATCAGTTAGACTGATTAAAATAATTACAATAATGTTGTTTTTCCCTTAATTAATGGTTTTGAAACAAATCAATACTCTATAAATAAAATATATCTTTTTTATCTGATGTGGAAGTCAGATCCACTTTTTTGGTGTTGTAACTGACTTTCGGTGTCTGATGCTCAGTGTGCCCTAAAATCAATTTGACTATCTTTTGGTGTTCCTGTTTGAACTGTCTGTCGGGTTGCACTGTTTCTGTTCTTTCAATTTGCACTATTTTTTTTCTCTTCGGGTTCCTTTTTAACATCTTTGGTTTGCACTTTCAGTTTATACTAAAAACCTAACTCTCGATGTAGTGTAATCGATGGTTAAAACAACTTGTTTTCTCATTGCATACTAATGGAAAACTTTTATGTTTATCAAAACTATAACTGATTGAATGTTTGAAGATGATAAGATGATGATCACCGAGATGAAAAATTGAATGTGAGACATTAAATTAGTTAATGTATTGTATTTTCATTGATGTCAACTTGATATGGTTTGATTATTCATACACATGTTTTCATAACCTTGAAAATTTTAAGAGACAAAGTTTATGTTATTGATAAAACATAAAAAGCATGTATACACTGAGTGAAAGTGAACACTGACAGATAGTGAGAAGTGATAGACAGTGAACCTTGAGAAGCTCACAGTGTATACCGAGCAAGTGTTACCGAGCAAGTGTATACCGAGAAAGTATATACCAATCACCACATTAAAATGAAGTTGTTACAGAGCATAACTGGATTTGATGACCGATCAAAGCTGAAGTTAAAGAATGACAAATCTACTTAGCTGGTAGAGCTATATTTACGGATTGACTGATTGATTGCTTTATTTTCAATGATCAGTTAAAATAAAGAAAGGAAAGAGATTTAAAGCACATTTTATTCACAGTTATCAAAGAGAGATTTGTGGAATAAAACTAAAGGAGATCTTTACATGATAAAGAAAATTATGGTGAGTTTTACAGGTCAAGAAGTGATCTATGAAAAAAATAAGGAGATTAAGTGGCTAATCATGTCTATATAAAGAGACAAGGAATTCATTATGAAAGGATGAATTCTGAATATATGTTGGTGAAGATAGAATTCTTCATACAGATCTGATCATACAAGCTGAAGAACAGATCTAGGAAATTCTCTAGACACAGAGCAACAAAGGACAGAGCATTCACCGAGCAGAAGAAAGAAAGAAAGAAAAGGAATGGAAGTGTACATTGATCAGAGAGATATTATTAGACTAACAATAGATCTGAATATCTACAAGTTAAATTTGTATTTTGAAAAGATCATTTACTGTATCAGTTTAACCATTGATTCAGAAAATCTCTTATCCGAGTGGAATTTAACAGTCCTTATTGTATTGAGATACTCAAGAGTATCAAAAGGTTTTCTTTTTGATAACATAGTGAGTGATAGGTCAAAAGATAAATTATTGGTTTTAAATCCTCTAGCAAGGTCACACTTAACAGTGTGTATTGTAACCTTTAACAGGGTTGGATCTTCACCAAGCTCACTTCATAAGAGTGAAAATATTTTGGGTTACTGGTCCCAAGTGGTTTTTCCCATATTTGGTTTCCACATTAAAATCTGTGTCAAATGTGTATATGTTTTATTGCATTGATTTTTTTTTTTACACATTAATGAAACTAGATTGGTCAATTAACACTAAGTTTATTTACTATTATTTGGTAAAGTCCAGAAAAGATAAACAGTATATCTTATCGAGCAGGTTATATTTGTTTAAATTATTTATGGCATACATCTTGATGGACTGAAATATAACCAAAGGGTATTATATTTAAGAGATAAGTTTTTGTTGGATTTTTGGATTTATTTTTAAGGTCACTGATTCGTCCCCCTCCCCCCCCCCCCCCCCCCCCCCNAAGTTTTTGTTGGATTTTTGGATTTATTTTTAAGGTCACTGATTCGTCCCCCTCCCCCACACCCCACCCCCCCTCTTAGTTATTCTAACAATTGGTGTCAGAGCTTTGGTGCTTGGAAGAAAATTTTAAAGGGACTTAAGCTAAAGATCACAAGATGAGTAAAAGGGATGTGCCTAAGTTGAACAAGGACAACTTTGCATCATGGAAAAGAAGGATAAGACTTCATCTATCTGGTATTAGAAATGATGTTACACAACACTCGGATAGTGAAAATGTTGCACCTACTGGACCTCTGAATTTTGATCAATTGAGAGAGAAACATGAACACAAATCTATGATGATAGAAATTGCTTCTTCTCTAACCGATGTTTAATTTAAAGATGTGAAATCATGCACCTCTGCACAGCAAATGTGCGCTAAACTCAAGCTAGTACATGGAGGAGACACCAGTGTGCTGAGAGATAAAGATGAAAGCCTAAGAGGAAAGTTTGATGGCCTGAGATTGAAAGAAGGAGAGAACATCACTTGGTATAGTAGAAGAATCAAAGAAGTTGTTAATGCTATCTATGGATTGGGAGGAGTACTTGAGGAACAAATAGTTGTAAGTAAAATTATGAGAACCTTACTGTCTATTTACGCAATTAGAGTATCCGCGATTCAAGAAATGAGAGCAGTAGAAAATAAAAATGTTACTCTTGATAGTTTGATTGGTAGACTTATTTCATTTGATATGAACAACTATGACAACAGTGTCTTACCTACTATTGAATCTGCATTCAAATCTTCTCTAAAAATAAGAAAATCTAGTAACAAACACACTATGAGAAATGATAGTGACAGTGATAGTGATGAACAAGAACTTGATGAACTTGAAGCACTAATGGCTAGGAGACTACATAGAGGTAAAGGAAGATATAAAGGTAAATTACCATTGGTCTATTTTAATTGCAAAGAAATTGGACACTTTGCTGCTAGATGCCCTAACAAGAGAAAGGATGAAAGAAACAATGACAGATCTTACGAAAAGAAGTGATGACCAAGACTACAGAAGAAACCGACACTCTGACAAAAGAGATAACCAAGATTATAATGAAAAAGGAAAGAAGACTTGTTACCTGGTTGAGAACAAAGCTAAAAAATTAGACATTGATTCTGACAAAGATATTAAGGTAGTATTTGTTGCTATGAAGGATGATTCAGATGAAGAAGAAAGGTATATTGAAACAACACTCATATCTAAAGTTAGAAAAATAATGTCTGGATTATTGATAGTGGTTGTACTCATCACATGATTGGAGATAAAGAAAAGTTTGAAACTTTTGAATATTATAATGGTGGATCAGTTAGGATGGGTAAAGACTCACCTTGCCTAGTTGAAGGAAAAGGTACTATCATGTTGAATAATCTGATTAGATGTGAAAATTCATATTGGGTGAAAGGGCTTAACTATAATCTATTGAGTGTTTCATAGCTAAACAACACAGGACACTGAGTTGTATTTCAGAAAAAAAAGAAAATGATCTATAATGGAAAAGGAAATTTGATCAGTACTGGTGAACAAACAAAAGGTAATCTATTCTATCTTGATGATACTGAGACAACTTTTTTATTGGCTAGAAATTAAGATGTTTGGTTGTGGCATAAAAGGTTATGTCATGTGAACTTTGACAACATGGTTAAGATAAGTAAGAAAAGAAAAGTAAGAGGCTTACCGAGTATTTCAAAGCCCAATCATGTTATGTGCAAGAATTTTCAAATAGGAAAAATGACAAAGTCTAGTTTCAAGAGCAAAACCTACACATCTAATGCTATTCTAGAGTTAGTCCATATTGACTTATGTGAACCAATGAGAACAAAGAGATATTATGGTGATAGATGTTTTATTCTATTTGTTGATGACTATTCTAGGATGATGATTGTCATGTTCTTAAAAGAGAAATCTGAAGTATTTAAGATGTTCAAATGGTATAAAGCTAAAGTTGAAAAAAAAAGTGGAAAAGAAATGAAATGTTTAAGATCAGATAGAGGAGGAGAATTTCATTCTAATGAATTCACTAACTTTTGTAATGAGCATGGGATTACAAGAAAGGATTTTGCACCGCAAAATGGGATTGTTGAAAGGAGGAATAGATCAATTGTTGATTGTGCTAGAAAACTGATGATTGAAAAAGGCATCACACAAACATTCTAGAGAGAAGTTGTAAGTATTGTTGTCTATACACTAAACCGAGTTCAATTGAAGAAAGACACAAATAAGACACCTTATGAGCTATGGTATGGATACACACCAAATGTGAGTTAGTTTAGAATTTTTGGAATTCAATGCTATATATTGAAAGATGATAGAAATGGGAACCTTGACTCTAAAAGTGATGAAGGGATATTTCTAGGATATTCTACTAAAATCAAAGCTTATAAATGTCTGAACAAATATTCTAACAAAATCATTGAGAGTGCAAATGTTAAAGTGGATGAATTTTCTGAGAAAAATAATGAGGAAAGCAGAAAGGAACCTAAAGATTACAACAGATTTGTCTACATAGAAGAAGATGACATCTTACCTAAGCAACAGAACAATGCAACCGAGCAACAGGTTGCACAAACTGAGAATCAGGAAAATGACCACAATGCTGAACTGAGTGATAATGAAGATCAAAATGAAGCTCAAAATGAAGAAAGATCTAAACCTATACTTGCTAAATATATCAGAAGACACCATCCATAGGACCAGATCATTGGAGACAAAAGAGAAGGAATGAGAACAAGAAGACTCTTAACACAAGATTTTTTATTTGTGATTTTGAGCCTAAATCTGTTAATGCACTTGAGAAACCAATATTTAGGGAAAGAAATTAAAACACACAACAACTACATCACCAAGTACAACATGTATATATCAACACCAATTAGGTGGATATTCACAAAAGAGCATATCATCAATGTCAAACATCTGCACAAGCTTCTTCCTTCTACAACATACCAAAATAACATTACATGTTGCCTTCAACAATCTCTCCACATCTAAGTCATAGTGGGTTGACATCATAATGACAACACTAGAACACATACTAGTAATCTCACAATTTCTAGCAAGCAAAGGTTTGACATTAATGATAACACTTGTAGACGTCTAAAATTATCCAACTCTTGGAAGTAACAATTTTACTTTCCTCTTAATTAATTAAATAATCAAAATGTTTAATTAATTTGGCATGTTTCTTCTAATTCAAATTCAAAAGTTGGCATTTCCCTCCTTTCCAATAGTTAAATAATTTTTAATTATTTAATTGTTTAATTTTTTCAAATATTAATTAAATAATTTTATTATTTAATTTATTAATTTTCTCTATTTTAGTTGAATAATCTTGATTATTTAATTAAAATTAATTCCTCCATGTTCTCTCCCACAAATCAATAATTACTATAATTATTTAGTTAATAATATTTTTATATAATTAAATAGATTCTTTAATTTATTTAATTACTTTGTCGTTTTCAAAAAGAAACTTCCTCTAAAATAAATAAAATTATTATTTTATTTATTTATTCTCTCATGCACAATTAAATATTTATTAAATTATTTATTTCTAATTAAGTCTTCTAATTCCATCTCCCAACTATCACTCACTATCAATCCAATTAATCAATCGATTTTGCCAATCCTTGTCATGTAGTCACTCATCTTTGAAGAAATCTAGTAATCTCTCCAGTCCACTTAGTCTATCTAAGTTATGCAACACATTCTGTCTCAATCAAGTTAGCTTTTATAAATAAATTAATCAATTTTTCCTTGTTTTCATCAACATCAATTTGTCTTGTCAAATCTCATCTATCGAATATCAATCAATGTCCTTTAATCTCAATTATCCACTAAAGTCTTGAAATCTATATAATCAGCCTTGACTCCCAATCTTGGCTAATCACAACCTTTGAATCTTAGTGTTATCACCTAAGTACATTGGTGTCAAATTTGAGAGCCAACACAATAACACAAGAGTCAATTCTTCTTAGTAAAGTAAAATGTGAAGTGTTAGAATCAGGGGAACCACCTCTAAGAACAAGTATTCCTTAATGACTAATAGTATACAAGTGTTGTGAGAGAAAGGTGAAAATAACCCTAGGAAAGGGAGTGCAACAAACCTAGAATTTAACGTGTGTAAACAATCAATCAATCATATTGTAGCATCACTTTCATGGCTAATGATAATCAATCCCAACTATATAAATTTGTCCCCCCTCACCCCTCTACCACTATTGGATTCATCTATCTCTATAGAAGAAGCTATAGTATGGATGAAATTAGCTAGATGGAGGGGAAAATAGGAGGGGATTATTATATCTTTGTTCCTATATTTGCACGTCTCACCCAACCCTTGATAGATATAAGAATAAGGTTTGTGCTCGGGTCCCTATACTTCTTGACTGGTGGAGCGAGGAAAAGGGCGACCAATGATTTTTTTCCCTTGACCGACAGATAGGTTCTTGAAAATTCCCTAGGCACTGCATCACTAGGTTTTTTCATTTACCTTATCCCTCTACCAATAGAAGCTCCTTGTTCACAAGGAGGGACCTATTGATCCCTCGACCGCTAGGTTCTCTGAAGAGCACAACCTATTTGAACTATGGGCTCAACCAATACAGGGACATCCCTATGCTAATAGGATCTCTGCCAATAGGGAGCTAGGTCTGATAGGAGATTGACCAATAGGTAGTGATGAACTATAACTGATTAATATTTCAAAATGATAAGTTGATGATCATCGAGCTATAGAAATGAATGGCAGACATTAAATCAGTTAAAGTATTATATTGTCATTGATTTCAACTTGATATGGTTTGATTGGTCATATACATATTGGTCATAACCTTGAAGAACTGAAGAGACAACTTTTATGTGGTTGGTAAAACATAAAAGTTATATATACACCGAGTAACAGTATACACCAAGTGATAGTAAACAAAGACGAAAAGTGCACACCGACAGACAGTGAACATTAAGCATTTCACAGTGAATAACGAGCACCGCAGTAACCGAGCAAGTGGTTACCGAGCATAACTGGAGTGTTCACCAAGCATAACTGGAGTGTTCACCGAATATAACTGAATTTGATACCGAGCGCAAATGGAGTCAATAACCAAGTTAACTGAAGTTGATAATCGATCAAAACTGAAGTTAAAGAATGAAAAAACACTTAGTTGGAAAGAGTTATATTTAGACTGAATGATTTCTTGATTTATTATTAACAATCAATTGAACTAAAGAAAAGAGGAAGATTTAAAGTAAATTTTATTCTGAGCTATCATGGAGAGATTTGTGGAATAAAACTAAAGGAGAGATTTATAGATTAAAGCAAGCATGGCTAGCTTTACGGATCAAGAAGTGATCTACAACAAAAACAAGGAAGACTGAAGTGGACAAATTATGTCTATATAAAGAGACAAGTAATTTATTATAAAGAGAGGAATGCTGAATATATTCTGGTTAAGATAGAAATCTTCATGCAGATTTGATCATACAGGCAGAAGAACAGAGCCAAATAATTTTGTAGACACAGAGCAACAGAGGACAGAGCATTCACCGAGCAGAAAGAATAAATAAGGAAAGCAAAGGAACTGAAGTGAACATTGATCAAAGAATTATTATTGGACTAACAATAGATCTGAAAATGTGCAAGTTAAAGTTGTATTATTGAAAATATCATTTACTTTATCATTTTAACCATTGATTTAGAAAATCTCTTGACCGAGTGGGATTTAACCATCCTTAATGTATTGAGATACTCAATAGTATCAAAAGGTTTTCTTGTTGATAGCATAGTGAATGCTAGGTCAAAAGACAAACTATTATTTTTAAATCCTCTAACAAGGTCGCACTTAACAGTGTGTTTGAGACCTTTAACAGGGTTGGCTCTTCACCAAGCTCACTTCAGAAGAGTGAAAATTTTGGGTTACTAATCCCAAGTGATTTTTCCCTTAATAGGGTTTCCACGTTAAAAATCCATGTGTCAAACATGTATTTCTTTCATTGCATTGATAATTTACTTTACACATTACTAAAACTAGATTGGTTGGTAAACACTAACTTTAATTGTTGCTACTTAGTAAAAGCTAGAAAAAATAAACAGTATATCTTACCAAGTAGTATATATTTTCTAAATTTATTGAAGGCATTCATCTTAATGGACTGAAAGATAACTACAGGGTATTTGTTAGAATAACTGAGAGGGGGGGTGAATTAGTGGCCTCAAAAATTAATCCAATATACTAGCCAAAACTTTATATCTCAAATATAAACCTCTAGTTATCTCTAGTCCTACAAGATGAATGCCTTTAAACAATCTTATCAAATAACTACTACTCGAAGTTCACTGTTAATCCTTATTCTTAAGCTTTACCGATTAGCAGTCTAGTATTTACTGAAATACAGTAAATAACTTGGTATTTACCGATCATCCTTTTTTAGTAATGTGTAAAGAAAAACATCAAATTAATTAACCATATACACATTTTACACATGGATTTTTAATGTGGAAACCCTATTAAGGGTAAAAACACTTGGGACCGGTAACCCAAAATTTTCACTCTTCTGAAGTGAGCTCGGTGAAGAGCCAACCCTGTTAAAGGTTACAAACACACTATTAAGTGCAACCTTTTTAGAGGATTTAAATATAATAGTTTGTCACTTGATATCTGGCATTCACTATGTTATCTACATGACCAAACTTTTTGATACTCCTTGGGATGTATCTCAATATAGAAAGGATTGTTAAGTCCTACTTGGTTAAGATACTTTCTGATCCAATGGTTAAACTGAAACAGTAAATGATCTGTTCATAAATACAAATTAGACTTGTAGATGTTCAGATCTATTGTAATCTCATAATACCTTTATTATCAATGTTTCCCTTTAATACCTTTGCTCCACTTTTTCTTCTTGGTTATATTGTGCTTCTCTGTTGCTCAGTGTCCGTAGAAATATTTAGCTTGTTTGATCAGGAATGTATGAAGACTTCTTTCTTCACCAGTATTATCTTCATCATCCTCTTCTCTATTCACTCCCCTTAATTCACAATGAATCAGCTTGTCTCTTTACAGACATTATTTCACCATTTCTATGCCTTTGTCTTTCTTGTTCTTGACTTGATCCAAAAATCTCACCAATCTTGCTTTAAAACTTGCTTTAGTTTATCCGACATATTTCTCTTTGACAACTAGAATAAAACTATCTTTAAAACTCTAGCTTATCTCTAGCTTTTAACTTGTCAGTGAAAACAATGTAATCAACCAGTTTACTCCATGTTTAGCTCCTGCCAACTAAGTCTTTTTCATTTCTGAACTTCAGTTCTGATCAGTGTTTAACTCCTTGTTCTCTCGGTCTTGACTTCAGTTTTCCTTGGGAATCTCTGTCTATCTGTCAGGGTTGTCTGTCTGTCGGGGTTGTCTATCCATCAGGAAACATTGTGACTTTCACTTCTTCTTGGGTATCACTTAGGTTCTCATCGGTAATGCTTGCTCGGGTATCTTGCTCGGTTTACACTACGACTCTTCTCAGGGTTCTCTATCCATCGATATGCACTGTCCGTCGATGTTTTTTGTCACTTGGTGTATACTAAACTTTTATGCATTACTGATAACATAACCATTATTATTTTGGTTCTTTGAATTCTTTGACAATATTAATATGACCAATCAAATTATGTCAAGTTGGCGTCAATGAAAATACAATACATTAACTGATTTAATGTCTTGCATTAACTTTCTGCATCTCGGTGATCATCAACTTAACAACTTCAAACATTCAATCAGTTATAGTTCATCAATCTCTCCCTTTTGAATTGATGTCAACACACTACATACTAGTAATACATTATGAAATATATCAGTTGTAGTTCATCAGTCTCTATTAAACTTATTGTTCTATAACCAATACAAATGTCTGATTTTCAGAAAGCTCTTCTAGCTTAGATTTTATTCTTTCAGAGTACTCTCTTCAATCTTCAATCCCTTCACTAGATAGATGTAGAAACTTCTGATTCTGTCTCTCCCTTTGTTGTAACTTTTTTTTCTGATCTTTTCTCTCCCTTTGACTATTACTCTCTCTAATGGATATCTCTTTTTCCTTTGACAGCAATTTGTTTAATAGAATACTTCTCTCCCTTTGGATGTATTCTCTCCCTCATGACGTTCTTTACTTTGATGGATATTTCATATTAAGTCATCTCTCCCTTTAGATACTTCTCTTCATCATAATTTACATATCTCCCTTTGACAACAATGCCAAACTCATATCTCTTTATTTAATATATTCCTTGAATTTCCTTTCTATCAGCAATATAGCTCTGTATTATCCAAAAATATCTCTAGTGTTAGGTGTAGATAAGTACCTTGTTGTGTACATATGTATCTTTGTAGTTCATCTCTTTGCTTGCATCAACATGAATGATCTTCTGATTATGTGTAGGCTGATGCATCCTCCTAGTTAGCTTAGTGACCAATAGACAAGAGTCAGACCCCTAGTCTCTTTCTCAAGTACTCAAATATATCTTTAGGAAATGGATTTATGAATACATGTCTACTAATTGTTCCTTGGATTGAACATATTCCAGTATCACCTCTTTCTCTTGCACTTGTTCTCTCAAGTAATGATACTTGATAGAAATATCATTTGTCTTAGCATGCATGATAGGGTTCTTTGAAATATTAATTGCACTTGTATTATCACAATAGATAATCACTGGTTCAAGAATTTTCATATTCATACCTTCTAGTAATTGCTTGATCCATGCAATATTTGAGTAGTTTTCAGTAGCAGCCACATATTCTACTTCTGCAGTAGATTGTGAGATGCATCCTTGCTTCTTACTAATCCATGTGACAAGTCTGTCACCCATAGAGAATGCTCCTCCAGTTGTGCTCTTTCTATCATCTAAGTTTCTAGCCCAATCAGCATTTGTATAGACTTGAAGCTCAAATTTTCCTTCTCTTTTATACCATAAGCCATAGCCCTCAATATTCTTTAGATATCTCAGAATTATTTTGATAGTAGTCATGTGTGATTCCTTGGAATTAGCAGAGAATCTTGCAACTATTCCAATTGCATGTGTTATATCTAGTCTAGTATGAACAACATGCATTAGCTTTCCAATAATAGATCTATATAGGGTCTTATTTTCCTTGGATTACTTGTCTTCCTTTGTCAGCTTGCATCGGATTTCCATAGGTGTTCCAACTGGTTTGGAATCTTCTATCTTGAATATCTTGAGAAATTTTTTTATATATTTGGATTGTGTGATGTATATGTCTGCATCCTGTTGAAGAATTTGTAGACCAAGAAAGAATTTGATCTCTCCAAACATTGACATCTCAAAATCTTTTCTCATTTCATTAGCAAATGATTTTCATAACATATCATTACCTCCAAATATGATATCATCAACAAGTATTTCAGCATTCAGAATGTTATCATCGGTATCTTCTTTTAAATATAGATTTTTATTTTCACTAGCTCTTACAAATCCACTACTTATGAGATAGGAGTGAGGTCTTTTGTACCATGCTCTTGGTGATTTTTTCAATCCATACAAGGCTTTGTGTAATCTAAAAACCATGTTTCTCTTGTTAGGATCAACAAACCCTTCTGTTCGTTCAATGTATACCTCTTCCTCTAGTATTCCATTTAGGAATGCAGATTTGACATCCATTTGGTATACCTTGAATCCTTTGTATGTAGCATAAGAAAGTAGAATTCTTACTCCTAGTCTAGTGATGGGTGCAAAGGTTTCTCCATATTCAATACCTTCTTCTTGTGCATATCCCTTGCATACTAATGTTGCTTTGTTCCTTGTGACTTCTCCATTTTCATTCAGCTTGTTTCTGAATATCCATTTGGTACCGATGATATTTTTGTCATCTAGTCTCGGTACTAGTGTCCATTTTTTGTTCTTCTCTATTTTTTCTATCTCTTCATTCATAGCACTGACCCATTCTTCATTTTCAAGTGTAGTATTGATAGATTTAGGCTCAAAATCACAAATTAAACATCTACTATTTAGTGACTTACTTCTTGTTCTCATTCCAGCCTTCTTGTCTCCTATGATCTGGTTTTTTGGATGGTGTCTTCTGACATACTTGGATAGTATCGGTTCACCTCTTTGTTCATCATTCTGATCATCATCTTGACCTTCATTCTGATCTCCATCACTTGGTACATCATCTTGAGCAATTTCCTGATTTTTAGTGTTTGCAACATGATGCTCGGGTGCATTGTTATGTTGCTCAGGAGTGATACGCTATTTCTTGGGTAGAGTGTCAGGTTGTTCAGTATAGACAAACCTATTGTATTCTTATGGTTCTTTTATGCTTTCTTCATCATTTTTCTCTTCAAATCCATCTATTTTGTCATTTTCACTTTCAATGATTCGGCTAGAGGACTTGTTAAGACATTTATAAGCCTTGCGCTTGGTAGAATACCCTAGAAAAATTCCTTCTTCACCTTTGCAGTCAAGATTTCCATTTCTATCATTTTTCAAAATATAACATTGACTTCCAAAAATTTTGAAGTAACTTACATTGGGTGTGTATCCATACCATAGCTCATAGGGTGTCTTATTTGTGTCCTTTTTCAATTTAACTATGTTTAATGTGTAGACAGTAGAACTGACAGCTTCCCTTGAGAATGTTTGAGTGATGCTTTTCTCAATCATCATTGTTCTGGCACAATCAACAATTTATGTGTTTCTTCTCTCAGCAATTCCATTCTGCTATAGTGTTCTCGGTGCAAAAACCTATCTTTGAATTCCATGCTCATTACAAAAGTTAGTGAATTCATCAGAAGTAAATTCTTCTCCTCTATCCGATCTTAAGAATTTCAGTTCCTTACCACTTTGTTTTTCTACAATAGCTTTATACCATTTAAACATCTTGAATGCCTCTGATTTCTCTTTTAAGAACATAACTGTCATCATTCTAGAATAATCATCTACAAATAAAATGAAGTATCTATCTCCATAGTAGCTTTTTGTTTTCATGGGTCCACATAGGTTAGTATGGACTAATTCTAGAATGCCATTAGATGTGTAGGTTTTTCTCTTGAAACTAGACTTTGTCATTTTACCTTTTTGACAATTCTTACACATGACATGGTCGGGCTTTGACATTCTTAGTAAGCCTCTTACTTTCATTTTATTACTTATCCTAACCATGTTGTAAAAATTCACATGACATAACCTCTTGTGCCATAACCATATGTCTTTGTTTCTATCCATTAAATAAGTGGTGTTAATATCATCAAGATAGAATAGGTTACCTTTTATCTGTTCACCAGTTCCAATCAACCTTCCTGATTCATTGAAGATATTTGCCTTCTTATTCTCAAATGCAACTCGGTGACCTATTTTATTCAGCTATGAAACACTCAATAGATTATAGTTAAGTCCTTTTACCCAGTATGCATTTTCACATCTGATTAAGTTATTCAACATTATGATTCATTTACCTTCAACCGGACAACATGAGTCATTACCCATTCTTACTAATCCACCATTATAGTATTCAAAACTTTAAAAATTTTCCTTATCTCCAATCATGTGGTGAGTACAACCACTATCAATAATCCAAACATCATTCTTACTAACCTTAGATATGAGTGCAGTTTCTACATACCTTTCCTCTTCGTCTGAATCATCTTTTATAGCAACAAATACCACCTCAATATCTTCATCAGATTTGGTGTCAGTATTGTCAGCTTTGTTCTCAGCCAGGTAACAAGCTTTCTTCCCTTTGTCCTTGTAGTCTCAGTTTTCTCTTATGTTATATTGTTGGTTGCTTCGATAATCTCTGTCATCACCTCTGTCAAACTTCTTTTCATATGATCTGTCATTGTTTCTGTCTTCTTTTCTTTTGTTAGGACATCTAGCAGCAAAGTGTTTAATCTCTTTATAATTAAAACATACAAGTGGTAATTTACCTTTGTATCTACCTTTGCCTCTCTGCAATCTTCTAGTCATTAGTGCTTCAATATCATCAATATCTTGGTCATCACTCTCACTTTCACTATCATTTCTCATAGTGTGTTTATGACTTGATTTACTTATTTTTAAAGAAGATTTAAATGCAGACTCAATAGATGGTAAGACACTATTTTCAAATTTATTCATCTCAAATGAAATAATTCTACCAATCAGACTATCCAGAGTGACATTGTTGTTTTCTACTACTCTCATTTCTTGTATATCAGATACTCTAATAGCATAAACAGGCAATAAGGTTCTGATAATTTTACTTACCACTGTTTCTTCTTCAAGTACACCTCCAACTCCTCAGATAGCATTGAATACCTCTTTGATTCTGCAGCTATACTGATTAATATTTTCTCCTTGTTTCATTCTTAGGTCATCAAATCTACCTCTTAGGCTTTCTTCCTTAGCTCTTAGTAAATCTACATCTCCTCCGTGTACTAGCTTCAATTTGTCCCACATTTTCTTTGTAGTGGTGCATGTTTTGACATCTTCAAATTCAGCATCAGAGAGTGAGGAAGGAAGTTCTATCATCATATAATTGTGCTCATGATTTTCTCTTAATTGATCAAGTGTGTGAAGTCCTGTAGGCAACACATATTCAGTATCTAAGTATTGAGTAACATCATTTCCAATACCTGATAGGTGGAGTCTTATCCTACTTTTCCATGATGCAAAGTTGTCTTTTTTCAACTTAGGCACATCCCTTTTTCTTATCTTGTGATCTTTTTCTTGATTCTTTAAACTCCCTTTCTAAGCACATAAGCTCTGATACCAATTGCTAGAATAACTGAGAGGGGGGGTGAATCAGTGGCCTCCAAAATTAATCCAATATACCAGCCAAAACTTTATATCTCAAATATAAACCTCTAGTTATCTTCAGTCCTACAAGATGAATGTCTTTAAACAATCTTATCAAATAACTACTGCTCTGAGTTCACTGTTAATCCTTATTCTTAAGCTCTACCAATTAGTAGTCTAGTAGTTACCTAAAATATAGTAAATAACTTAGTGTTTACCGATCATCCTATTTTAGTAATGTGTAAAGAAAAACATCAAATCAATGAACCATATACACATTTAACACATGGATTTTTAATGTAGAAACCCTGTTAAGGTAAAAACCACTTGAGACCGGTAACCAGTAACCTTGTTAGAGGATTTAAATATAATAGTTTGTCACTTGATATCTGGCATTCACTATGCTATCTTCATGACCAAAATTTTTAATACTCCTTGGGATGTATCTCAATATAGAAATGATTTTTAAGTCTAGCTTGGTTAAGAGACTTTATGATCCAATGGTTAAACTGAAACAGTAAATGATCTGTTCATAAATACAACTTAGACTTGCAGATGTTTAGATCTATTGTAAGCTCATAATACCTTCCTGATCATTGTTTTCTTTTAATACCTTTGCTCCACTTTTTTCTGCTCGGTGATGTTGTGCCTCTCTGTTGCTCGGTGTCCGCAAAAATCTTTAGCTTGTTTCATCAAGATTGTATGAAGACTTATTTCTTCACCAGTGTTCTCTTCAACATCCTCTTCTCTATTCACTCCCCTTAATTCACAATGAATTAGCTTGTCTCTTTATAGACATGATTTCACCATTTCTAAGTCTTTGTCTTTCTTGTTCTTGACGTGATCCAGAAATCTTGCCAATCTTTCTTTAAAACTTGCTTTAGTTTATCCCACAGATTTCTCTTTGACAACTAGAATAAAACTATCTTTAAAACTCTATCTTATCTCTAGCTTTTAACTTGTTGATGAAAAAAATATAATTAACCAATTAACTCCATGTTTAGCTCCTTCTAGATAAGTCTTTTTTCATTTCTAAACTTCAGTTCTGATCGGTGTTTAACTCCTTGTTTTCTCGGTCTTGACTTAAGTTGTCCTCGGGCATCTCTGTCTGTCCATCGGGGTTGTCTCTCCTTCAGAGTTTTCTGTCTGTCGGGCAATACTGACTTTCACTTCTTCTCAGGGATCACTTAGGTTCTCGTTGGTAATGCTTGCTCGGGTATCTTTCTTGGTTTACACTGTGACTTTTCTCGGGGTTCTCTATCCCTCAGTGTGCATTGTCTATTGTTGTTTTCTATCACTTGGTGTATACTGAACTTTTATGCATTACTGATAACATAACCATTATTCCTTTGGTTGTTTGAAGTCTTTGACAATATTAATATGACCAATCAGATTATGTCAAGTTGACATCAATGACAATACAATACATTAACTAATTTAATGTCTTGTATTAAATTTTTGCATCTCGGTGATCATCAACTTAACAACTTCAAACATTCAATCAGTTATACTTCATCACTATTATGTTTGAGAAATAAGTTTTGGTTGGATTATTGGAATTATTTTTAAGGCCACTGATTCACCCCTCCCCGCCCCTCTCAGTTATTCTAACAGGAATATAGGTTATTTTCCCTTGACCAATAAGGAGATTATGTATTTTCTCTCTCCTTGACCGATAGTACCATTGATTAAGGGCCCCTTGCTCCCTTACCCCCTTATAATAAGTTTCCTTCTATTTTTTGCATGGGGTTAGGTTTACCCATTAGCTCTAGGGATATTTATTTGTCTCAATCTATTATACCCACAACTATATCCCTCTGAGCTGCTTGGTTGGGTCGCTCTACTAGGAGAAGTGGAAAAAATAGCAAGACAACACTATAGCAATAGAGGTAAATTGGTAACTAATTTGAGAGCCAACACAAGAGGAGAATATATTTGATGATAGATATATGAAAAATTATCATTCCAAGTATCTATATGTGTTCTCCTAGGGATGTGTAGAAGATGCACAAGATTCTAGTTGACCACCCATAATTGACCATATGTAAATAGAGGAACTAATCTAGTTGTTTTTTCAATATGTTATAGAGAGCTTGTCAAGTATCCAACTTACCTCAGGTAAAAGTTAGATAGAATAGATACTCATTGTAGACACGTAAAAATGAAATGTTGCTTGTACGCAAAAATTTACTAACATTCCTCTTAAATTATTAAATAATTGTTATTATTTAATTAATTTGTTTCCTTCTACTTTATTCTAAATTCAAATTCATAAATTCTCAATAATTCCATAGTTAAGTAATTTTAATTAATTATTTAATTATTAAACCTCTAATTAATATTCATCATTAATTATTCTATAAAGAAATTAAATAGTATTACTATCTAATTATTACCTATGTCTACACTTTAATTAAATAATTACATTATTTATTTAAACATTCATCTTTTTCATTATTACATTTTTGTAACTACATTTAATTAATCATTTTCTCTCATAATTAAATAAACGCTAATTTATTTAATTTACTAATTATTCCTCTCATAAATAAATAAGTTTATTTATTTATTTATATTCCCTTATGTGTAAATAAATAAATTTTATATTTATTTACTGTATTTATTCTTCTAGTCCGGACTAACACTTAGTTCCAATCTACTGATCAATCACACTTTCTAATTCCTCAATCATCTTTTTCTCACTAATCAATCTATTCAGTCTTTTATTCCATCTAATCAGTTGGGTGTGTGTAATTTGACTACTACAAACTTATATAGGACATTTATATGATCTTTCAATTCAACTTGATATAAACCTAGTTAAAACAATGAATTGAAAATAATCATGAGCATCCTATTGCTCTCTAATTCTAGGGATTTGATTGATGCTCTCAGCTGCAAATTGATTCTCAAGTGACAACCTAGAAAAAATTTATGAGATGAATTAAGTTGTGATGAATGCAAATTCTATGCTAGATGATCAAGAACATTAAGATGCAATTACGATTCTCTATTATAACAATGCTCAAAATTGAGAATTGATATACAAACCAGTGTTATGTCTATGCTTTGATGAAAATGGATGTCCAAACTAGTGGTATGCCTTTGCTAAAATGATATTGGATGCATAAACTGGCATGATGTACTTGTTAAATGATGATGATGAATCCTTTTACTCTAATTATGTATATTATTTATAGGATTTCCCAACGTGTAGGGGGTGAGTTTGATTAACCTTAGTTAAGGTATGATTGAGGTTAACTTTGATGATGTGTATGTATGTGTTGAAATCCTATCTATTGGGAGCATGCTCAGACATGAAAACGTTAGAGATATAAATCATTTAACTATACTAACATGTCTAAAAGCATACTATAAAAACAACAATGGAATCCATCACAACCTTCGATGAGCTGAACAAGGGCATCCAATGCCTTGTTGATTTTCTCTTAGAGAAGGTTTGTGGGTGTGTTCTCCCAACACAATCTATTAATCCCACTTGATTGCTTTGTGGATGGAACTAGGATGCAAACTAATGCATGGATGAAGAACTCAAGAACAATTATGAAGAACTTGTCTCAAGCTATTCATCATATGATTGAAATGCAAGGTAAACAACTAAGCTAGAATGATATGCATGAGATGATAAAACTAAATTCATTTTCCATTATCCTAACATGTGATTTCTACATTCAACTATGAGTTAAACATGAAATGAACTAAGAACCAAGATTTGAAAACATGAACTAATGCAATTCTAGAGCTATTTTAACATGATAACAATGCATAAAAAGGAGATGATTTGCTCTTGATAATGGCCTCTATTTATAGATTTTTTGGAGGAGAGAGAGGGCTTGGATGAGGTGGAGCTCATGTGACATCCACATAGGTGCCACATGAGGGACACATAAGCCATACAAGAGGCCCATTTTTCTCACACGTGTGAGAAACTTTGGATGTGATGGGTCAAAGTGTATTTAAAGTACACATGTGAAGGATCTTGTAAGAGGTGTAAGAGGGTGTAAGAGCTTTGGACTAATGAAACACTTTTAGAAAGTGTAATAAGGTGTCATCATGGGTGTAAGAAACCTTGTTGGCACCAAATTAGGATTATTTGGAAAAGACAATTTTTGAGAATTTGCTCACACATGTTTGAGCAAATAATTAGGACTAATTGGTGTAGGAATCAAGAAATTAGTCTAATTAACCTTAGTTAATTAGTGAATAGGTTTATTTGGTGAGAGTGATGTGAGGTAGGGTAGGATCTAGGTTCAAATTAG
>MU225462.1:2052409-2063615 GCA_018584345.1 Thuja plicata
TTAAACTTTAATCCACCAATCAATACTTCTCAAATTATTAAGTCCCAACAAGATGCATGCCTTTGAAATACTTGAGACAAATAATTGTCTGTCGGTTTACCTTGTCTGTTCTTATTCTCCTTGATAATCGAAAAGCAGTAAACTATATTTATCGATACTCAGTAAATATGCATAGTATACCAGTCAATCCATAAACGCATATGTAGAATGTAAAGCAATAAAGTAATAAATCATACACACATAACACAAGGATTTTAACGTAGAAACCCTATTAAGGGAAAAACCACTGGGACTGGTACCCCAAATTTTCACTCTTCTGAAGTGAGCCATGTTAGGAGCCAACCCTGTTAAAGGTTACAAACACACGGTTAAGTGTGACCTAGTTAGAGGATTTTATACATAGGTTGTCACTTAGTATTTGGCATCTACGCTACCATCCTTGAATTAGTCTCATGACTTTCAATAGGCTTTATGCAAATCTTACTACCATCCTTGAATCAGCCTCCTTCTTAGACTGTCAATAGGCTTTAGGTAAGACCGGTGCTACTATCATGAGTCAACCTTCTGGTAATCTGTTAGGATATACCTCAATTACAAAATACTGTTAAGTCCTGCTCTGTTAAGAGACTTAATGCTTCAATGGTTAAACTGAAACAAAATGACTTGTTTCTAATGTAACTAAATTGTAGATTTTCAGATCTATTTACTTACAATATCTTTCTGATCAATGTATCAATACAATTCCTTTGTACTTAACTCTTTCTACTCTTTGATACTGTGCGTTTCTGTTCGTCAGTGTCTGCAGAATTCTTTACCTCTCCCTCAGCTTGATTGATCAGGACTGCATGAAGTTAATCCTTCATTAGTTTCTCTTCAGCACCTTCTTTCAGTTCACTCCCCCGTGTATTTGATTGCTTTTCTATGTTTGGATTAAATTATGCTTGTCTCTTATATAGACATGATATTCCTTAATTCTAGGTTCTTGATTCTTGATTCTTGGCATGAAAAACAATCCAGCCAATATTGATTTTCATTTTTAACTCCTGATTTATCTCGTAGCTATCTTCTTGCCAACTATACAAATCACTTACTTAACTATGGTCGAATAAAACAAATAAAACAACCAGCTAAGTCTATCCTTTAGCTCTGCCAGCTAGATATTTTGTCATTTTTTGATCTCTCTGTTCTGTCGGTCAATTTTGCAGTTCGTCGCCGGTGACAATTGCCAGTTCCGTTAGTTAGCTTCGAGATCTCTGTCCGTCGAGCATCATTGGATCTTTCTCGTCAGGCAACACTATTTTTAGCTCATCAGGCATCCTTTGATTCTGCTTCATTGGGGAACACTGTCTTTTGCTCGTCGGGCATTTACTGTGACTTTTATCTCTATCTTTACCGATGGTGTGCACTCCGCCGGTGTAGTCTGTCACTTAGTGAATACTTGACTTTTATGCATTGCTAAAGGCATAACCTTTATTCCATTTATTCTATGAAGTCTTTGGCATTATGTATATGACTATACATATGATATCAAGTTGACATCAATGACAATACAAACCATTAAATGTCTTGCATCATCTTCAACTTAATATAGTGAACCATTTAATTAGTTACATGTCATCATTAGCTAGATTGATAGGGGGATGACTGATGCCTGATCATGCAGGCAAGGGATTCCCTATGGTTTGGGCACAGGTTCTTAGCAACATGGTTGAGGATGGAGACCAGTATTGCTGGGGTTACACCATTCTCGACCAGCTATATTATGATCTACATATGTGCGCCTACCATAAGGGTAGGGCACTAGGTCCCGGATGCACACTTCTTCTGGTATGGGCATGGGAGAATATTGTAGTCATACGACCGATTAGACACTGCAAGACCTGAGCGGCTTATGAGTTGTTCGTATGCAGGTATAGGCCACCTATTAGCTATGAGGCCACAAATTTGATTGGGTATTGGCGACAAAGATTAGATGAGATGGGGACAAACAGTGGGCACCCTATGCAGGGTGCAAGGCCTAGGGTCACAATATCCCATAGCAGGATGGATACACAGAGGATGAGTTTTATGACTCATATTATATGAGGTTTGTTCAGACTGACTATTGGTTGATCGGGAGGATGGCATACATGATCTCCTGATATATGCCATCCAGGGTACAAAAATAGATGGGGCAGATATAGGAGGTCATTCCAAATAGGTTCCCACATCCATTGGTGACCCGAGAGGTGGGGAGTATTTGGGGGAGCTGGCAGCAGAGACTGCTCAGGGGGATAGTGCACAGAGAGCACTAGACATTTTACAAGCTTAGGTGGATAGTGGTGAGTTTGCCATTATTGAGGAGCATGGTGATCCTTCAGAGGAGCTAGAAGTGATGTTAGTACAGATAGAAGCTCTGACCATAGAGAAAGACCTATCATGGAGACGTGCGGAGGATTATAGAGCATATCGAGATATAGCTCGGTTGGCAGGCAGGGCTGCAGGTCTGGGTCAGATGATGTTAGATGCAATGGCAGCGCAGAGAGAGGCTGGGCGGAGAGGAGGAGAGGCCGCATACGATATGGGGCTCTATCATAGCACAGTGCCAGAGGAGCCACAATAGTCGGCTTACTCTGAGAGAGCATAGATAGAGAGCACAAGGTGAGGCTCGCAGGGATCGGTGGGGTTACCACTATGCTCAGGCAGTGGTGCAAGACCATCGCGGTCACCATCATGATTCTTCTCAGACCATCTTTTGATACACATTTTTGACACATTATGTATGATTTATGTGACACATGATGTATGATATTGACATTTTTGAGATATATACATGGACTTTTTGGACTATTTGGACCTTATGGACTCTATTTATGATGTTATATGATGTGATGTTTATGTAGGATGTATGGATGCATTATGATGTTATATTACATATGTTATATGGTGTTTATAACTAATATTTAGGATGAGATGAATATATATGATTATGCTGACGTATTTGTGATGCGGGATTGAGATGCAGATATATATAGATGCTAGATGTAATGTGTTAATGCTTATAGATGGATATATTTTGTCATGTATTAATGTAATGTGATGATGAATAAATTTAAATGCATATATGATTTGTGAAATGAATCTAAAATGAATGGATCCTAAAAAATGTTAAGGACTTAACAATGCAACTAAATGAATGAAATGTAACTATATGCAACGATAATGAATAATGATTTTAATAAATGAAGTAACAATGCAACTAAAACATGTAATTGAACTAAATGCAATAATGAATGAAGTAACTAAATTTAACCTTAATGAGTAATGATTAATAAATGAAGTAATAATGCAACTAAATGTAACCGTAATGAGCAATATAACTGTAATGATTAATGATTAATGAATGAAGTAATAATGCAACTAAATGCAACTGTAATGAGCAATATAAATGTAATGATTAATGATTAATGAATGAACTGAATGGATAAAAGTAACCTAATGAATGAATGTAAGATGAGACACATGAGGACACTATTTTTACGTGTATTAAATAGGTCTAATAAAATCACTTAGGTGACTAGATAGGGGGAATAAATAGAAACCTTTGCCAAGAGAAAAATCAAAGTGCAATATGACCTAACTAAAATGCAAAGACTAACTACATGATGATACTGGGATTGATATCGTGTTAATGTTGGAGAGCACACCCTAGTTTGATATTGCAAAAGGAGTTATGCACCATGTGCTAGAAAACACAAGTGACATGGTTCCTTTGCATGGAATAGACTCTTAGACAAATAGGTTGTCAAGAACAAGAATGCGAGATATCAGATATGATGAGATCTATGAAATGCTACTCATGAGGAGACGCAGTACATCCAGATCTTTTGAGGGATTTGAGATGCATGAATCCTACCCCCAGTGAGGCATACATAGTCATAACCAAATATCAGAACATAAATGTACTAACAAACTATGACAAGAATATCATACCACAAATGACACGTATTTCACTATGTACTCACCATAAAAAAACTATGATATAAAAGATTGAGGCTGTCGCGATAAGGACATAGTAAAACATGAGATAAAATCAGCAAAAAGGCATCCTGACCAAGTGGTCATTCAATCCAAAAGTTCTTGCCATGAACAATGTTGATGTGAGGATTGATAGAATAGCCAACACCGAAAGGATGTATCCTGATGGGCCAAAGATTTGATTGATAAAAATGGGAATTCGCTGGCAATTGCTTGTGAATAGAATGATCATTAGGAAAGTCAATATATCTGCTGATTTGTTGGAAACATTTGCGATCACTGTGTCTAGAACAAAGCTCAGTGTTGGTATGGTAAGCTCAGTTGTGAAGGAATTTTTATTAAGGAGGTGGAAAAATGGTTAAGGAACTACTTGCACAGATATGGGTACTGACTTTTATTATGGAAGGTGATGTAGGCTGCTTGGAAAAAAATGTGGGAACAAATGGTGGATCTGACTACACATGGTGCCTGAAACAGGTTTTCACCATGGTACTTATCCATTGCGCCACCGAAGTGGTTTTCACAGATGGATGAATTTATTTCCCTTTCTCTTTTACTTTTTTGATATTCTTTTCAAGCTTTTGTATTTTTTATGCTTTTTGATTTTTTGATTTTTTGCTTTTCTGATTGCTTTTTTGAATGTTTTTGGATTGTCTGATTTTTTGGATCTTTGAAGATTTATGTTGTACAACGGACTACTGACGGATCAAGCATAGAATCACTTGAGATGTATAATATTTATAGGATCAGGGAGAGGATCTCTCTCTGGTGACACGATCTGATAAGCGCTAGAACCATATTTTGATGTGACAATGAAGGGACCCAACCAATTAGGCTCAAACTTTCCTTTCTTTTTGCGGTTCTGGAGGTTCTTCATGTTGTGTTGCAAGACAAGATCGCCAACCTCAAACTGATGAGGCTTGATCCTTTTATTGAACTAAAGGTGAAGGCAATTTTGATACACATAGAGGTGGTCTAGGGCATTGAGGCATCTCTCATCGAGGAGTTCCAGCTCTTGTAGGCGGGAAACTCTATATTCTTCTTTGAACAACAGATTCTTGAGAGAAATTTTGAGGGAAGGGAGCTCAATTTCAATGGGTAGAATAGCCTCAATACTATAAAAAAGGGCAAAGGGAGTGGCTCCCATGGGGGTTCAAATGGAGGTGCGGTAAGCCCAAAGGGTAGGGTTGAGGTGAAGGTGTCAATCACAGCCAGCTTCATCAACTATTTTCTTGAGGATTCTGAGGATGGTTTATTTCGTAGCCTCAGCTTGACCGTTGCTTTGTGGAAAGTACTTGGAAGAGGTATGGTGGGTAATGCTAAATTTCCTACATAGATCTATGACATCCTTGTTCTTGAAAGGTCCTCCATTATCAGTAACAATGTCCTTTGGAATGCCATAGCGACAGATAAGATAGTTCAAAATAAACTTCAAAATTTGTTTTCCAGCAGTATAGGTGAGAGGAACAGCTTCGACCCACTTGGTAAAGTACTCTGTAGAAGCAAGGATGTATTTATGGCCATTGGAAGAATTAGGGAAAATCTGGCCAATGAGGTTGAGACCCCAACATAAAAAAGGCCAAGGGGTGATGGTGGGCTAGAGGGATTGGGAGGGAGCATGTATCAAATCATCGTGCTGTTGACAAGGCACACACTTCTTCACATAGTTGTAGGCATCCTGCTCCATAGTAGGCCAGTAATATCCAGTGCGTAACAACTTCTTAGCCAAAGTAAGTCCACTAGAGTGAGCCCCATATATTCCTTGATGTACCTTCTCCAAGCACGTTTGTGCTTCATCAGCATTCAGACACCTAAAAATAGTTCCATCGAAATGCTTTTGGAAAAGGGTATTAGCAAGGATTGTGTATCAGAAAGTGTGGCGAATGAAGGTTTTACGTTGGTTTGGGGTTAAAGTAAGTGGGGTATGTCCATCGTGAAGGTAGGAATATACTTCTTGGTACCATGGGGAATTGGGATCAACAATTTCACACACCATTTCAGAATTCGGTTTGTTATAGGCAGGGACTGTAAGATTCTCAACAAGAAACTCACATCATGCGCTATGTTTGGGCGTAGTGATCAAGGACCCAATTGTTTCCATGGTGTCTGTTGCTTTATTGTTTGTACGAGGGATCTATTGGAAGATCACCTTAGTAAAATGCATTTTGAGATCTTTGATTGTACGGCAGTAGGGAAGCAACTTGTCATCCTTTGTTTGATGTTCATCCATAACTTGTTTCATAACCAATTGTGAATCACCAAGCACCAATAAAGTGAGAATCTTCCATTGTATGGCCTGCCAGAGTCCAAGTACAAGCGTTTCATATTCTGCAATGTTGTTGGTACAAGGAAACTGTAATTTATAAGATTTAGGGATAGGATCCCCTTTTGGTGTAAAAAACAAGATTCCTGTTCCTGATCCTTTCTGAGTGAAGGATCTGTCAAAATAAAGCTTCCATGGTGGACTCGGGGCAAGATTAAGGACCGATTCATCTAGAAAATTTGTGATTAAAGGATGTTGACCGTCAATAGGTGCTTCAGCTAACTGATCTACAATTACTTATCCTTCGATAGATTTTCGATCCACATAAACAATGTCGAACTCACTAAGGATCATGACCCATTTTTCTATATGACCCGTAAGAGCAGCACATGCCAGGCGATATTTGAGGGGGTCAATTTTGGCAACAAGATGAATCTTATGATTAAGCATATAATGTCATAGTTTCTATGTACAGAAAACAAAATCCAAACATGCCTTCTCAATTAGGGAATAATTCAACTCATAGCTAATAAGAGTCCTACTGAGATAGTAAATTGCTCGCTCTTTGTCAGTATCATCTAATTGTGCCAGGTGGGCTCCCAACGTGACCTCTGTAGTAGATATGTACAAAATTAGAGGACAACCAGCAACAGGTGGTACCAACACAGGTGGATTAGCTAGATAGCCTTTCAGTTTCTAGAATGCATTTTGACATAAGCAATTCCACTGAAACTTGATATTCTTGCGCAGAAGATGAGAGAATGGATGCACCTTATCTGCTAGTTGTGACATGAATCTTTTGATTGATTGCAGTTTTCCTTGTAAACTGCATAATTGCTTTAATGTTTTGGGTGGTGGCATCTCTAGGATTTATTTTCCTTTCTTTGGATAAACTTCTATTCCACATCGTGACACAATGTATCCCAGCAGCTTACCAAGTTGTACTCCAAAAATGCACTTCTTAGGATTCAACCTAAGCTTATATATTTCTCCAATCGCTCAAAAATGGTAGTAAGAATAGGAATATGGGATTCCCTTGTTTTGGATTTGCCTAAAATATCATCCACATAATCTTCCATGATGACATGTCAAAGGTCATGAAAGATGCATGGCACGCTGATAAGTAGCTCTGGCATTTTTAAGGCCAAAAGGCATCACCTAATAACAGAAGGTGCCCCAAGGCTGAATGCAGTTTTGTGCTGGTCTTCTGGTGCTATCTTGATTTGATTGTAACCTGAGAAACCATCCATAAGTGACAACATTTCATGTCTTGTCATCAAATCCACTATAATTTCAATATTTGGGAGTGGAAAATCATCCTTGGGACATGCAAGGTTTAGGTCTCTGAAATCAGTGTAGATGTGAATGCCCCCAGCACGCTTACCTACTGGTACAATATTAGAAACCCATTCAGGATAATCAATTGGTCTAATTACTTCAGCGTCCAACATCTTTTGAAGCGCTACTTTGACTACCAATGCGACTTGCGGATGCATCTTGCGAAGTTTCTTCTTAATAGGTTTTACACTTGGATCTACAGGAAGATGATGTATGACAAGATCTGTATCTAGCCCGAGCATGTCTTTGTAAGTCTAGGCAAAGTTGATTTTGTGTTTATGCAAGAATGCTATCATGTCTTTCTTTTCTTAATCACTGAGAGAAACTGCAATGTAGGTGATGTGCGGGTCTTCTTCTGTGCCTAGGTTGATTGGAATAGTATCTTCGACGATCATAGAGGACATTTTTGGTTCTGAAGATATAAATGGAAAGTCAGCCTCTCCCTCCTCTAGCACATTAGAAAGGTTTTCACTAGAGGAAGCATCCTTTATTTTATCTTTTTCTTCATCTAAAGGTGCCTGCGAGAGGTTTTCACCAGAGGACGTATTTTCATTTTTTATTTTTTTTCTTTTTCATTTTTGTGACTGAGAGAATTGACTTGGCTACCAAAGTAGGCTTGTTCACTGTAGTGGATCTGATGTTTGTATTCTCAGAGATTCTTAAGTCCAAAGAGGGCTAAAACTACCTCATTTGAATCACAAATGTCCAAAGCTGGTGGTGAGTCTTGTTGATCCTAGTCAATTAATTCAGGTTTTGTGAGGGGTAGACGAGGGAATGAAAGGTCATCTTGGGTGATAGTGAAGACATGACAGTTTTTTTTATGTCATCTTCAATATAGTGGAAGGGAATTTTGAAGAACTCTTCATCAGTGTCTGAATCTAAGGCAGCTAGACAATAATCCTTAGTGAAGTTATTCTTGGTCTCTACGGAACCCAATCTGTGTCCTTCAGGATAGCCATTGGTTGGTATGATCTTCTTCTTACCTATTTCATTAGCTCCAAGGCCAGCACCATGATATCCCATGATTTTGACAATCGGAGTAACCTTAGGATACTTTCCTTTAGGGAAAATTATAGGTCATTCTTCTTCATCACTATAGAGCCAATCAAGGACATTGTATTCCATGTGCTCATCTGATAGGGACCCCCAATGTTCAAAAATAGTTAATTTTCAGAGCATAAGTGCTTTATCTTTAGAGGGGGGTAATGGTGATGGTCTTCCCTAAGACTTTGGAGACAAAGGGAGTTTCCCAATACATAGAGCACTTTCAAATTTATACTCTCCCATGCCTTGATCTGTAAAAGTGGCCTTTTCTTCAGATGAGGAGGGTTTGTCTTCGATGACTTTGTCTTCAGTAACTTTTTCCTTTCCTTTGGATTGCTCAACTGTTGTTTCTGATGTCTTTTCTAGACTAATGGAGTGTTTGAAACAGGGGTTTCTTGATTGAAGTGCCAGCCAAACTCATTTAATGGACAGTAGTTAGATTGTTTTCCTTCCAATCTCTTGTAGTATAGAAAGGGCTCAGGATCTCCAGGAATTGTGATTTCTCTACCATGATGTGGGAAATTTAGACATTGATGATAAGTAGAGGGTACACCTTTGATAGCGTGTATCCATGGTCATCCCAACAAGATATTAGAAGGTAGATCTAGATCCAGTACATGGCAAATAGTTTCAATCAGGGTCGGGCCTATTTGTAAGGGTAGTATGATCAAACCCTTGCTTTCTTGTTCTCGATCATCATAGGCCTTTATTGTGATTCATTTGTTTGCATCAATGAGGTCCTCAAAAAGACCGATATTGCGAATCATTTTCAATGTGCACAAATTCAAGCCAGATCCACCATCTATAAGGATTTGTTTTATTCTTGTGGATTGGATTTTTCCTTCTATATGGAGGGACTTATTATGATGAGGATTAGGACCACCAAAGTCCTTATCAGTGAAGATGAGATGTTCTTATGCAGATAGGTTCCCTATCATAGCTTTAAATTGTGCAACGTTGATGTTCTCAGGGACACGAGATTCATTTAGAGCTTTATCAAGGATTTCTATGTGAATTGGCGAAGTTGTCAAGAGCTCTAGAATGGATATTTGTGCAGGCATCTTTTGTAACTGGGCCAATAAGTCAAAGTGTGAAGCAGGTTGAGTAGCAGTAGATGGTGTAGCTGGTGGATTTGCAGATGTAGAAGGTTTATGAGTAGCTTGGACAGTGACTCTGGGTCTACGTATAGTAGCATTACAATCAGCAGCTTTGAGGAATATGGTATTAACATGTGTGTCAGATTCTTCAATGCGGCCACAAAGAGAGTCAAACCCAAAGATATCATTTTCACTTAAACTCCCACACGTTTGATCATGGCCTATAATAGTATTGGTAGAATAGTCATATGGAATTGTGTTTGATGCATTTTTTTTATTGTGAGGTGGGAAGGGCTGATTGTAGACCTTGATTTTCGCATTAGATGAGGATGCATTCTAACCTTCAACTTCAATTTTCCCATCCTCAATGAGATCTTGCACAAAGTGTCTGAGCTTCATGCATTTCTTGGTATCATGCCCCTTGATGCAATGATAATCACAATACTCATTATCTCTATACTAAATAGGTTTAGGTTGATTCTCATCAAAAGGTCAAGTATTTGGGTAGACTATCATTCCTTGATCTGCCAATTGTTTGAAGATCACATCTAGAGGTTCTGCCAAATCTGTGAATTGTTGTTGTTGTCAATTGTCGTTATTATTGTTGTTGTTGTTGTTATTGTAATTGTTGTGAGGAAATAAGAATGATTGATTGCGCAGTTGTTGATTGTTGTTCTAATTGTTCTGATTCTGATTCTGATTGTTCTGATTTTTATTCTGATTTTGATTGTTGTTACGATTCTGATTTTGATTCTGATTGTTATTGTGATTGTTTTTATTGTTATTGTTGGATTCTTGAACATTTTGAAAATGCTTGGCATCAGTCACTCCATCATTGACAACTCCTTTGTTTTTACTCCAAAATTTTGGTTTATCATTGTTGGAGGGAGTATAATGTTTGATGCTACCTCTTTGCAAAAGGCCATCTTCAATGTCTTTTCCCTTCTTGAAAAGGGATTCAAAGGTGTTAGGTGAAGCCATTTTCATTTGGAAATACATCTCAGAGATTAAATTCTTTGTGAAGATGTCAATTAAGTGACTATCAAGTATTTTCCATGGCATGCAATTTGCAATATGTCTCCATCATTGTAAGCAACTACCAAAGGTTTCTCCATTCTTTTGTTTAGTATTGCACAAATCACTGAGTGTTGCTTGATGCTCAATGTTATACAAGTATTGTTCAACAAACTTCTCTGCAAGATCAGAGAAAGTAGTGATTGACCCATAAGGAAGGGCCATGAACCATTCTAAGGCTACGCCTCCAAGACTCCTAGTGAAGAGTCTTTTTAAGTAATTCTCATTATAGGCGACCTCTTGAAGTGCAATGTAAAACTCTTTGAGATGTTGTAGAGGACATGTTTCACCTTTATATTTCTCAAATTTGGGCATCTCAAAGTTTGGTGGGAATGGTTGCATTGTGATAGACTTGTCAAATGGATAGGGACAA
>MU225462.1:2063665-2091359 GCA_018584345.1 Thuja plicata
TTGGTGGGAATGGTTGCATTGTGATAGACTTGTCAAATGGATAGGGACAAATCTCTTCAAAAGAAAACTCCTTCTTGCCCCCATTTTGTAAGCCTTGTACAATGCTTTTGAGCTCATTGAATTGTTGCGTAAAGTTTGGAGTGTTCTGTGTGAGAAATGGGGGTACATAACCTCCTCCTCCTCCAAACTGTGCGGTCAAAAATCTCGTGGAGGTCATACCAACAATAGGAGGAGGTATATACTGATAGGCTCGAGATGTGTCAGTTGCAGATGTTTTCATCCCTGTTGTTTGAAATAGAGATGATGTATACAAGGGCATAGAAACCTGCCCTATGTTGTTGACATTAGCGCTTGCTCCTTGAGTCATCATTGTTTGAGTGCTATTGTGAGTAGTATTGTTTGGCAAGGCGCTTAGGATTTGTTGAATTTGTTTCAGTGTCAATTGAGGTATTGATGCAGTTGTTAATACAGGTGCGGATATAGGTATTGATGTGGGAGGTTCACTAACAGCCCCTTTACTGGTATCACGTGATGATGTATCATTAGAAGTAGAAGCCATGGTTGCAGTAGTGGCAGTAGTGGCAGCAGCGGCTTTGGTGATGTTCTGGGTAAGGAGTGTATCATCAAAATTAGCGGGTACTGTGACACCATTTTGAATAATATTCAAGAGTATTTCACCGTTGTTTTTCATAATGGCTTTCTCAACCATTTCCATGTAGTAAGGATCACTAAGGAAGTCATTCACTTGGGTAGGTCATTCCTCTTATTCTACTAACTCAATTTATTCATGAATTTCCTCAGCTTGTACTTTAGGACCTTGAAAGTATTGAGTGCCAAAAGGGTTCACTTCATAGGTAGTAGTGTTGAGTGTTCCACGCCTCATGTTTCTAGCTTGGGATTGAGTAACAACCATAAAATGGTGGATTTAGAAGAAGAATGGAAGACAAGGAGATGTAAGAAATGAAATGGAGCAAAGATCTTGACCCTGGATTTGATTGGATTTGATTGATGTTTGATTAAATATTGATTGATTGATTGAAGATTAATTGATTGATTTAAAGGTTTTTAGAACAAAACCTAAGCATGACAAAACCTTATGATGATACAAACACAAAAGGATTTAAAGTAATACCTATTCTACTTGAAGATGGACTTGTGATCTCAAGGAACATGGGACATCACTAAGGGATTTAAATTACTTGAGACGGACTGATGTTCTACAACAAATATTTGTGTTTGCTTGAGGATGAAGGTCTGTAACACTTTGATTAAGGTCTTTCAACCTAAAAGGATTGGTTTGATTTGATTGATCTAATGCTCCAAGAGAAGGAATGATGTTTGGATGATGATAGAAGAATTGAGAAATTAATCCTAGAAGAAAGACGGTTGTTTAATCGTATTGTTCAAGGGCAAAAAAGGCACGATTGATCGAGAATTTGGCCATGAAATTACAAACTTTGTTGTTTTAAATAATTTTGTTAACTTTGTCACAATAATTGATTTCTTGATGAATTAATTTGGTAATGTGTTGATACTCTTTAGATTTGCAAGTGGTTTCTTTCTTCTCTCTAATGACTAGAGGTGTTGGAAGCTTAACCTTCTTATGTTTCTTGAAATTGGTCATGTCATATGAGAAATCTGATTTTGGCCAAATGACTAATTGATTTAGGGCAAATAATTTTGGGGTCCTACAAAAGGCCAAATTTTGAATGTTTTAACAGATTTGGAAGCTCACTATTTTCAAGCGGAGACGGCGATCTCAAACGCAGCCGAAAATCTTTGCAGACGATGATCTGCGTAGATGGTAATCTGCGTAGACAACGGATCCAGAGAAAAAATGGCCGACAGTGGCTAAGGCAGTGTGTTGAAATTTTGGGCAAATTTTTGATCTTCAGTCTGATTTTGGGCAATTTTGTTCGATGGAAAGAACTGATTTCAGCACATTCAAACCAGAAAAATAACAAACACACGTCTCAAAACAATCCAACAAGGGAGAAAGCAACCTTGAGGGATACCAGCAAATGTGACATTAGGAAACCTTGATTTCAAATTGTAGGATCTCGTTTGTGTATGTTCAAGTGACTCTTTCAAGCCACTTATGTTTTTACTGGGTCTAGCACAACGAAGATAGTTCAAACAGTAACTACCTTAGGAAATTGGCTTCACATGAAATATTATAGGCCCATTGTTTGGTAGTCCTTCAGCTCACACAGTAGTGTCACCCCCGGAAGGGCGCCCATGTTTTTGCCTTTTGTCAGGTATTATTGTCGTGCTACGAAGATCTCTTTCGCAACACAATACCCTGGGACACGTATGATGGGAATATTGGGGGGAGAATCTTCCCTCCCCTTTCACTATAATAAGTCACCATTCGGAGGTGAATCAAGTAGGCTACTAAATTATAGTTGCTAGCAAGGTTTCGTGACGTCCCTGCAATCGGTTTGTACGGTGTGAGACACTTAAGTCTCTAGTTCAACTATGCCAATATGCTGAGGATATTCACTTAGTATGGACTACCATTGAACATGATCCGCCTGAGCTTGAAGGGATAAAGAGGACCTTTGGGTCACACTTTATTTCTATACCGGCCAAAGGGATTACCGGTTTGAGGTCATCCTATAAAGGGGAAGCACACCCTCTAGATAGGCCTCTCTAAAAGCTTGACTAAGCTAAGCTTTCTCTTCACCCAAGATCCGCAAAGGCGAGGGGAGAGGATACAGCTATAACTTAATCATAGCATCACTTATATTAAGGGGTTTTGATCTAAATAACACAATAGCTCGAAAGAAGTGTTGAAAAACACTTCTTCAAACACACCAAAAAGTGTTCATTCCAAATTGAACTTATTTAAAAGCAACTAAGTGTTTTCTACCTAATCAAAAGACATAATAGTATGGTTAATCATTCATGTTCAATTTATTTCCCACACAGCAAAAAGAAAGCTTGTAAAAGGTGTGTTAATTGTCTTATGTCATTCAAGATTGGTTAAAATTCATTTCCTTAACATTCAAGATTGAGTGAGGTAAATTTTAAACAACATACATTCCAAGACAAGTGTTTATTCATACAAGTTCATTTAAGAAATCATTAAAGAACCATCACGGAACCTGCATGAAATCAGTTAGTAGTCTTGAAGTCTCAGATATTAAATGTTGCAGAAAATCATTAAACTCAGAAAAATGCGCAGACGGCCAAGTATCACAGACGGTGATCTACGCAGACGGTGATCTGTGGAAATGGTGAAACACATGCACAGACGGCCAAATACACACAGTCAAATTTTGTTAAAAAATAGACTTGATCAGACTTTAAAAATAAGATTTTTACCAAATCAAACAGCATTTAACTCCTAAAAATTGCCTTACTTTCAGAAACCTGAGAGGTAAAACACTAAAAATTTGATAAAAATAGTTTTAAAACATAGTCTTATGAGTCTGTTTCTGAACAGGTGGAGACGGCGAGTTATACGCGCAGACGACTGAATGTCACAGACGGCTGGAAAGTACGGATGGCAATCTGCAGAAATGGCAACTCTAGAGCAGAGACAAGTCTATGTGAAATTTTTCAGAACCGTAGAAAATCTGCAAAAAATGTTAGAAAAGAAGGGACGTGGGTCCCACCGGGTGTGCCAAAATGTATGTGTTGAAATCCTACTTATTGGGAGCACGCTCAGACATGCAAACATTAGAGATATAAATCATTTAACTATACTAACATGTCCAAAAGCATACTATAAAAACAACAATGGACTTCATCACAACCTCTGATGAGCTGAACAAGGGCACCCAATGCCTTGTTGATTTTCTCTTAGAGAATATTTGTGGGTGTGCTCTCCCAACACAATATTTTAATTCCACTTAATTGTTTGGTGGATGGAACTAGGATGCAAACTAATGGATGGATGAAGAACTCAAGAACAAGTATGAAGAACGTGTCTCAAGCTATTCATCATATGATTGAAATGCAAAGTAAATAACTAAGCTAGAATGATATGCATGAGATGATAAAACTAAATTCATTTATCATTATCCTAACATGTGATTTCTAGATTCAACTATGAGTTAAACATGAAATAAACTAAGAACTAAGATTTGAAAACATGAACTAATGCAATTCTAGAGCTATTTTAACATGATAACAATGCATAAAAAGGAGAAGATTTGCTATTGACAATGGCCTTTATTTATAGAATTTTTGGAGGAGAGAGAGGGCTTGGATGAGGTGGAGCTTATGTGGCATCCACATAGGTGCCACATGAGGGACACATAAGCCATGCAAGAGGCCCACTTTGCTCACACATGTGTGAGCAACTTTGGATGTGATGGGTCAAAGTGTACTTAAAGTACACATGTGAAAGATCTTGTAAGAGGTGTAAGAGGGTGTAAGAGTTTTGGACCAATGAAACACTTTTAGAAAGTGTAAGAAGGTGTCATCATGGGTGTAAAAAACCTTGTTGGCACCAAATTAGGATTATTTGGAAAGGATAATTTTTGAAAATTTGCTCACACATGTGTGAGCAAATAATTAGGACTAATTGGTGTAGGAATCAAGAAATTAGTCTAATTAACCTTAGTTAATTAGTGAATAGGTTTAATTGGTGAGAGTGATGTGAGGTAGGGTAGGATCTAGGTTCAAATTAGCTTAATCTAAATTTAAAATTTAGATTAATTTGGTTTAGAACAATTTAAGTCATATGGAGGAATAAATAAATTAAAAATTTATTTAAAGGGATTAATGAGGGATAATGTATTTAAATAAGATTTAATACATCAAAGGGGGTAGTATTTAAATTAAATTCAAATACTAAGGAAAGTGAAGCATATTTAATTAAATAGATAGAAGAATATAACAAATATAACTAATTAAAATTAACTATAATGTTATGGGAATATTAATTAAATTAATATAAGGACAATTTTAGACGTCTATAGTGTCCCCTTTGAATGGACAAGATTCCCTTTTAAGATTAAATAGTCAAGATTGAAAAGCCTCTTAGTGATCCATGTGCACTTGACTCTCATCTCGCATTGGTTTATTTTGTTTTTGTCATGTAGTCGTAGGTGATACTTTTTAGGAAGAATTATTTCAAATGAATTAATTAAATTAGCCATGTATGATATTTGAATGTGTTGGATTTAATTAATTAATGAATTATATAATCAAATGTTTAATTCAATTACATAATTAATTAATTATGATTAAATTAATCCAAATGGCATGAACTTAATCATGTTTTCTCTTTGAATTAACGTGTGAAGCGCATTGTTTTAAAGAATAATCTAATATTTGATCTCAATTTAATGATTTGGTGTTGACCTGATTGATTTGATGGATTGTTGATGTTGCCCTACTCATGATGATAACTTGATATGATTCCCTACTATTAATTTTGAAAATCTTACGTCTGATGTCCCTGATTTACAAAAGTGCCATAATTTTGAAAATTTTGATTTCTAGTGATGGTATTGCCCCCTCGAGAAATTAATCAGAATAAATTTATGATGATTAGGTGTTTTTTGATTATTTTTATGATTTTTGAATTTTATTTTATTTTTTATGTTGATTTTGTGATTTCGATTGATTTCCCGATTTAAATTTGGTTTGAAACATGCCCTGGTGAAAAATTGAATTATTTCGCCTTCAAATTTAAATCTACAGGTGAAACTTACCCTCAACTAGGGTAAAAAGTGAAATCAATAGGGTTAAAAAGTCATTTTCACCACTCATTTTTACATTCACCCTTTTGGATTTTTCCTTTGAGATCTTTTTACCCTTCAAGACGAAAATGGTGGTTCTGATTCATGAGACCAGATTCGAGAAGGTGAGATGGTACTAGAGACCTACAGACTATGGTCCTCCGGTATATTTTTTATTTTTGCATAGTATTTTCTCATTTCTTATTCAATTCATGTCATTTTCAATTTAAACAAAACCTCACTTTTACCTTTTCATCGCTTTTTCCCTGTATTTTGTCGCTAACGATATTACTTTCATCACTTTTGAAAAGAGAAATGATGCTTTTACTAGGGTTTATTAGTTTGATTTTTACATCGCTTACAATAGGTTTTGTGTCGCTTCCAATAGATTTTGTGTCGCTTATAAATTGAAAGCATGCTTGATGAATGTCTCATTGCTTTTGATGACATTTGTGTCGCTTTTAAATTGTTATGTCGCTTATAAAATGTTGCATTTCTTTTGATGAAAATTATGTCACTTTTGATTTGGCGTCGCTTTTAAACCTGGATGTTTTGCTCTGGTTTTTTATAATAAAAAGTTATGTTTTATGTTTTGATCTCTCAAATTTGGTGATGTTCGTATTTTGATGATGATGGTTGATGATGTCTTAATTTAATTTTTTTGATATCAGTTGAATCAGTTGGTTGATTTTGTTTTGATGTCAATTTGATAAGATAGATTGATTTTGATGTTTTTTCATCCTTAAGATCTAGAGGAATGGAATTTGATGTGCTCAACGAGATTGTTGCAAATCTCACCTAAGAAGATAGATGATAGGATGATGATGATTTGATTGAAACTTGACGATCAACTTACTGATTGAATGAATGATGTGTTTGACTTTAAAACAAGTTTCCTTCCAAAAACATAATATGAGAGGTCAATATCCTGAGCCTTTTAGGATGATTACTGTCCTGATTTGACCAGAGAGGAGAGATAGGTAATTGGTCAATGTGGCCTATTCTTTTTTCTTGACATTCCCTAGTTATGTGTGAGCGGGGGATTATTGATAACATTAGCAAAGTGATGGCACTTTGATCATAATAACTTTCATTTACCAATGGGTGAGATTACTATCACTCCCGAGGATGTATCAGATTTTACGAATTCCATTCATGGGAGAGCTTGTATATTATGATCAGGTATTTGATGGTGCAGCATGTCGACGAGTATTTTAGTACGACACTATTGGTGATGTGACTATTCAATGGAGGACTATGCGACAAAGTATGATCCTCTTCCCTCAGTTTTAGTCACTTTCATTGGCAAATTTATGATGCCAGACAAGAGAGCTCGCAGGTTTGTTGTTGGTTGGGGATGGATTCTAGAGGATATTTTCGGCATTATGATGAATTTTGGTAGGGAAATGATGAGTTTAAGTTTTTCATTGCTGGAAACTTATTAAATCTATTAATTTTGGTGGAAGTTATAGTTACTTGTTTTATTTTGTGGAAGTTACTTAAGAGTATAATCAAATCTTTGGTAGAATGAGTATGTGTTTTGTTTTCATTGATTCACCCCCCCCCCCCCTTTANGATTCCCCCCCCCCCCCCCTTTAGTGCTTCTATATAAAAATAGACATGTTTGATCATCATCCCAGATTTGCATGGAGTTCATGTATCTTATCTCACTTATATCATGAGCTTCACCAGGTGGTTTGCCGACGAGGTGCAAAACTCTCTGCAGGAGTTGTAGTTCTTCATATTTTGTCTTGGGAGCATCTCCCAGTTACTAGGCCAATTATAGATAGAGATCGTCCCATGGGGATACCTTACATCTATGTATACCATGGATTGATTTTCTAGCCTCATTTGGGCAAGCTAGATTACTAACATAGAAAAATTGATGATATTAACACAATGTGTTGGTAGTCGTATATTGGATGTGAGGCATGGGAAAAGGATCCATATGAGATGCTATATGTATTTTTATCACAATGGTTAGTTGGGCATATGCCCTACATCCTTGAGTGTTTTCTCCTTACTCAGGTATTATGACAGTATGGTTGGATTTAGGGGATGTCACAAGGTTTGGCAGTTTATGCTCGAGTTCAGGTAGAGAGAGGTTTATGGGGTCCAAATCAGACTTTAAGATAGCTTGAGAAGAGTTTCATAGACTCGATGCCATGTTTTTGGACTACAAATCATATACCCTTGATACAGGGATGATAGTTGATTATGGGTAGTGGTTGACTACTCATCCCTTTCCCAGATTGGTATATCCTACAGATCCAGTTCTCTCTATGGATGATAGTCATTCAGATAATGATGATGATGATGATGATGATGATGATGAAGACGACGACGACGACGACGAATGACTGACCTTGGTGGTAGAGGGGTTCTAGAGTTAGGGGAGGCAGAGCCAGAGGTAGAAAATTCATGAGTGGTGGCGATGCTAGAGGAGGTGGTAGAGGTGTGGGTGGTATTTCTAGGGTTTTGAGAGGTAGAGGTGGAGTGATCATAGTTGCACTGGGAGGTGTAGGTGGAGGTGTTTGAGGTGGCATGGATGGTAGACAGGGTAGAGATGGAAGTAAGGGAAGATATGGAGGATGAGATGATGTAGGTCCTGCCAAAGGTAGGGCTATATTGGCACAAGGATGGGAAGCTCACAGGCCTCACATAGGTAGATAGGTTAGACAGGTAGTTCATCTAGTTGCTCTAGTTGTCTCTAGTCGGGATGTGCAGATGTTACAGGCTAGCATGGCAGCATTACAGGCTCATTTGACATAGGTAATAGGTCACATTCAGACATTGGTTATACGGGTAGCTCGTTCATGGGCTGAGAGAGATAGGGCTACTAGACAGCAGGGTCGGAGTAGTCAAGCAGCTGATAAGATAGATCCATAGACAGTTATAGATCCACCATCTAGACCACCAGGTGATCTGAGTGTGGGTACTGGTGCAAGTGGCAGTCAAGCCTGGATTTCCTTTTTATTATCATAGATTTGGGCATGATGATGTACTTGACTCTTAGTGATTATGATTCTAGAGTTTAATGATGTACCTTGATGTACTTTGGTGTACGTTATTGATGTGGACACATGATCTAGCTCTCTCCCCCCTTTTATGATTTATTCTCTCTTTGATGTCATTATACATTGGAAGTTATTATTTTGATTATATTTATGATGATGCAGTGAGACTTATGATCTATGCAAGTCTATATGTTTCTATCTATATGCATGTTTTTGTGATTTTCCATGCAGTATGTATGAATGTATTTACTTACTTTGATGCTTATGTATGGATGCAATGTATATGTTGATTTACTTTTGTTATGGTGTTATATGGTTATGCAATATTTTATGCATATATGATGATGGAATGTAATGAATATTACTAAATGTACTTAGATGGATTTAATGTTAAATGATATGAAAACTAGATGTTCTTAATGTAATATTCCTAAATGAAATAATGATTAATGAATTGTGTACTTGTATTTATTTTAATGAGTAATGATATGTAATGGTTTAATAAATGAACCTAAATGAAAATGATATGCACTTCTTTTTATTAAAGTCCAATGTATTTCACCTTGAGAAATCCCACAATGATTTAACAATGCAAGATTTAAATATACTCATGAATACAAATACAAATGAAATGGGAAAGTTGTCACCTTTCACTGAATTATTTATTTTGCATTTTTATTATCATTGAGATTTTGGAATGTTGAAATTGGTACAACCACCACTAGTTTTATTTCAACCATGATGATATGAATACCACTTTCATTGGTGTCCATATTGCAAGTTGATCCCGACATCGAGGTATGAGAAACCAAGATGACCTAGGTAACTTTTGCGTAAATAGACAAATAATTAATCCTTTTCATATGAAAATGTCCTCGATGATACTTGGATGATCATGACTTTAGACTAATTTGCACACTAATACAAATTAACCTTACAAGTAGAAGATAAAGAAAACATCATACTTCATCATTGCTTCTCTAGTCCGAAGACATCTTTGAGTTTCTAAAAAGACATGATGTTAAAGCCAAGAAACAATATTTGAACATTTTTCCCTTGTTATTTGATCTATTTTTCCATAAGAAATTCATTCATTTTTACCATTTCGATCTTTGATTTTGGTTTTTTGATTTGATGTTCAAGTTTTCTGATTTTATGCTTGGTTTGTGGATGTTTGGATGTTCAAATTGATCAAAAGGTCATGAATCTTGATCTTGATTAGATGCATTTGTGTCATGCTTGTGTCTTTTTTGATGAGCTCACTAAGTTTGGATTTTGCCCCTAGTTTGATTTGACAATAATGATGGACCAAGACAAATTTCCAAACAATAATAAAATTTAATTGGACAACAGAGCTCTGCGGGTGGAGGTTTTATTATGACTATATACATGAATGGAAGAATCCAAATGGATATGTACAAAGATGGTTTCATTTGTGTGTGTAATTTGAATACTACGAACCTATATAGGACATTAATATGATCTTTCAATTCAACTTGATATAAACCTAGTTAAAACAATGAATTGAAAATAATCATGAGCATCCTATTGCTCTCTAATTCTAGGGACTTGCTTGATGCTCTCAACTGCAAATTGATTCTCAAGTGACAACCTAGAAAATGAGATTATGAGATGAATTAATCTATGATGAATGCAAACTCTATGCTATATGATCAAGAACATTAAGATGCAATTATGATTCTCCATTATAACAATGCTCACAATGAAGGATTGATATACAAACTAGCATTATGCTTATGCTTTGATGGAAATCTATGTCTAAACCAACGTTATTCCTTTGCTAAAATGATAGTAGATACATTAATTGGCATGATGTACTTGCTAAATGATGATGGATCCTTTTACTATAATTATGTATCCTATTTATAGGATTTCCCAAGGTGTAGGAGGTGAGCTTGACTAACCTTAGCTAAGGTATGATTAAGGTTAAGTTTGATGATGTGTCCCCTTTGAACGGTAAAAATTCCCTTTTAAGATTAAATGGTCAATATTGCAAAGCCTCTTGGTGATCCATGTGCACTTGGTTCTCATCTCCCATTGGTTCATTTGATTTTTGTCATGTAGTGGTAGGTGAAACTTTTTAAGAGGAATTATTTCAAATGAATTAATTAAATTAGCTACGTATGATATTTGAATGTGTTGGATTTAATTAATTAATGAATTATATAACCAATTGTTTAATTCAATACATAATTAATTGATTTTAATTTAATTAATCCAAATGGATTGAATTTAATCATGTTTGTTCTTTGAGCATTTTTATGTGTATACATAGGTTCATTGATCAATCTATTATTTCAACAAACCAATCAATTTATTCAACTCTCCAATTAATTCACTTAACAGATCAATCAAATTTGTTGACAAGGCAATCAGTCGAGTTTACTCTTCAATCAATCTGACCTCACTCTTATATCACAGCCAATCAATCCCAGCAATTAAGGAATCTTTATTGAAATTCCAAAATTCTTATAAATAGAGAGCTAATTCCCATATTTGGTTACCACATGCATGCTTTGAATTCTTATGCTGACACGTTTGAGCTTGAATCTAAGAGCCCACATAGCATCAAGAAGGAGAACAATAAAGGAAGACTAAAACTGGTTGCATTTGTGCTTTGAATTCATTATTCACTATTCATTTATGCATTCCATTATCTCATTTCCTCTTTTTAAATTAGGGATTTTACTAACTTCTATTAACAGATCTTTTTGTGCTTATATTTGTGTTCAATTGCAGGTTTTTAGATCCGAATTACCCCTAAATATAATGGTGAACCCGACATGAAGAACTAAGCTTCTAAAATCTTTTTTTGCACTATGCAAACACAAGTCTCTTTTGACATAATCTCTAGGATAGACTCAACGCATTTTTCCCCTCCAATTGAAGCAACCCTAGCACCAAAACAATGTACTTGTTCAATTTGTTCACCGCATTCATACAACGAAATTGATGAACTTGTTCGCCTAGAATGTCGCACTTGATACACACATGCGACACAATTATCTTCTATTTTTTCTATCTTTTATCATTAACTGCATTATGTGGGTTATTTTATCTGTTCATTTTTGTATTAATTACTCTAACAGATAATTATCTCTCTATACTTTACATATTTCTCGATATTGACACAGTGATATTTACAGTCAAGATCTTTTTATTTCTCTGTTTCTAGATTCTGCTTCGACACAAGTGACAGGAAAAATCACTGCGCTTGCCCACTTGAATTGTCACACTTTCCCACTTGAATCGCCACAGTCTACCTACTAAAGTGCCATAGTTATACTTTTAAAAAATTGCACTCATCCTATTAAGAAGTCAAAGTTAGACTATTAAAACATTGCATTATCTATCTTTAAAATCTATATTTTGTATTGTAAAATAGTGAGCTTGCACTGTTAAAAATCTGTAGATGCCCAAATAAAGCAAAGCAGTCGACTGGTAAAACAAAAAAAAAAGTTAAGGTATAGTAACCAGAAAAGAATCCAAAATGAGAGACAAATCAAACAAGATCAAAGACTAGCTCGCAGACTAGAAATTGCAGAATTGGAAGTAGACATCTGATATGAAGGACTCTTCAACATCTACTTGGGTAAGGTAAATAAAGCTGCTGAAAAACTTGGTTATCTTCGTATTGATGCAAGTGAGCTTAAGGATTATCAAAATTGAATGTTAGATCTTAGGCTTTCAGTACTAACATTTGATTTTTAGCTTGTGTCTTGGTAGCAATGTTGATTTTTTAATCTAAAATTAATTCATTTTCATTTTCAGTGCACCTAAAAAGAACATTGTATGAGAAAACAACATAATTAACTCACATTTTTCTTTGGTGCTTAAAATTGATGTGGATTAAAGAATTGAACAAGGCAAATCTCGCTTGGTTTGGTGCTTTAAACATGAGCGCATGTGCTTGTATGGATGATTCCTAGATTAGTCCACTTTTGATTTTTGGTGTTTAATTCGATTAACCTCGTATCTTGAGTTTTGGTGCACTTGCACAATCTATTAGAGTAAAAGTATTTTTTATTTTTTTAGAGAGGCATGTATATGAGTGCATTTAACCACTAGTAGATGACCAGAAACTCGCAAATCCTTTTCGTTCAATATATAAACAATACATGGGGACCACCCATGAATGTCTTATATCTAGCCAAGCTCGGGCATAAGAGTGGATGATAGCTCAGATTGGACCTACGTTCCTAAGGAGATGACGTGGTCCATTAGAGACTTAAGTTTCTTAATTCTATACAAATCGATTGGGGAAACTCCACGGAATCTGACTAAAACTCTATTAAAATAGACGCCACCCAATTCACCTCCAAACATTGTCTTATTTTAGTGCAAGGGGAGGGAAAATTATCCCCCCAAGATCTTCATCATATTTGTCCGAGGGTCTTGTTTCATTTGGAGAGAAATCTTATTTGAGGAATACCTGGAAAATGGAAAAAACATGAGCGCACTCAAAAGGACTCACATTTTAGGGTGTGACATGATGTGTGAGATGGCAGACTACCAAGAAATGTCCGTAAAATATTTTAATGAAGCCATTTTAACCTTAGATTCGACTGCTAGTATTTGTTTTTCATTGTGTTAGACCAAGTCAAAACTTGTGACTTGCAAAGGTCACTGAATATACACAGAATGATTCTTTCAGTCAATTTTGTCCTGTAGCCATATTTTGAATGTGTGATTGTTGGGTTTGTACATCATCAAAATATGTCCTAAAATGTTTCCTACATAGATCAACAAAACAACATGGGTCCAAAACATACCATTTTTCCTTATCTTGAATTTATGTGATCATCATTATAGTCTCTAGCCTTGCATATTAGAAGTCCATGCCTTGCATTTTAGTGGCATTCTTGCATTTAGAATCTAGAACCTTGCTTAGTCATTCACACATTGCATAGTCTGCATTCTAGATCCAATAAATCTAAAATATTAAAAATATATAGATTTCATATCCTAGGGTCAAGCGTTACACTTTCTAGAGTCATTTTTCAAATTAGAGGGTACATTTTTTTAGGATATTCCTATAGTTATTTTGTGCATTATCTTGACTTCCTTGAAATCAGTTAGTGTCTTTTCTATTTTCCTTGTCTTAGGCACTTTTCATTGTTGAAATTTGTCTTATTCATAGAGATCTTGTCAGAATTTTCATTTTATTTGTTCCAAAATTGAATTCAAGATAGTTCCCAACATCATTCGGGTCTTTCCTCAGAAGGTTTATGTATGAAGTTTAAAAAAATCTATCTTAGGGTACATTACTTACACCTTAGACATAATTTAAGTCATTCATTCTTAGATTGCATTAGCATTCCAAAATTATCAAAAATCCAAAAAAAAACTTCCCTTAGTATCATTTCCCTTATTTGTATCTAAAAATCCAAAATCCCAAAAAAATTAGTCATAAACTTAGTTGTCCTAATCATCTTGCATATACTTTAGTTTTAGATTACATTCTTGCACATGTCGTTCAAGCGATCAAAGAAGGGTAAAGACAAAATGGACCACAACAAGGACCCATGTATAATCCCACCAGCGATATTGACATCACTATCATGAGGACCCAAAGACTCGATTTTAATGCACCTGAGACAGTGCAACATCAACAAAAAACAAAGATTGACATTCTAAAACTACCTCCCATTCCTCCACCAGGAGATGATTTCTTGATTGAAAATATTAGGGCAGCATGTACACAAGAAGAGGTTGACAATGCTTTAAAAGGCACTGTGGTAATGGATGTTATGGATACCTTGTTGTCAACAGACCCAAATAGATATTTTCATAAACTTGCATAGAAGGCTGCTAAGTTACCCGCTAGATATGACACATTCACCTTAGTAAAGGACACACTCATGCCATCATCATTGGTTGCTTCAACTACACCCTCTCAGCTCACTTATGTCATACCATCTAGCAACACAACTCATAGTGCAACCCAAATGACCACATCTTCCACTACTCTGTGGATCCAATATAATAATCCTCTATTTGCTAGAAATCCACCCATATCTACTACACCCATTACCAAAGTTTTCCCTTCTATATTATCAAAACCCCATCTAGTGGGTAGTTCGTAATCGATGGTAGCAAGTTCTTCCAATACAACTCTCCAAGGTCCAAATCCTAGTGTTCTTCAACCAAGTGTCCCTTCCAATCAAGGACCACCCCTATTCATTCAATGGGCACCTCCGCAACAACCTCTTGTAAACCCTTACCAACTAGGGATTTTCTCAAGCCTTTTTCGACAATACAGAGCTACTGGGTCCAACAAGTCCACTTATTTAGCACCCTCTAGTATGTCCCACCTCTATATGTATAGTCAAAAAAAAAAAACATAGGGTAAAAACCCTCGTACAATTAGGCACCATCCTATAATAGTGGGAACCCATTTGTTGACCCTAATGCAGTGTCATCCACACTGATGCCCACTGAAGTCCTTGCTCAACAAGTTTGAACCCTTCAACAATAGACCAAAAATATGCAAACAAGAACTCCCAAAAGCTCCTACACATCAGATGATCTTATTCCTTATCCATTTGATAGGACTGTATACATGCTACCCTTTCCACACAACTATGAAACACCTAAATTTGATAGGTATAAGGAAAAGGGTGATCCTCGTGACCACATCCTGGAATTCTTCATGGCTTGTATAGAAGTGGCCCATGATAACACATACCTTATAAGATTATTTCAATGAAGTCTTAGTGGGTCATCCATGGAGTGGTTTTCTAAACTTCCTCTAGGGATAAGATCGTGGGATGAACTTGAGAAAAAATTTATATCACATTATTCACATAACATTTTCATCGAAATAATATTAATGGATCTATACTCTACCAAGCAGAAAAGTGGTGAAATATTTACCTCATTTCTACAACATTGGAGGATTTTTGCCTCCAAGGAATCCTTGCACATACCCACAAAGGACAAGATCCAAATGTTTATTGGAAATTGTCAATTAGATATGATTTGTGAACTAAACTCCCAACACATTGAGTCCTTTTAAGAACTAGTCGAGCAAGGGCTAAAGGAAAAAATATCCCTCACCTTATAGGGATAAATAAAGAAAAATACCAATACCACTATCTCTTATGAAAAATCTAAATATTGGCCCAAGAATAAGAATGTCACAATGACAGAGTTGTTGACGTAAAGTAGGAAAATCAGTCTTGCATATCCACGCATCAACCAATGTCCAACACATCTAAAGATTGATCATTGTCTAAAGTGCCAAGACAACTACTCCTAAGGAGAATCCCCTCTCAACCATGATGAATAACAACCAAATTTATGCAAGAAGGCCTAATCCATGAAGGAATTATACTCCTCTTGCAAAACCTCTTGAGAAAATCTTGGAGAAACTTTAGAAGTCTCATTCGATAAATCTACCTGAAATCATATCATATGAACCAAGTCCCTTTAAACCAATATGGTGGAATGACAAAAACTTATATGCTTATCACAGAACCAAAGGACAAAATAACCAACTATTTTTAGCTAAAGAACATTGTCTAGGATTTCATCAAACGTAGTGAAATTGAAGTTGTCAACAATTTTGATACTACAAACCAAGATCATAAGATCTTTACAAAGTAATTGATGGATCATGGAAAAGGAAAGGCCTTTACATCAAGACAAATAAGTACAAGGCTAACCTCACCTATGCCAAGCTAAACCCAAATTTGACCATTAATACCATGACCATCTGAGACCCAAACACTGATTGTGTTGTCACTACTAGTCATTCCAAAATCACAGTACAAGGTGCATTCAAGTCATTCACTCCACCATCAGGTTAGTATAACTTCTTAGACCATCTGAAAAAGACCCTGGCCCAAATCTCAATCTTTGAATTGCTCCACATTTCACCAAACGATAAAGAAGTCCTAGATAAATCCCTACATCATTCATCTACCCCAAAGGACATAGACATCGATGAATTCCAAACCATAGTTGCATATCTGTCCACCCCACACCATATTTCTTTCAATGAGAGAAAGGTAACAGCACATAAACCATTCCATAATGATCCTCTAGATTGAGAATTTTTCATCCATCTCCAAAAAATTAGGCAAGTTTTGATAGATGAAGGAGCAAGTCTGAATATCTATACAATAAAAGTGCTACAAGCACTGTAACTACAAACATCATAATCACAACTTATGATGATGAGGAACATCCTTCCAAAGGCATGATTACCCTCCCAATCAGACTAGGTCCAGAAACACTACAAGATACTGCATTCCAAGTGTTGGACTTAGAGCTAGGATATAACATGCTCTTGGGGAGACCATGGATTCATTCCATGTAGGCTGTACCATTCACTTAACATCAATGCCTTAAGTTTCCTCATAACAGAGTATAAATCACCATTTCAAGTGATAGGGATCCTTTCTTATAGTGTACAAACCTAAAAGGATCCATTTCCAACCAGGTACTCAATAATTAGGAAGCATCCACTATGTCCTTTTCTCAACACATAGATTATGCCACTATTTCAAAAATAATGGTGGAACCCACGTCGGAGCTTAAGATCTGGATTCAAGAAAAGGGATGTGGAGAGTACACCTATGCAAACTCATTCTACATAGGCAAGTTACCTATCTTTCTCAATACTTATAGAAAACCAAGATAACCTATTGAGAGGAAACAAAAACTAATACTTGTTTATCATCCAACAATTTTCATAAGATGAGGTGATATACATGAAGAAATAATTGCATATAATTTGTCTTCCTTTCTATACACAAATGAAGAACCCCCTAAGGTCACAAATCCAGTTCACAAATATGGAAGGGTGTATACTATTGTCTAGAAGCAAGGATATAATGGATGCCCTATCCTTGAAAAGAATAGTCAAGGAATTGTACAAAAAATAGCACCACCTCAAAATCCAAGGTTTCATGCCTTGGGGTACCAGCCAGTGAAAGAAAGTACTTCGACTATCTCGTTACTTCCTAATAATGACGCTTGTGTTTACAATGAACTTGGGGAATTTAAAGAGTAGCATTCTGACATAGACTCCCATGACTAAGAGTGGGATAGCTCGCAAACTTCCAGTTCCCTCCACCTTAACACAACCATCACCCACTTATCCCTACAAGAAACACCAATAGATCACAAAGCATGGATTGAGAAATTCTAGAATAGATCTGAACCCTTGTCCTCTTCCTCATCATAAACCCATGAATCAGTGTTTGATTCATATATCAACACCTTTACCAAAATTCTCATTTCCTCCTTTCAAACCAAGGATAGCGTAGCCTTGTTCGACCCCGAACTAATCAATTGGGAACAAAAAATCCACCAACCATAAAAAAATATTTGAGAATGATGAAATGATAGCTAATTTCTTGGGACTGAGAAAAGGCATACCAAAGGGAGACCATAAGGCAGGATTCAATATCGACTTGAACGAAGAAACACATTTTGGGGAGTTATGTCAATCTTTTAGACGCAAAAATGAATATAAAGAAAATGTAAGGTTCTTAGGTGAAAACTGAAAAGCACCTTCCAATCATAAAATAGTAAAAATAAAGAATGTTTCGAGAGTGAAAACCTCCTTGAGGTGCCTGAGGATGGAATGATTGACATACTCCCTATCAGCAAAGAACAAACACCACTTCTGGAAGAGAAGACAAAGACCATCAGCATAGGCACTGAAGAGACCAAAAGACTAATTCAACTGGCAGAGTCTTTAACAACAGAGGAAAGAGAACAGTTCATATAGTTCTTTAAAGAAATGAAAATTAAATTTTCTTGGTCATACTTTGACATGCCTAGATTAGATCCATAGCTAGTGCTTCATCATCCCATTGAAACCAACGGCAAAGCCTTATAAATAAAAGCTCTAGAAATACATCCCAAAATAGAACTACTAGTCAAAGAAGAAATAAAGAATTTGTTAGATGTATGTTTCATAAGACCCATTGACTATGATGACTGGATATCTAATCTTATGCCTATATCCAAACCCAATGGAGGCATCAGGATCTACACAGACTTCAGGGAATTAAACTTGGCATCTCCAAAGGAGGACTTCCCTCTACCTAACATCAACATGATTGTTGACCTGAATTATGGGTACAAAATGTTATCACTCATGGATGGACTCTATGGGTATAATCAAATAAAAATTGCACCAAAGGATTAGCACAAGACAACTTTTACTTGTGCTTGGGGCACCTACTATTGGTGGGTCATGCCCTTTGGTTTGAAAAACATCAGAGCCACATATCAAAGAGTCATGACTACTATCTTGCATGATATGATGCACATAACAATGGAGGATTGCATAGATGACATATTAGCAAAGTCATTGAAAAGGAATCTGCATCTATATGTATTAAAACCCTTATTTGTATGTATTAAAACCCTTATTTGACAGACTTCAAGAATACAAGGTCAGAGTAAACCCCAAAAAGTGTGTCTTTAGGGTCAATTCAGGCAAACTATTGGGATTCATCATCTCACATAGAGGAATTAAGATAGACCCTGAAAAGGCCCAAGCGATAATAAAGATGCCTCCACCAACAACACTCAAGAACCTAGGAAGTCTACAAGGTCAATTACAATATGTCAGAAGGTTCATCTCACAGCTGGCAGACAAGTGTCATCCATTCCAGTATCTACTTAACAAAGGATAAAATTTGAATGGATAGAAGAGTGTAAGAATGCATTTCAAATACTAAAAGAGTATCTTCTCTCAACACCAGTCTTGATGTCTCCTATTCTAGGTCAACCCCTACTATTGTACATTTCATCTATAGAGCACTCACTGGGGGAATTATTCAAAAGAAAAAGAAAGGGGCATATACTACATCAGTCAGACACTTGCAAATTATGAGCTCAAATATACTTCTATTGACAGAGCATGTATGGCTATAGTTTTTTATTCACAGAAACTTGGACACTACATATTTAGTCACAAAATGCTCCTAATACCCAAGATTGGCCCATTAAAATATTTGTTGAGCAAAGCAACATTGACAGGGCAGCTAGCCAAATGGTTCATGATCCTAAGCGAGTTAGATATAGACTATATAGATAGAAAATCTATTAAAGGTCAAGATATCATCGATCAACTAGGATATGCACCTTTATCTTAAAATCATCCAATGTTGATAGAATTTCCAGATGAAGGCATATTTGCTTTAGAAGAACTGAAGTAGTGGAAGGTTAAATTTTGATGGATCTCACACATAAAAGGGATCAGGTGTCGGTATAGTCTTCATCACTCCTCAAGGAGACTCCATTCCTAGATCTTACTATATGCCTCCTCTTTTGTGATTTGTGGTTCCCAAGATTTCCAAAGGCAAGGGTTAGTAGCAAAGGTTTTACAAATGATATAAATCCAATACACAAATACTACTAAAATGAATAACTTGAAGCATAACCAATAAAATCTACAAGCAAAGAAAGGAAAACAAATGAATGAAAATCCCAAAGTGCTTGAATTTTCTATTGTCTCTCTCTACTCCTTCCGAAATGTTGTTCTTGATGCTCAATATTGGTGTGGGCAGTGTCTATGACTTAAGAAGTGTCGAGAATTTTCTAATTTGAAATGAGTGTGTGATCACAAGATGGCTTGAATGCTAGAACCAAACTGACATAGTAATGGCGCACAAGAGCTTGAAACCCTGGATCCTTCAAATGGTTATGAAGGGTTTATTATATAGGAATTGGTGATGATATGAACGGTTGAGATCAATCCCAGAGATAGGGAGATGAACGTTCGAGATTAAAATGAACTGCAGAAGCCATCAGTAAACTTCACCTCTTCATTTGGTAAAGAGGAGATAGACTTTGGTTGACTGAAGAGCTAATGGTGAGTTACCTTTTTGAACTGAAGAGGTGGGTGAAGTTACCCATGTGGACTGGAGAGATGGGTGGAGTAACCCATGTGATATGATTGGAGTTATCTCTTTGAAGATAAATGAATATTTAATTCATTTATTTTTAAAGTTTTCAACATGTGAGATAATTGAATTCTTTTTTATTTAGAATTTCTTTAATTGATGTAATTAAATTAATTTAATTGGAGGAATTTAATTAGTAAGTTTAAATATTTGAATTTAAACTATAGGAAATTAAATTTAATTAATTAATTAATGGTAATTAATCAATTAAGGTTAATTAATTAAATAAAATTATTTATTTATTTAATTTTGGGAATTTGATTAGATGATTTCGGGATTGAATTTAGAGGAAAATAGATGATTAATTAATGATTAAAAAACCATTAATTAATAGATGAAAATTAGTGTTTTTAATGTAAAGTCGGAAGCCTGTCCATTTTTGGGTGTCTACATTTGCCCCTCTTTGATGCGATGTGACTTGTCGCAGTGTGTCAAAGATTCTTTGATTTTGATCCTGCCCCGGTGATAGTAGGTGTATTTATGCCCCCTCAACAAATTTGAGCAAAAAGTCTTGCCATGAGCGTTAATTTGTTGAAACTGCCATTTTTGAATCTGGGTATCAGACTGATTTGGAAAATGCCTTATATTGCCACTGATATTGTCTGTGTAAGTTTTCGGGGACCGGGAAGAAAAAATAGGACCTCCTTATAAAATTAGGGTTTGTGTGGACCCCTATAAATAGCCAAGAGAGCCATTCATTTGTCACATTGCCTTCTTGGAGCTCTTGATTTCCTGGTGAGTAAGTCTTTAGTTTTCTGTCCTTTTCCTCATGTTTTCTTGTGATGGCTAGCTTACCAGGAGTCACACATATCTCCGACCGATTACAGACGTATCAAAGACCAGCTGGCACAAGACGTTCAGTGAGTGCTCTTGTTTTTTGTGTCATTAATGCCTTCATTTATTGCTTTGAAAATTTGTAGTTTTTTTGAATTTGTGACTTAGGTGTCGCAATCGTCTGCGGTTTTGCCGTAATTGCTATTTAAATGCCGCAATTGTTGGTTTAGTACCGCAACTGATTAAAGTGTTGTATTCACCTTGTTTTAATTCTAAAATTTCTCTTTGTGTGCCGCATTTGAATGTTCTATTTTCCAATCGCATAAGTGTACCGCATTTCTAGGTTTTATTACCGCAATTGCATTTTTGTAATTGTTTACCTGATTTCTTTGTCTGATATCTGTATTTTCTAGCTTCTGATACTTTCCTGGATGAATGATACTGATATTTTTCTGATTTATTTTTATGTGCATTTCACCGGGCGGATTCTACACTGTCGAGATTCGAGACCTGCAGGTCTTGTTTACAAGCTCCAGCTCTCAGAGGATGAGAGGTCAATACTTAGGGCCTTAGGTTTGTACTGGATTTGTTACATGCCAGAGATCACGACCAACAGGGGTCTGATCTCAGCTCTTGTAGAGCAATGGCATTCCGAGACATGCATTTTATGGTTACCCACTAGAGAGTGTATTGTTACCTTGGAGGATGTGTACCGCATCCTTCGGTTGTTGATCCAGGGTGCACTTGTAGAGTATGCTACCTGACCTGGCATCGTTGCTTTGACTAAGCTGTCTGGATTGCCTTCAAGTCAGCTTGGTTTGTCTAGTGCGTATGGCATTCCATGGTCCGGATTTGGTTTGGGCCTTGATAGGTTGAGTACTTTGCTAGGTAGTTTTATATGTGGCATCTTATGCCCTGAATGTCGCTAGCGTAGATTTTCTGTCAGATTTGGTTCTGTTTTGCAGAGTATGGTTTGAGATCAGACTATGTATGCATGGGGGCCATGCATGTTGGCACACATGCACTTTCATATGTTCTACGTGGCTTACCTTAATGGTGAGTCACTTTTCTATGGTGCTACCCTCCTACAGACATGGGCGTGGGAGCATATTGTTGTATGTCATCCTATTGGTACTCGTGCTCTTCCTACAAACAAGCCATATGTTTACATGTATGATGGAGCTATTGTTTAGACTCGCATGGGACATTTGACGTACTCGCATCAGTAGTTAGACATGATGCCCTATTTCATTTGGATGTCGTATAGAGATTACCCTGTGTGGGATGGAGAGGACATCCATCTTCCTTTTTGTCATCAGCGGAGATACTTGATTGGTCATGTGATAGACCATGTTCATATGATTGACTTTCACAACACTGACAGGGTGTTGCATCAGTTTGGTGAGCGAGAGGATGTGTCTGATTCATACGCATATTTTTCTCATAGATTGAGGTACTCTACTGTCTGGGGTGGTGTTGTATCACTTGATGCTTCTCGTACTGAGTTTGCAGGTCTTCTTCCTATTGCATAGACATGGCGATCGGCTACTATAGATGCAGGTTTGTCATGTTTTCTGTTTGTTTATGTAATTCTCTGACCTCTTTCTGAGACTTTGTTCTTGTCTTCTTTGTTATACCCTTGTCTTCCTCTGTTGTGGTACTAGCACTTGAATTTGATCTTTTGCAGGCACCACACCATAGTATGATGCACATTGGGCCCAGACTCAACTAGTTGCACTCACAGATGTCTCTCGTCCTGTTTCTGGGACACTCATGAGGAGGCATAATAGGGTACAATGAGGGAGGGGGGTCGGGATGGAGGGATCAATGGTGGTCGTGATAGAGGGAGGGGTGGAGGCCGAGATGGTAGACAAGACGGTGGGAGAGATGGTGGTAGGGGGAGGGGAGATGATGGGGGAGATGATCTCGGTCTAGGGGGAGCGGGTCCTGGAGTGAGGACCAAAGGTGGGCAGAGTGGCGGTTGATCTAGTACTCTGAGGGTTGTCTTGAGCACTATTTTAGAGCATGAGCAGGCGATGGAGGAGGAGGCACCCCAATTAGTGCGTAGAGCTCACCGATGAATTGGTGTTGTTTTGGCTCCTAGAGAGGAGGACAGGGTGGTGATAGAGGATGTGGATGTTGAGATTGTAGACATATATGTGGAGGATTTAGATGAGTAGAGTACAGGTATGAGCTCCTCAAATGGTAGTGGCAGTACTAGCAGTAGTACGGGGGAGAGTTTAGAGAGTGATGGTGATGGATTGGGGGACAAGGCCGAGGAGGGAGATATAGATGTGGCCATGGGAGGTATGGAGGTGGTTCCCTCAGAGTTGGAGCGGCTCACTCAGTAGGTACAGGATCTTGAGGCCAGGCTTGCTTCTACTGATGCCTGTGTTATAGCATTAGAGGCTCGAGTTATAGTGGCTGAGACTAGAGAGCGATAGGCTCGATCAAAGGTTCAGTCATTCATTGACAGTGTACAAGATGCCTCTCACCGAGATGTTCTAGACCGATACTATAGATCTAGTCGTGATGCACAAAGAGAGATCAAGTACTGGAGGTGCCACTATGAGGGTGCAGTTCTTGCATAGCAGAGAGTGCCCAGTTACACAGCCTCTTAGATCTAGCAGAGCGCAGAGATCATAGAGCAACGGTGTTAGAGCTCCTGGTTCATCATAGAGACCAGCTATTGATATGCCACCCCCTCATCCACCTCTTGGCGAGGGTGGGGGTAGCACATGTTGATCCCATTATTTATCATGTACCATTTTTGTAGTGATGTTCATTTGATATACTCTGAGTAGTATCCATTTTTGTATCCCGACACACATATATTTATTGATATATGTTGATTACCTTCCTTTGTTCAGACTTGCTACCATTCATTGTACATATATTTTGATTATATGAGATGCAGCTAGTGATCTGATATGATGTGCATTGGTTTACTTGATATTTGTATGATTTTATATGATGTGGTTTTAGATGATGAGATGTATATGCAATATGATTCCTATGATGCCAACTTCTAGATGCATGATGTACTTTCCTATGATACTGGCATGCTTATGTAGGATGGTGTATATGAGATGCATGTTTATATGAGATGTTTCTGGATGCATGTGATTTATGATTTACCATGTATGCAACTACTATATTTTTTTTCATTTTATGATGCACTTAAATGGAATGAATTCAATCGATTATGCACCAAAATATCTGAGTAATGCATGTGTTAATTAGAAAGAAGTTAGTTTGGATAGATGTTCTCTGAGATTGATCTAATAGAATGGGATGATAGAAGGGATTTTTTTTCTTTTTTGATAGATATGAATTGATAGAAAAGATGAGTGTCCCAAGACGCTGCCCCTGTTTCCAATTTTTGTCATCATTGCATCTTTTTTGTATTTTCTAAAATTCTGAAGAGATTCCAATGTATTCAGATCACATACCACCTAGATACTGCCATGACTTCTTGATAGCGAAAGGAGTAGAGAGATTGAATAGAAAGAGAACCTAGTGGACCCAAATATTGACCATCTAGGTTCAACCATGTTCCTTGTTTGAAAAGAAAGAGAGCCAAAAGCACCCAGATATTGACCATCTGGATACTGCTTTGTCCTCTGAAGAAACTGCAACAAGGATATCAAGATAGAACTCCTATGCACCCAAAGGCCATCTGGATAACACTGCGAGCTCTTGATTCTGAAAGGGAAAGCTAAAGCAAACAAGACAGAACTCCTACGCCCCTAGAGTCCCTCTAGATAGCATCGTGAGCTCTTGATTGCAACATAAAGGGAAAGACCATAGAAACCAAGAAAGAACTCAAACACACTCAGAGTCCATCTGAATAGCGTTGTGATCTCTTGATTCTGTAAACCAAACAAGAAAATAAAAGAGAAGTAATGTCCAATTCTTTCCTAGGGTTAAGCTCAGATCGTGGAACTGCACGACTTCAAGATAAGTGACAATGCCTACCGCATTTATCCTAAATCATCATGGCCCTTAAATTGAAGTGAACATTTAACAGACAGCAATCAAAGAAAATAAGTCATGATCTATCATAGCTACTCTCCTCACATGGTGGATCCCGGAGTAGCGTCAAAAAATAACCGTGAAATATAGAATGACATGTGACTGACTGAATGACCTAGTCAACATTTTTGGATGGTTCCTTGATGCAATTGGATTATCTTGATTGGCTCGACTCTTTGGATAGGCTTGATTGGCTTGATTGCTTGAGTGTGTCTAGTTTTAGTAATAGATTACTCATATAAGATAGACATGTCTGGTTTGAGCGTATCCATCACTATGTAAGATGATTGATATTATTTGATTGATTGATTGTGATCATGTTGGCAGCTGATCAAGCTATGTCAGATGGGCCCCATGCTGGTTCGCAAAGCTCATGATTGTGACAAATTGATAGATTGGCTTGGTCGCCAGTTGCTTGCTGATTGATTTGACAGATTCATAAAGCTATGTCAGATGAGCCCATTGCTAATTCACAAAGCTCATAATTGTGACATTGATTGACTGGGCATGATCACCCTTTTCTCTCTTGATAACCGAGTTGGCTTTATTGCTTAGGATTTTGCAATTTTTTAAATGTTTTTGATGAAGATTGATTTTCTTAGAACATTTTGATCTTTTAGGATTTTTGATGAGTTTTCAATTTTTAGGGATTTTCTCAGGACATTTAGGATCACCCCCTAGTCTGGTGGACCAGTACTAACCATGGGTAAGTGTTTGGTGCTCAAAGGGGAATGTGCTTCTGGATATAGCTTGGGTAGTCAATCTTGCATTTGAAGTGTGATCAAGATTTGGAGTTCATTGATGGTGAAGCTGGATTTGAACACTTGGCACCTGTTTGCCAAGTTTTTACCAAGGTACCTACTCAATAGCGCCTGTTTGCCAAGTTTTCACTGAGAGAGAAAAAAAATTTCTCTTTACTTTTTTGTTTTTTTTGTTTTTTTATTGTCGCCAAGGCGCCTAATTGTTCACCAAGGTAACTTTTGTATTTTCTATTTTTTTGGTATTTTCTGGATATGTAGATAGGTGTGTTAACCATAGAGACCTCAAGGGTAGAACCTCTTGAGGTGCATGTTGTTGATGTATCTGGGGATCTGATCTCCTTCCGGTGTCGCTAGTATGAATGCCCCACTCTAGGTGGAGCTGACAATGACAAATGGTCCTAGCTAGTTAGGCTCGAACTTTCTGGGTTTGACTCACTCTGCTTGGTTCTTTTGATTTTCCATGAGGACAAGGTCTCCTACCTCAAATATTCATGGCTTCACCTTCTTGTGATATTTTTTTCTAAGGTGACTCTGACAACCTTGTAAGTGGTTGAAAGCATGTTGTCTTCTTTCATCTAGTAGTTCCAGTTTACTGAGCCTCGCTACTTTGTAGTCTTCATCTATAATCAAGTTCTTCAATGATATCCTTAGTGATGGGATTTCCACTTCAAGGGGTAATACCGCTTCTGATCCATAGACTAGGGAGAAAGGAGTGGCTCCTGTAGGTTTTCTCACACTATTTTTGTTTTCCCATACTGCGAGACTAAGTTGTAAATGCCAGTCTCGCCCTGATTCATTCACTATTTTCTTCAATATTTTCAAGATTGTCTTGTTTGTAGCTTCAGCTTGGCCATTCCCTTGAGGATAATAAAATGCAGAGAACCCTTGCTTGATATGGAATTGTTTGCATAGCTCTTCAACATCCTTGTTTTGGAAAGGTGTACCATGATCTGTCAGGATAGTTTGAGGGATCCCGTATCGACAGATAATGTGGTTAAGTATGAACATTGCTATTTTCTTTCTAGTTATGTAAGTGAGACGAATTTCTTCCACCCACTTGGTGAAGTACTCTATTGCTACTATGATGTATTAGTGTTCATTTGCTAAAGAAGGTGTAATTTTTCCCACTAGGTCAAATCCCCAGATGGAAAATGGCAATGGTGATGTGATAGGATTTAGTTCCTGGGCTAGTGCATGGATGAGGTCTCCATGAATCTAACATTGTCTACACCTTTGTACATGTTTGTGCACATCTGTCTCTATTGTGGGCCAATAGTACCCCATGTGGATGATCTTCTTAGCTAAGTTGTTTCCACCTCCGTGGGTACCACTATAAGGAAACTCAGGTGCGGAAATAGCTTCCTACACTAATCTCTATAGGAAAGTATTGTGCAAATTCTTTTAAATCCTTACAATTTCAGATTCGTTAACTACTTTAACAATGATATTGCAGCCACATA
>MU225462.1:2118639-2149590 GCA_018584345.1 Thuja plicata
TATTATTGACAGAATATTTTACCTTTCATTAGCTCATCAAATCTGGGGATTTGAAAGAATTTAATAGAATATTTTCATGACAACGTATATTATTTAAGTTGACGTTGCACGAATTTATCTACTTCGCGCACTTATATACTATGAAGATGGCCATGCTTCTTTATCGTCGTCCTCATAGTCTACAAGTGCGTGAAGTAGATAAATTCGTGCAACATCAACTTAAATAATATACGTTGTCATGAAAATATTCTATTAAATTCTTTCAAATCCCCAGATTTGATGAGCTAATGAAAAGTAAAACATTCTGTCAATAATATAGACCGAAGAAAGAGACAAACTATGATGGTCTCTTGAGCTGTGTTAACTTTAATGTGCCAATCCGTCAATTTTTTGATAATTAATAATTAATTCTGATGGCAGCGCTATACTTTCGACAAACAAAATGTTGGAGAAAAATCATTTACGGCATTTATTGCGACAGTAATGCTATACGTTCGACAGGGAAACTTGTCAAAGAAATGTTGCACAACTGTTGCTCTTCCGATAGTTTAAGTGTCGTAAATTCAAATGTTTTGATAGACCATTCGACATTAAAGCCATATCACCGATAGGTAGATCTGTCAAAATTTGGTGCAAACTGTCGCTATTCCAACAGTACTAATGTCAGAAATAATTTTTCAACAGTTTGTACCGATGGATGAACCGCAGGAAATGCCATAACGAAGTCGTTGCCATGTGCAAGTTTCTGACATGATATGGTGTCGGTAAACTGACGGGTATGTCTTCTGTCGCAATTTCCAACGCAAAAATGAGGACAGACTCAATTTTTGAAAGTCTAACAAATGAGCGTTACAAATTTGACAAATGGCCGTCGAAATTTGGCCTCAAATGTACTAGTGTCAACTTGCGTAAAGTTGATTCTATCGGCTCTCCTAATGGTGTAAAATCTCATTGCTAGAATTGAAACTGTGGTCTGCTTTGATTTTGTTGTTGACTATTTGACACAGCGGCCGCTTGTACAGGGGGAGGTTAGTTTTGGGTGTATGCTTGTTGAGTGAGCCCTATGGGTTTTTGGTTGGCCACAGGTGCGCCTTGCAATGACACCTTGGGTTGTGCATAGTTGACTGTCTTCACATCAATGACACCATCGCAAGTGGCATTTTTATTTTTGTTTCACCACTTAGCTTTGTCTGTTGCATTTTTTTTTGTATTCATTTGTGTTGGATCTGCAAGGATTCCTCATTTGAATAAGTTCTGCTCACAATGAACTCCTCGTTTAATGAGTTGTGTGAAGTTTGGAGCTAACTGTAATTTTGTTGTGAATGACATGTCTGGAATTAAATTGTCAACAAACATGACTATTAGGTCTTGTTCGGGCACATCATATGTTATGTGGTTTTCTGTATTCCTCCATCTATGTAGGAACTTCACAAAAGACTCTCCATCCTTCTGTTTGATATCGTAAAGGTCCTTGATACTGACCTTGTGCTCGATGTTACGATGGAAGTGAGTTATGAACTTTTCAGCCAGTTCACCCCAAGACTGAATGCCATGAGGTAAATGCGAGAACCATTCCATTGTTGGTTCGGCCAAGCTTTGTGGGAACAGTCACATTAAATATGTCTCATCATGGGAGACTTCAATGCAACTAGCAAAAAACTCTCAGATATGTTCAATAGGGTTGGTATTGTCCCTATATTTGTCAAATCTCAGTACCGAGAAGTGATTTGGGAACGAAGACATGTGGAGAGAATGGTCAAAGGGGTATGGGTATAAATCCTTTGCGGTGTAGGATTTAGTTTGCCCCTGATTTTGCATATCTATCATTTGGGTTTGAAGGGTTTGCATTTGTTGCATTAACATGTCAGTTTGATATTGAGGTTGGTGTGTGAGGATGTTCCTCTATGTTGTAGTGGGTATGAGGCTGTGCCTCTGTGTCCCTTGAGTGGGAACATAGGATTTCATCCTGGGGACTTGATATTGATTTCCCACCAAGTGATTTGGAAATGGGGGCACATGAGTAGCCCATGGTGGGCTTTGATGTGTTTGTTGTTGTGATTGAAACTGGGGTTGATACTGCTGGGGTTGATATTGTTGTTGCTGAGGTTGGGTTTGAAGCTGGGGTTGTTATTGTTGAGGTTGGAATTGAGGCAACTGAAGCTGGGGTTGTTGTTGCAGGGATTGGTTTTGAGGCAACTAAAGCTGGGGTTGCTATTGATGGGGTTGGATTTGAGACAACTAAAGCTGGGGTTGTTGTTGTGGAGGTTGGTTTTGAGGCAACTAAAGCTGGGGTTGTTGTTGTGGAGGTTGGATTGATGTCAGAATGGGCAAAGGTGTAGCCTTGGGCGGGCATTGACTGTAATTTGTACCTGCAGAGATGGATCCCTATGGGCATGAGGTGTTGATCCCAAGACTAGAATGAGTTGACTGCAGTAGCGGCATAGTTTTAGAACAGTTGGTGTTTGGTGTGATGGAAGGCATAGCTTGAGAGCTTGATTGCCCCAACCATGAGACCGAAGGTGGGAGCATACTACTAACCACAAGTGCACTCAGTTGCGAGCGTGTCATGCTTTGAGTGGAAGATGTGCAAGCCTAGTTCGTGCCATTGGTTTGACTGGGTATCATCTGTGTCAATGTGGGTAATACCAATGGTGGGAAGATTTGAGAGACAACAGGCAGTATCTGAGGAGGCTGAGTAATGTTTTGACCTGTGAGAGGGTTTTCAAGTCATATGGTTGATACACTAAATTTAGTGGGGAGTTTGACTCCCTTCTTTATCAGCATGGCTAAGAAGCGTTTGGAGTTCCTCTCTACAACAGCATCAACTACTTGCGTGGAATAAGCATCTTGCTCTATATCCTCTAGTTCCTATTCTGTGACATTTTGGAAAAGAGCTGCCCCACAGGGTTGTTCAATGAACAGAGTAGAACTGATGTTTATGAAAGGATCGTTCTCTTGCTTTGTTTCCCAAGCGGGGAATCTGTTGATATATGACTCATCAGGTTGTGTTCTAGCCTTAGACCTTGTGTAAGGTCCTCCATGAGGTGTTTGAGACATAGTGTGGTCCATATTTTGTAACTAAAACAAGTGATATAAAGCAAACAAGGAAGAAAAATCCTTTCTAAGGAAGTCTGAGTTATGTTTTGGACAAGGGTAATTCTAAGGACAGATTTTGATATATCTTGATCTCAAAGTGGTGATGATGTAAAAAGATAAGATTTGTCAACCTTTGCCTTGGACAAAGTCACTTTGATAAAGATGATGGTGTTTGATATGATGAGATCAAGGTATTTTGATTATGAGCTTTCTAACTAACAATGTTTTTGACAATAATCGTGCTTTACAGAGAAGGGATGATCTTTAATGTTTAGAGATTCACACAATGTTCTTCGTGTTTTCCTAGGATAGACACTAGTTTTGGACACCAAATAAAGAGTTCACTCAAGGTTTTTAGGTTAAAACAGTTGTAAAATATCTATGTTCAAGTGCAGAAAAACTCCACTGATTGCGGCAAAGTGTATGGTCGATTGTGGTATGTTATCACTGATTGTGGTAATAAACAAGATGATTGAGGCAATAAATAAGTTAACTACGGCAGACTTCCTTCAATTGTGGCACAAAGTGGGCAATTGTGGTAAATGAGAAACAATCTCAAAAAGACTAAAAGATGGGTATCACTGCTTGACAATTTTGATATTTTTTGGAACAATACTTCTGATTTGCAAGATAGTCGACGTTGACACCCCTAGAATTTAACATGTTTGACTCATTTTGACAGTTTGGATGTTTTTGTTTTGCATTTTCAGAAACTGATCAAAGAAACAAGCACGACAGACACTGTGTTTTGAAGACTGATAATGTGTATGTTCTACAACTTTTTCAAGTTGCAAGGTTATCATGAGGTCTCAACAATGAACAGTCAGATTAATCTAGGTCAATGGCTTCAGAATATAATGTTATAGGCCCAATACTTGAATGTATGTTAGCTCACATAGCAATTGTCACACTAATAGGGCACAAAGGTCCACGACGTAGGTGCCCGTGTTTTTGTCGTTTCAAGGTATTATTGTCATGGAGTGAAGATCTCTTTCACTGCACAAATATCATGGGACACATATGTTGGGAATCTTGGGGGAAATTCTGTAACCCCTTGCACTATAATAAGGTACCTGTTCGGAGGTAAATTGGGTTTGCCTCTAATTAACAAGGTTGTAGTAAGCGTTTGTGGCATTTATCCAATTGGTTTGTACATGTGTGACTCACTTGAGAGCCTAGTTTGTCACGTTGGCTCCTTAGGGATATTCACCCGATCCAGACTATCACCAACACACCTCGCCTAAGCTTGGCTAGATAAGACAAAATTTTGATTCGCGCCTTGTTTATATACCGATCGGAAGGATTACCGGTTTAAGGTCATTCTCCAAGGAAGAAGTACATTCCCCGGATAGGCCTTTCTAAAAAGTATAAAGGTTTCTAACCTAACAGTTTGTGCAAGTGCACTCAAAACTCAAGACACAAGGTAAATCGATTAAGCTCCAAAAGTTTGAAATTTGAACTAAGCTACACCACCATACAAGCACAAGTGTTCAATTTTAAGCCCAAAAGTAGGTGTTGATTGCTTGTTCAATTCTAATGCACCAATTTGAGAGATTTTTTGCCTTGTTCAATTTTAGTCCCCACGTCAATTGTAAGCCCAAATCTGAAATGTGAGATGTGAGATGTGAGATGTTTGACAAACACTGTTCTTTTTAAACCCAAATCGACAAGTGAATTCCTTTTAGTTTGCTTTGTTTAAAAAAGTTAGTATCAAAAGGATTTTTGCAAAATGAGAGTATATGTAACTTTGAAACAACAAATGATACTCACCAACAACTTACCCGTCCTGTTCGTGGGAACTCGTCGTCCTACAGAAAAATAAAGAAAGTATCAGATTTTTAGATTATAAGATAAAGAATATTGGCCTTGATGAGCAATTTTGCAGGCGATTGCGATAATGCACGGGCAATTGTGGTAAATAACAGGCGATTGCGGCCTAAACATATCAATTGCAGCAAAACAGTTTAACTTGCGGTAAAGCACAATCAATTGCAGTCTGGATCGGTCAATTGCGATCTGGATCTATCAATTGCGGTACAATTCTTCTGATTCTGGTACCAGTGGATCAATTGTGGCAAACTGTAGAAAGACAGAGACCCAGAAGACGAAAGAAAAGAAATGCGAAAACCTACAATCGACAGCGGTATTAAACCAGTCGATTGCGGCACAATTTCGTCAAGTGCTACAAAATACCAGCAATCGTGAAATAACACAGATATCAAAAAAATACAAATTTTTAGATTTGCGATCGTACGGTCGTGGTTGATCAATTCTATTTGTCCTCTGCAAGAGATAATCAGGCTGTTTGATTCATGTCAGGTTCACCAAAATGTACGCCTCCTCTTTCATGATTCGTGGTTCCCAAGCTTTCCAAAGGCAAGCGTTAGTAGCAAAGGTTTTACAAATAATATAAATCCAATACACAAATACTACTAAAACGAATAAATTGAAGCATAACCAATAAAATCTACAAGCAAAGAAAGGAAAACAAATGAATGCAAACCCCAAAGTGCTTGAAGTTTCTATTGTCTCTCTCTACTCCTTTCGAAACGTTGTTCTTGATGCTCAATATTGGTGTGGGCAGCGTCTATGACTTGAGAAGTGTCAAGAATTTGCTAATTTGAAACGAGTGTGTGATCGCAAGATGGCTTGAATGCTAGAACCAAACTGACATAGTAATGGCGCACAAGAGCTTGAAATCCTAGATCCTTCAAATGGTTATGAAGGGTTTATTATATAAGAATTGGTGATGATATGAACAGTTGAGATCAATCCCAGAGATAGGGAGATGAACATTTGAGATTAAAAGGAATTGGAGAAGCCATCAGTAAACTCCACCTCTTCATTTAGTAAAGAGGAGATAGAGTTTGGTTGACTTAAGAGCTAATGGTGAGTTACCTTTTTGAACTGAAGAGGTGGGTCAAGTTACCCATGTGGACTAGAGAGATGGGTGGAGTAACCCATGTGATATGATTGGAGTTATCTCTTTGAAAATAAATGAATATTTAATTCATTTATTTAATTTAAAGTTTTCAACATGTGAGATAATTGAATTCTTTTTTATTTAGAATTTCTTTAATTGATGTAATTAAATTAATTTAATTGGAAGAATTTAATTAGTAAGTTTAAATATTTGAATTTAAACTATAGGGAATTGAATTTAATTAATTAATTAATGGTAATTAATCAATTAAGGTTAATTAATTAAATAAAATTAATTATTTAATCAATTTTGGGAATTTGATTAGATGATTTGGGAAATGAATTTAGAGGAAAATAGATGATTAATCAATGATTAAAAAACCATTAATTAATAGATGAAAATTAGTGTTTTTAATGTAAAGTCGCAAGCCTGTCCATTTTCAGGTGTCTGCACTTACAAGATGAAATTTTATTGCACAAATGGAATTGTTGAGTATGAAGCACTCATCATAGGTTTGAAGACCACAGTCCAATGGAAGACCTAGCATATATAAGTATACAAAGATTCCAAATTGATAATTGACCAAGTCAATGACAGTTATGACACCAAGGACAAAAAGATGATTCCATATAAGGTCATGGAAAAAGATGTTAAGAAATATTTTGATCAGATATCATTTGAGAAAATCCCCAAAATTGGGAACAAGGAAACAGATGTCATGGCCACTATAGGATCTTTGTTGGACATGCCTCCCAAAGTGAAACATTGTGAGTTCTTGGTTGAACAACTCATGGTCCATGTCTATGAAGTCCACATGCTTGAGATTGTGTGTGAAATTGTTGGTCTTGATTCCCCATGGTACCAGGAAATCTATACTTACCTAACGAACCAAATCATTCCCCCTTACCTTTTATGCAACCAAAAGAATTCCTTAATAAGGCAAGCCTCCCATTACACCATCGTAGCCAATACACTGTATAGACAAAGTCTAGATGGAACACTCTTACGATTCCTCAACTTAGAAGAAGCACAAACAATGTTACTAGAAGTAAATGAGGGTATTTGTGGTGTCGATTCTAGTGGTTTAACCTTAGCTAAAAATCTTTTGAGAATTGGGTACTATTGGCCCACTATGGAGACAGATGTCTGCATATTTGTATAGAAGTGCCAGAAATGTCAGATTCACGGTAACCTCATCCATGCACCATCTCAAGACATGTATCCAATTAATTCATTGTGTCATTTGTCTCAATGGGGGCTCGAACTAGTTGGAAAGATTCACCCACTATCCTCTAACAGTCATAAATACATCATTACGACCACTAAGTATTTTACAAAGTGGATTGAATCTATCTTGATGACCTATACAACTGGAAAATGGACTTCAAAGTTTATCTTAAATGATATCACAAGCTAGTATGGAGTGCCACAAGTTATTATCACAGATAATGGTACTCCATTCAAAAATAAACAGGTTGACGAACTTTGTGATAAGTTCCACATCCACCACCATTACTCTTCATGTGACTATCCATAGAGTAACGGCCAAGTGGAGGCATCCAATAAAATCATTCTAAAAATCCTAAAAAATAAAGTCAATGACGTTGATCAAGACTGACACCTCCAACTAAATCTCTCCCTATGGGCATATCGCACCAGTTTTTGTACACCCACGGGAGTCACCCCATATTCACTTGTTTACGGAACCGAAGCTATCTTGACAATTGAGGTTGATCTCCCATCACTGTGAGTATCCCTTTAGAATGTTACTTCGATGAGGAATATCATGTATCTAGACTACAAGAGTTGGAATTGCTGGATAAGAAAAGATGGAATGCATTGACCCATTTGCGGGCATATCAACAACGTCTTTGTAGAAGCTTCAATAAAAAAGGTATGAGTATGATCCTTTGAAGTTGGAGACTTCGTGCTCGTGGAGAATGGAAAGAGAAAAAATAGGTAAGTTTAAACCCAACTGGTTGGGTCCCTACATCATCACATTAGTCTACAAGTCTGGAGCATATCAGATATCTACATTAGAGGGTCGGCCTCTATCAGACCCCATCAATGGCTTGCATTTGCGCAAGTATTATACATGACTCAAAGTAGGCCTAATTTAAAAATTTCAAAAAAAAATGGTTACCTTGATGAAAACCTGGAAAGCGGGCATCTCGTGTGACACAAAAAAAATAGTAATACAAGAGAAATAAATTTGTCATATGGTGAAAAACCACTTCGATGACACCTTGGGAAAGTAACATGGTGAAAACCAGGCAATCCAGCGCCATGTGTAGGGATCATTTCTCCATTATCTATCATCACTCCAACCTGATATCACTTTTCATTTCACTCCATATTGTGTAATAAAAAAGACTTGATCATCTAATTGTGGCTTGAAATTCATCGGTTGTCCTTGGCATGTCCCATCTCATCATTAAGTCGATCCATCGCATCCATTCCACAATAAAATGACCAGTTTATCCTGACTGTGGGCAGCACAATGTCATGATCCATTAGTATCCTTAAAAAATCTAAAAATCAGAAAATATCCTAAAAAAATTAAAAACTTCAAAAAATGTCTTGAAAACACCAAAAACATTGCAAAAAGTGCTTAAAATTATCAAAGACAAACAAAAAAATTGAAAAACCTTGAAAATTCTACAATAAAGTCCTTTTTGCATAAACCATTTCTTTCGCATTTTAATAGGCATCGAATGATGTCATACATTAGGTCTGGGCTCAATAGAACCAAGTCAAAACTATCAACTAGTCAACAGATCCTCAACCAAACTAACCAAGTTGTCTTATCTATCGATCAAGTCAACATCAATTATTTTTCAAAAGATCATATTTTCGTATACAAAGGATGAAAGTGCTTGAATCCAAAAAAGTCAGTCTAAAGCGAGGTATCTCATTCTTGAAACCATACATTATCATCAATCGTCAATGTCATTGTCAAACAACTACAAAAACACGGACACATAATCAGTATGGTTGTTAACTTGTTGAGTCAAGTTGGTCTTATTATGTCTTGATTTTCACAAGTCATGTTCCTATGCATCTTCGGATATCCACAAGTTATTAGAGATGTTGGGATGGTTCATGATTTGTTTTTCTTTATCTGTCGTTTGTGGGATGTTTGTCATGAAATCTTAAAAGAACATTTTGGGTGTTTGTGGTAAGAGCCTTCACATCCACATACAATATCTAATTCCAAAACATATTGCAATAGATAAATTGGTTGTGATACGTCGCACATACCTCGACTCTTAATGCCCAGCCTAGATGGATTGGCCCACATTCCTTGTCTCTTCAAAGTGTCTGTTAAAATGCAAAGGGATAATCGTACCTAAATCATTCATATCTTGGTAGGAAAACATTTGATTTTTCTATAATAAAGTGGCTCAATGGTGAAATAAATTGCTCAGATAAGTTGGAATTTATAGGTGTTAAGGGAATTTTAGGTTTCAATCAGGATTTGCCCTCATTCTCTTGTCTCCTAATTTTTTTTTCAGTACTAACAATTCTCTCAATCAAACCTAACAAAGTCCTTATGACAAAGTATCATGATTTGACAAAATTATTACATCCTGCATTCATAGCATGTTAGTACCAATATATCATAAATCATACATCATGGTACATATCACACAAATGCATCCATCCATCATATAAATGCTTATAAACATCAAACTCATTAAGCATAGTTTATCATCACATCTAATTCATCTACATAGTCCCATAAGTCGCATCATAAAGTGCATATGAAAATACAAAAATATAAGTGCATAGTACATCAGCATGACATCGCATCATAGGAAGAGCATATCATACATCCATCACATAAACATAATATAGAAGCATATAAGGAATCATTGCATCTCATAGACATCATATACATCATCATAGAAAGTAAACATAAGATGTGTATCATAATCATCATAAAAATAAGCACCACAGACATAAACACATAGAAATCATATAAGGCTGCAAAAACTGCATCATATATATAACTCAGAAAGTATCATGATACAATGTCTAAAGTAGAGATCGCAAGATCACAAAATATATGCAAAATATGTCTACATGAGCACTCAACTAGTATTGTCGCCACCCTCGAAACCAATGGGTATAGGACATGGATCTACTAATGGTCCTGATGGTGCTGAAGGTCCTGCCTGTGGCTAACTAGAGGATGGGTATGTGCCTATTTGAGGTGGCCTAGCTGGAGGACCCATAACTTCCCCACTACCCTGTGAACCTTGTAATCTCCAAGTCCTCTGTGACTTGTGTGAAGTTGTGTAACTGGGTACCCTCTGGTTAGGAGGGACATCACTCTCATAGTGACTCTGTCGGTACTACATCTCTCTGACTGCCTAATACATCCTATCAATACTATGACACTGGCAATAAAATTGTGTACCCTCTCCTTTGCTTCTCGAGCTCTGGTCTCTGCTACCTGATCTCTACCCTCATATCCCCCATCTCCTAATCCTCCTATATCATATGGGTTATCCTCCTCTCCAAAGTAGTAACCCTCAAAGAGTGTCACTAGTTATGTGTCTCTATAGCCCTAGCCCTAACCTCCACCTCTCTCCTCCTCTCGGCCTCAACATCTGTAGCATCTACATGTGTCACCATCATAAGGGTTTCATTTAATCTCCCCTGAAAATCTATGATCTACTATCTCAAGCTGGCTATATCATAGGTCTCTATGTTATCCCTGCTACCTCCCACTGAAACCTGGATGGGTACATCCTACGTTGTCTCATCAAAACTGCCCATGGCAACATCCATCAGTCCTATATCATCTCCTCTCTCCTCCACGTCCATCTCGTCATCCTCTAAGGAACAAGATCCACCAGTTATGTTGTTATCTATCTTTGTCTCCTCCTCACTGTCACCAATAACATCCACCTTTGCCTGCTCACCCAAGGGCTCATCTCCTCTAACCTTTGTCTCCTCTCCTCTCGCCCCTCCTCTCCACCAACTAGTGGGGCATCCACATGAACACCTATAGCTACATTGTCACCCTTGTTATCTCCATCCACACCGTCATCCTCATCATATCCACCTCCTCCTCCTTTGTCCCTTGCTCCATCCCTCCCTCCTCGTCCACCCTATCCACCTCTTTAACCTCGTCTCCCATGTCTCATCTAGGGAAATTTGATGCACTGAGCCATGTCTATCAGAACTAGGACCCTTGGATCTATATAGGGAATGGGCCTATGAGTCGCGCACCATGTGTCATACTCTGTCGTAGTCCTTGTGTCAGCTACGGATGATCCCTAGTCCCATCTCATCGGTGCTAAATTCATGAATTGTGCCACTGCGATCTCTATAGGGATCATTGGTCCCCATCCCCTAACATCATGAGAGCATCTCACAAATTGTGTTGAACCAATAGCTACTCCATGTCTCTCCCCAAACTGACGTAGAAACTTGTTAGGGAGTTGTATCTCAATAATACAGGAATACTGAGTCGATCGTCCAATCAGATAATTCTCCTATCAACAAAATTGTAGGTGATCTCTCTCTCCATCTCATATAAGGAATTCAATGTATGGCCTCCAAGTGAAATCCCTCAAAGTGTCCAGTAGATGTCTCCAATACCTGACATGACCCACATGTTTGTGTGTGTCGTTGCCTCATAATAATAAACATATGGATGTCCCGCCTGTATAGCTGGTATGTCAAAATCAGACGAAATACATAATTATGCTTGAAGGACCACCCCTATAAAAGTGTGACTCCACCCCCTAAACTATGTGCTCCATGATGTACAATATCATGCATCTGGTGGTTAGCATCGCAAGTACGCAAGGTCCCTATGCATACATTGTCCCACTGATCCACATCCCTGTAACAATTTCACCCCACCCAACTAGGAAACCATGCCCTCGCCTATCTGTTACCACTACCCCAACCACAAGCCCACAAAGCATTGCAAAGTATGGATCATATTCAAACATGTCTCGCCATCTAATCTCATTCCCTCTAATCCCAAAATCTTCCACACTGAAGTCAAATAGGCCACACAATACTACTCTCCCTATCAAGAACGAGTACACCACCCTCTCCCCCCAAATATGTATCTTTGTAATCCAACAGACATCCTCCAAAGTCACACTGCACTCTCCTGTCAGAAAGTGGAAAGAAGATGTCTCTAAATGCCACCTCTCACACAATGCGGCAATAAGAGCTCTATTTCCTTGCATCTCAAGCATAAAAGCGATATGAAGTAGTCCTAAACTCTCTAAATGCTCTCGCTCCTCTGCGTCTAGTCTATGTCTATAGGGGAGTGTGTTGGGATGATCTCCCAAGTGATCAAGACATCATCCCTAATCTACTAATACCAATAAAGTCACTCAGTTAATCCAACATAGTAAAATCAAAGCCAAAATGCATCTATACTATCCAATTTTACGTCTCAAAAATGCATAAAAAATTCCATTAAATATATTGCATAATATCTTAATAAAACAAGTGCATTAGTTGAAGCCATAAAATGTGTTGCAGTTCATAAAACCCCTTTGTCATGCATTCGCATCTTATCCCCGAACCTTGTGCATTGAATCCATGGTCCATGTTTGTCGAGTCCCCATTGTAACTGCATCGAAACCCTACTTTATTTGCGTCATTCACACACTATAAGGGCCCGTTTGGTGCATGGCATTAACTTATCCAAAATAGGCCTATTCCAGAATAAGGGCCTATTCTCGAATTAATTAATTCTAAAAATGAAAGCTGGAATAAGCTATTCTCTGTTTGGATCCCATATTGTAAAATTGGAATAAGAATTATTTTTTATTTTTTTAATTAATTTGAATATGTATTTTTAACTTGTGTACATATATACACATACACATATACATGTGTATATACACACACAAGTATATACACGTGTGTATATCCACACGTGTATATATACATGTGTATATACACACTATACATGTGTATATACACACACGTGTGTGTATATACACACATGTATATATACACATGTGTATATACACACACGTGTATGTACATGTGTGTGTATATATACACACACATATATATACACACATGTGTATATATATACATACTCACATAAAAAAAAAAAGATTAAAAAAAGATTTCAAAAAAAAAAAATTTTAAAAAAAATTAATAAAAAAAAAAAAAATTGAATCCATAAATAGCTTATTCTCGAATAAGAAATGAATTCCAGCTTTTTTTTAGAATTAACTAATGCAAGCATAAGCTCCAAAATGGGGATTAGTTTTTTAATTCCAGAATTCAAAAAATTCCCCAAACATAGAATTAAATTATTCTAGCATTAACTAATGCTTGTTCCAGGTTAATGCTTGGCACCAAACGGGCCCTAAGTGTGTCACACTAAAGCCAAGTGCAGCTCAATTAAAATTGTGTCCTAGAACCTACACTAAACACAAGTGTGTCGCTTTAACTATACATGTGTGTTGATTGTGCCTACCAAGTGCGTCGATTCGTCCTGATCTAACCTAGCTCTAATCAGGATAAATACACGAAAAATGAGACAAAAAATGAGCAAGGATGTCAAAACTCACCAGAGGTGGGGCGCCCGTTGAATGCTGGTAGGTCCTGACTTGCTTGCCGATGTGCATACCATCCTTGTACCCTACCATCGCTCTGCAAACACTCTCAGAGGCTCCTTCTCCACAAGTTCTCAAAAGCAAATGAGTGCAAATGACTTTGAAAATGACCCCCTAAACCTATGTATACCCCCCTAACCCACATCGATGGACGTGCGCACAATGCATTTCCATTGGTCATGATGCTTTTGACCTTCCAAACCCCGTAACTTTTGGGTGTGACCTTTGTTTTCCGAACCGTGAGCTGCATTGTGATCCTGATCACATTGTCAACCAAATGAGCCCTTCATTATTTTTTCACTCCTTTTCTTGAGGGGCACCATATTACCTAGTACTATCGCTTTTTTGCAGAAGCATACTGGGGCATAATTTTAATCAATTATTCTTTGAAACGACACTTGAAAATGCATTGTATCAAAGAGGGGTAAAATGTACACCTAAAAAAGACATGTTGCTCGTACGCAACAATTTTACTAACATTCATCTTAAATTATTAAATAATTATTATTATTTAAGTAATTTGGTTCATACTTTATTCTAAATTTGAATTCATAAATTCTCTCTAATTCCATAATTAAGTAATTTTAATTAATTATTAAATTATTAAACGTCTAACTAACATTCATCATTAATTCTTCTATAAAGTAATTAAATAGTTGTTATTATTTAATTATTACCAATGTCTACACTTTAATTAAATAATTACATTATTTAATTAAACATTTCATCTTTCTCATTATTACATTTATGTAATAATTACATTTAATTAATTATTTTCCCACTCATATTTAAATAAACGCTCATTTATTTAATTTACTAATTATTCCTCTCATAAATAAACAAGTTTATTTATTTATTTATATTCCCCCATGTGCAAATAAAGGAATTTTATATTTATTTAATTGTATTTATTCATCTAGTTTTGACTAACACTAAGTTTCAGTCTACCGATCAATCACACTTTATAATTATTCATCACCTTTTTCTAACTAATCAGTCTTCTATTCTATCTAATCAGTTCACTGATCAATCTCTTATGTCAACAAACCAATCAATCCAGTCAACTCTCCAATCAAATCACTTAATAGATCAATCAAATATGTTGACAAGGCAATCAATTGAGTTTAATCTTCAATCAATTTGAGTTCACTCTTCAACCATAGCCAATCAATCCCATCAATCAAGGAATTCTAATTGAAATCCCAAAAAAATTATAAGGAGCTAATTCTCATATTTGGTAACCACATACACGCTTTGAATTCTTATGTTGTCACATTTGAGCTTGAATCTGAGAGCTCACATTGCATTAAGGAGGACTAGAACGGGTTTGCATTTGTGCTTTGAATTCATTATTCACTATTCATTTATGCATTTTGTTATCTCATTTCCTCTTTTGATATTAGGGATTTTACTAACTGCTATTAAAAGATCTTTTGTGGTTATATTTGCGTTCAAGTGTAGGTTTCCATAACTGAATTACCCCTAATTACACTAATAGCTTGAAGTGTACACAAACATGATTAAAAATAATTTGTATCATGTGTTATGCAATGATTATCTTCTTGTATGTAACCATAATCATTTTAGATAATTAATCTATCAAAAAATATTGATTGATTCTAGTGTTTGGTGGTTGGTAAGACACTAGGAATTCCTTGCTAATACAATTCCAAGGATGTTGTTGTATCACTAAAGTGGTATAGATTCCAAACCTTGGCAAACTTGGCTATGCACCAAAGGATACAAGAATAGATGTGGCATTTAATGTATGTATAGATTTGAGGCTAATAGAAATTTTCTTAAGCTTCTACAACTCTTGGTATAGTATGCTTCCCAAATCGACCTTTAGATCTTCTAGAATACATGGTGTTTGGGATGGATTGAAGTTTCTAGCTTGTCACCCATTCTATCATGTTGCACGTCTTGTATGGTTTCCTATATTGCCTTGTCATCTTGTATATTCTATGTTCAATGTCTTGATGTCTCATTATGTTCACATTCCATGATTATCATGTCTATATTTATTATTATCCTAATGCTTCCCATGTTTACGTTTTATGATATTAACATGTTAAATGCTTCCAATATTTTGAGTTTCTATATTATTGCTTATATCTTATGATCTTATACCATACTAACATGTTTATCTTATACTTTAATGTCTTAACATTTTAAAATTGTTAGCGTGCTTATGTACTACAATTAAATGTTATGGTTCTTGTCACGCTCGTACTTTTAACACCTAATTTGTGTTTATACGACATCAATATTTGCCTTTATTAGCATCAACATTGAGGGCATCTTACTTTTCCCTTATATATGTACTTTCATAACACATCTTATTTATATTCTCACATACTTATCACATGATATCTTTTCACCATAATTAAGTGTTTTTATCATGATTGCGTATTTTTCTATTTTCCTTCAAATCCTTGCACTCTTTAGAACCAATTTTTATAACCAATTATTCTTCATAGATTTGATTGCAATAATGCATTTATAATAGTATGGTCAACTTGTAGTTCCAAAGAGAGCTTCGCCATAGTATATTTCCTTGTAGTCAAGGCCCTTACCATACCATCTGTAGAATCAAAATTGTATCTATTTAGTGTAAACCCTTATCATGCTTTTGCATTCCTAAAGTTTCCATTGACGACAAAATCTCTCAACCCTATTTAGTTTTGCTAATTTTGAGGATTGTTCATTTTCAAGCAAATTGAAAATTAATGCCTATTTAATTGTGTATTACTCTTTACATGATTTTTGCTAGAACATTCATTGTAACATAATTCAACAATGATATGTATAGTTTGAACTAAACTATATGCATTTGGTGAGTCATTCACAAGCACATCAAGTGAAGGAAAAATGCAATGGTGAAAATTGTATAACCATGCCCTTTTCCCTTGCATTTTGAGACAGCTTTGACTGGAGCATCATTTACAAAGCAAGTCTACATGTGGCATATTCTTGTGAGAATTTAGCTCTAGCATCAATATATGCAAATCTTATTACCACTCATCCCTATATCTTTGCCCTCAATCCCTAGTATCACTATTCATCACCCTCAATCTGATATGCGAGAGCAAACTTGACCTACCTCACATAAACAAACACAAATCTACATCATAAACTTTTTTAAATTCATATTCAAAATTTACACATCATCAACCTTTTTCACTAACTGTTATAAGCTAACTTATGCATCTTTGCGTTGATTTATGTGCCATGTTATATTTAATTGTGTTAATTCATTCATTTAAAATCATGCTAGGTTTATCGAAAGAATTGTCAATGTTTAGGAGTATCATAGCAATATTATCAAAGTATTTCATTAACATAGATCATTTGAAGTCCACTGCACACTTATTTAGCCATAATTTGTGTTCTACAGCCGTTGAACAATTACAGTTGCACACGTGAACTCTTAACATTTAATTTCAAATTTAAATTTTGTACATCGTCAACCTTCTTACTAACTCTTACTAACTCTTGTAAGCCAACCTAGTTCAGCTATATGTTGATGTATTGGTTATGTTCTTGCATATAAAAGCATCTGTTCATTAAGTTATAATCATGCTAAGTTTATCAAACGAATTGGAATGGGGCATTTATAAGAGAATCAATGCGGCATTATTGAAGTATTACACCAGCATACGTCATTCAAAGTCCACACATTTATCCATAATCTTTGTTCCAAAGCCATTGAATCGTGTTCCAATAATGGATCTGACTAAAGGTGAAATTGACCCTCACAATTCAACAGGTTCTCAAATTTGTTTGTACATGCTGTCAATCCTTACTCAAATACAACAATTTAAATGAAAAGGGCAAGTGAATTTAAATCTATTTTCTTTTAATTCATTCCCATGAGTACTCGCTCATGTCAAGTTCAGAACTCATGCAGATTTATGGTGTGATTGCAGATCTAAATCAAAGCAAAACGCGATCAATTTGCAAATCCTAAAATAACCATCTGAATGTACCATAAAAAATCAGCATTGTGATGAACCAATTCCTGGCATCATCTTCTACAACATTTTCTGACCAAAATTCAACTGAATATCACATTTAAATATGTTTAATTTTCACATTTATTGTTACACGGCTCAACTTTTTACCCAAATTAATTATTGCTTAACTACCATCAATTATTTGAGTAGTCTAGATATTTTGAGGTGTTTATTTACCCTTACAAGTAAAAGGGCTATTTCAAAATTTGTTTCTTGTTTTGGTTATGGTAGTGATTCTGAAGTTGTTTGTGGTTAGTTGATGAAAATGGTTTCAATAAATTCTTACTCCTAAAATAAATTCAGCCCCTCCAGCTGACAAATATTTATCCAGCTTACAGAACAAAACCATTATAGTCTTCATCCTCTCCCATCCTCTCAATTGGCATGATAAATGAAAAGAAATCATAATAGAATGTCTTGTAACTGACTTTCTTTTATTATAGCATATATTGTGCTTTCATGCTCTATAGCTCTTCTCATTTTGGGGATCCCCTATTTCTTACAAATTTATTACTAATAATAAAAAGTAACTAATATCCAGAACTGAAAGCAGCACAAGACATATGCAGCCAAATTCCTCTTATCTAGGGAATTGATTACATCTTCATGTTAAACATGAGCTAAAATCCAGGAAATGGTTATACTCGGAAGATACAGTTTGCCTTCATATTTTAAAGTTCCTACAATTTCTCAGCCTCAACAGTTTAGGATCTCTGGATTGATGGACTAAGCCCAAACAAGTCTGTATATAGACAACAATATTTATGCTCATGATATGAATTCGTTTGGTAGCACATCATTTCCGAATATTTGTTAACATGTATTAGCAGGGAAGATTCTTGCAACTAACTTCGATTCTAACTCCTGCACAGTACAACATTATATCAGAAGGCTTCTATTATGAAATAGATAAAACTGTATTCACCATCTCCATGAAAATACTGAGAAAACTAGCTAGAGCAACACAAATGATCTAGAGAGATAAATGATGCAAGGAATTAAAACACATTTTCTCTTGTCCAGCATATTATGCCCATCTTATTTTCATTAAATAACAAAGAATTGAAACTCTTTTTGCCAAATCCAGCATATTGTCCCCCAATTTTCATCAAATTAGATGCAGAGAATCCCCTCTGATTCTACATGCTGATGGACACAAAGAATTCTCATTTGGTACATGTATTGATTCCATCCCAGAGATAAGGTGCACGTGATGATGCCAATGGACTAACTAAAGAAATATCTGATTTTTTTATTCTTCTTTTTCCGTATTTGCCTTAATAGCATAGTTCAGAATCGTTTATTACACATGGCACCTTGAGTTATTCTAGTAATATATTAATTGTTATTATATATTACTCCTCTGCCAATGTATCAGCAGTTTCTCTATTGTTTTACTGTTGTATAAACATAAGGGTGTTCCTGTGAACCAAATTCGTGGTTTGAATAGATTCGACCTCATGGTTAGGGTGAGGACAACAAGAGATCTTAGTAAGCGTACTTGATAAGAAAGTCCCAAAAAAATGTTTATTTTCTTCCACCTGAATTATACTGAGGATTTAAGCAATTACAATGTCATCCCAGCTTCCTAAGCCCCCAAAGTTTAGCTAGTTTTATGAAAGAAGTATCTCACTTTTGAGAACCAAAAAGAAACATTGAACATGAAAATAAAGGCTTGTACAATGACCTCTACAGCTTGATACAATCTGAATTTCATAATCCTATATATTATGTCTAATACCAAGAATCTTCGATCTATGCTTACTGTTAAAAAAGGAACAATTTCATCTTGAAAGACCTTTCAGGTTATTATTGGACAAGGGATAATTTCATCTTTAAAGGCTTGGTGGGCCGTTTAAAGGAGTGAAAAATGGTATTGCAATCATCCAATTAATCGTCACACGCTATGAAAGACAACCAGTGAGCATAAAACAAAGGAAACTACATCAAATATACGAAATAAACACCAGTGTTTCCCAACAGAATGTTCAATAGCAAGTGGATCTAAAGTATTTTAAGTAGCAAAACTCAGTGTGGAATCATTTAAACCAATTAGTCCAAGCCATGTTGGCATTTAATAAACGAACAAAATCAGCTCACAAGGCAAGACTCACCCGAGACTCAAAGGCTTGAAGCTCTCAACCATAATTGGCAACTTTGTACTACAATATTACCAGCATCAATGATTTAAAAAAAGACGTCATGGTTTCAAACAGAATTTGCCCTCATGTTTTATCTTTTAATTCCTTTCAGTTCAAAGATGACTTTTAGGTAACAAGTAGCCATAAAGATGAGAATTTCACCTACAATGGAGGTCGAGTAATCTGCATAGTATCTGTTTTTTCAGATTTTCAAAATTATAAGGTTTCTCTCTAAGAGAAATGCAACTAAGGCATAGCCTTGAGGATGGATTCAGGACTATAAAGTTCAATACACTTCAGAATTTCTGAATCAAAAAAAGCTATGTTACCGGGTTCAGATGTTTTATGGCCAGACCAGGGTTGGGTTCAAAGCAGTTCCTAGTTCTGGTCCGGTTCGCCTGTGGGTTCAGCCAGGGTTCAAACCCAGCCAGGCTGGTTTGTCTGGGCCGAACCGAGGTCGAACCAGGGCAGACCCAAGCAGACCAAGTGCGAACCAGGAACGTTTCCACTGAGAAACATTTTATAATTTAGTGCAGGAAACAATTATTACAGAATTTGAATAAGATCTTTAAGTTTTAACATTACAAAACAAAATTTGTTTAAGTTCAGATAATTAGTACATCAAATTAAACTAGCCTTGAAGATTTCTTCCAGTGAAATTTTTATATCCAATTGCTTATAATGACCCCTGTCCAATTAATTGCAAGCACTCTATAGTGATAAATTATATTTTAAAAATTAAACATTAAACAATATCTTCAATAGGTGAACGGATTTGCAAAGCTACTTTTTTAACATTTTTCAAGTAGGATGTTAATTACAAACAAACAAGCTCTCTGTAAAGTGAAAAAGTAATAAGCATTTGAGGACTTGGGAAGTGAGAATGTTAGTGGTGCAGTTGATCCCATTGGCATTGGCACTGTTTCTGAATCAACTAATGTCTTTGAGGATGATGATGAAGAAGAAGAAGAAGAAGAAGATAATCTATTAGATGATTGAAACTTAGTATAAAGTTCCAATTGTTGAAAGTCAAAACAACGATACTAGAACTCAATATTATTATTTTAATATTTTGATGCTGATAAGATGTTATAGCCTATGATTACAAGTTTATGGTGTTTTTGTTGTTTTTATGATACTATGTGACATTCTAATCTTGATTCATGCTTCTAGGCTGCATACATGTGTGTGTGTGTGTGTGTGTAAATTTTTTACATGCTTTTGAATTAACGAACCCAAACCCCATTTCAAAATTTTGCTGTACCAGCGAACCGGTTCTTCGAACCCGAACCAAAACCGGCAACTTTGAAAAAAAAAGCATCTATACTTCATTTGGAAGGATTTTATTTGCTGTTTTCTTCCAACAGTACATGTTAATTATTAAAATGGCAAACCTAAATATTTCTCCAAAAATCCTGCAAGAAACAAGAAGAGATATAAAAGGAGATAATGAAATCTATTTTATGTGCCAAATAACTTATAAGAGCACTGAAATTAAGCTAGTGGCATCTATTGGGGTTGGGGCAAAGGCAAGCAGTACAAAACTTACTTTTCACCGAATCCAACACTTAATTTGAACCACTCAGTTACTCAGTTGAACACCTTAATGCTCAAGTATCATTCATATTCATTTGCTCCCCTTGACAACCCCACTGCTCAACCTCCCTTTCAAAGCATCCATTGGATAAGATCTCGACATGAGCAGACATGGTAAGCCATAGGGAAACCTTTTCAGTTGTTAAACTTCAATGTTTCCAAACCCCATATTAGCAAATTATATTGTAAGGAAGAGAAAGGACATTGGATAAATTGTTAGAGACAAGGCAAGAATACTTGATGGACTATTAGGTCAAATAGAACAATTTTGATCCTTCGTGTCGCTTTTAAAAGATGTAGTAGCATAGATATCTTAAATACATCTATCCAATGATGCCAAGAGACATCAGTTTCAAGGCACCTTGAGATTGATATCTCTTGTCATCTTTTGTCTATGCTAGTTTATTAGGTTTCTATGTAGATGTATACTCAATTGGGCATAATGAATGTTTAACATGTAAATGATCATCAAATTTATGTTAAGGAGTTTTAATTATCCACTCACTTCATTACAACTACCCCTTGCTGCCATTATACTTACGCCTATTAGTGTATTCATGTTTCTATATCAAAATTGATTGATTAGACAACATTAAAATACAATTGCTCTATAACTTGTTGGAGTTAGTTGTGTTGGTAAGTTGTGTTGATAAGTAGGATAAAAATTTCTCTGCAGATAGTCACAACTTCTTACATGGACCTTGGAAAACTACAACTATACATAGGTCCGCAACTTGATAAGGATACTTGAAAGAAACCAAGGCTGAACATGCATTGTCCATAACCAACCATATTTACACTGTATATGGTCCACAACTTGATAAGAGAGTTTTGTAGGAACAAAGAGTGATAGGGAGGTTGGATGAATCAATCATTGATACATGCTATTAATCTTCTTGAAAGACTTCTAGGGTGTTTTCACCACGCCACTTGGCACCTATAGGATCTTTGCTTGCTTAGGATCCCCTGGTCTCTCTAGCCAACCCAACTATCATGAAAGTTTTCTCTATCAAGCCTAAACTTGATGCATTCTTGCTACACTAGCCATTTGCCCTTAAACCACCTTAATGGCTTCTAACCTCCAAATTCTTGAAATAGCCTTACAGAGGTGTGGAGGTGTCTTTAGAGACCTCGATTCAACCAACTAGGGGTGTTAGGAGTCCCACCTAGTTCAACTAGTAAGTCGATTTCACCAATACTTCACAAAACAGGCCTAAAAGGCTACTAGCCCAATTAGGTCTCCTCCGAGAAATTAGGGATTTACTCCTAATTCTTCCAAAGAACCTCTGAATCTTTTCTTTGGATTCTTGAATCATATGCCAACCCCTCAAGGATTTTTGGGGTCTTGCGGTCACCACCTGTCGTACAATGCCCTAACTCAAAAAGAGTGAAATTAAGGGCTTTTAGGCTTTCTATGGCTCCTCTGCAACTTAGAAAGTTTACACTTAGTAAATGGATTGGTGTGACCTCTCCCTCTTCACCAAATCTTGGCAAGACTCGTATCTTCTAATTCCAAAAGGAATTTTGCTTCTATCTATGCACCTCTACAAGTTGTGCTCTCTACAACTTGGTCTTCCCTAGTCGGGCTCACCACTAGCTCACCTAGGGCAAGACGTTAAAATAGCTTCTATGCATTTGAGGGCCACAACTCCTGCACAATATATACACATGGAGTCTACTCACTATTCCCAAAGGGTCGTACAGATTGGACGGTGGGAAAGTGAGCTAGAACCCCATCTCTGCAAACTGCCTAGATAGAACCAATGACTTTGAAGAAACAAAACTATTTACAACAAGAACTTCAAAATGAACAAAACTCCCAACTAATGCCACACAGAATCAAGAAAACATCTACCCTACATCATGCAAGAGTTACAATGCAAAATATAATCCATTAAAGAGCTACCGTTATCAAAAACTAGAAAATTGCACACAAAATCACATCTTCTTGATTACTCTCAAAATCTATGTTTGTACAATGGGTGTCCAACCTTGTACCTCGGTCCAAACATGTCTTAAGTAGGGTGGTGAAGTAGTTATTTTCCCTTTTAGGCTCTTTGTCATCAAGTTGTCCAATCTTGACAATGTTGTCTGAGCAACATTTCAAAGTTGCAAATTTGCAAAATGCAACTTCACAACTTTTTGACATTTTTTGCAAAACTCACTAAATGAGTTCTAATCCTTCATTAAACTTCACCAAAGACCTTAACTATGGTTGAAACCTGAATCCAACCTAACCTAGACCCTACTGACCTCATGATGACATCATCACCATACTTGTGCATATCAGAGGGCTTTACAACTTCTTAGCCCCTAATTGCGCTTTGCAAAAGTCCTAAGACTCAAATGAACTAAACCATATTGCACCTACTCTGTGGTCAACATGACCTTAAGCTTAACACAACAAAAATGCCATAAGGCACACACAGAATTGAAACAAAATAGATTGCCCTAGACAACCTATAGGTGCCCCTGCACCATTCTCCCCCTCTGCACAAACACTAAGGAATATGAGGAGAAATCAGAGACAAATCAATGCCACATTTCTGGAAATGACCTTCCACCCATGTAGCCTCAGATTCTGGTTTATTCTTCCACTGTATTAGATGTTCCATATACACCTTGTGTCTAGTTGACTTCTTCACCCTGGATTCTAAGATCCTCTCTGCTTGAAGCTTGACTTTGGGAGGTAAGACTTCAATACTTACGTCCTCCAATATCTCCTTACTGTTTTGATTCACATCTGTCAGTGGTCCTTTGTATTTGACCAAATCAGCCACATTGAACACTGGTGAAATGCTTAAATCTTCAGGAAGCTCCACCTTGTAGGCATTCTGTCCATACTTAGCTATTACCTTACATGGTCCCACTCTTCTCATCTGCAACTTCGTTGGCATTCCTTTCTGCAACCTAGACTTATTTAGATGGACCATAACATAATCTCCCACTGCAAATTGTACATCTTTTCTCGACATATCCACCTTAGCTTTCAACTTATGAGTACCCTCTATAATGGTCTTCTTCACCTGCTCTTGTATCTCCTTCATGGTTTGAGTAAAATCCTCTGCATTGCCACTTCTATGCTCCATGGCTCCTAGATCTTTGAGCACACATACACCCCTTGGGTGCATTCCATACACTATCTCAAAAGGACTTCTCCCTATTGTCCTATTCACGCTGTCATTGTATGCATACTCAGTTTGTGGAAGGATCAAGTCCCATGTCTAGCAATACTCTTTGGTTAGGCATCTTAGAAGGTTACCTAACACTCTATTGATCACTTCAGTTTGACCATCTGTTTGAGGATGATAAGCTGAACCAAAGGACAAATTAGTACCCAATATGCTCCATAGAGTCTTCCAAAAATGAGTCATGAACTTAACATCTATGCCAGATACTATACTTAGGGGTAGCCCATGTATCCTTACAATCTCCTTGAAAAAGAGATGAGCAATGTAACTAGCATCATGGGTGGTCTTGCAAGGAATGAAATGGCTCATTTTGCTAAATCTATCTACCACCACATAGGCACTATCCAATCTTGTCTTGGTCTTAGGAAGACCCACAACAAAGTCCATGCTAATGCACTCCCATGGTCTATTGGGAATAGGTAAAGGTTGCTACAAACCTACATTACTAGCTCCCCCTTTGGCCTTCATACAAACCACACACTATTCCACATACCTTCTAACATTTCTTGGCAACTTGGGCCAATAATAAAATCTTTGTACCAACTCCATTGTTTTGTTGATACCAAAATGGCCACTAAGACTACCATTATGCTTCTCTTGAATGAGATTCTCTCTCATTGATCCTTTAGGGACACGACTGATTCCCCTTGAACAAAAGTCCACTTTGTAATGTATATTCTAAGAATTGACTGTGAAAATGATTCTGAAAATCAGAACATACCTTATATGCTTCAGAGAAGTCTTCATCATCTTCATAGAGGTCCTTGAAACTCTCTATACCAATGCTTTGAAATTGTACTTCTTGTACTGTCAACATCCTTCTACTCAGAGCATCTGCCACCTTGTTCAACTGTCCCTTCTTGTGCTTGATAGTAAATGTAAAGGCTTGGAGATATTCCATCCATTTAAGTGCCTATTACTCAACTTCTCTTGGGAGCTTATGTAGCTAAGTGCCTGGTTATCTGTAAACACCACAAACTCCTTAAGTAGGAGATGATGTCTCCACTTTCTAAGTGACTGCACTTGAGCATATAACTCCAAATCATAAGCAGAGTACTTCTTCTTGGCTTCATTGAGCTTTTCACTAAAGAAAGCTATAGGTATGCCTTCCTGGCTTAGTACTACTGCAATTCCACTTGCATCACACTCCAATGTGAACAAGTTGTCAAAACTAGGTAACAAAAAGATGGGTTGGGTAGCCACTTGTTGCTTCAACTTCTCAAAGGCATTCCCTGCATCGAGAGTCCATTTGAACTTGGTTTTTAACCCACCTTTAATAGTGTCTAGCACTGGTGCACAAATGCCACTGAAATTACTTATAAATTAAAATTTCCTATAAAACTGAGCTAACCGATGAAAGCTCCTTACCTCTATCCTTGTGGTTGGTGTTAGCCAATTCAAGATAGCCTCCACCTTGCTTGGGTCCATCTTCAATGAACCTTGGGATACTACAAACCCCAAATACACAAGCTCTTGCTTGAAGAACTCACACTTGTCTAGATTGATGGATAACTTCTCCTCCTGCAACCTTTTGAGTACAATCTCCACATGTTCTAAGTGTTCCTTTGTTGTCTTACTGAAGATGAGTGTATCATCTAGATACACTACCACAAATCTTCCAGTGTAATCCTTAAGCACCTCATTCATGAGCCTCATGAATGTGCTAGGGGCATTTGAGAGGCCAAATGGCATAACTCCACTCATACAACCCATCAGTGGTTTTAAAAGTTGTCTTCCATTCATCCCCATCTTTTATTCTAATCTGGTGGTACCCACTTTTGAGATCCAATTTAGTGAAATACTTGGCCCCTCCAAGACAGTCTATCAAATCCTCAATTCTAGGTATAGGGAATCTGTATCTAATAGTAATTCTATTGATAGCCCTAGAGTCAGTGCAAAGTCTCCACTTACCACCTTTCTTGGATGCCAAGACCACAAGTACGGCACATGGACTGATGCTCTTCTTGATTAGTCCTTGGTCTAATAGCTCCTACACTTGTTTAGCCACTTATTGGTTCTGCTCTAGTGTGAGCTTGTAGGCTGCCTTGTTGGGTAATGAAGCCCCTGGTATTTAATCTATTTGATGGCTGATAGCCCTTTTAGGAGGTAATGTTGCTAGTGTTCCATCACTGATTATGTCCTTGAACTTTCCGAGTAACTTTTGGACTTCTTCTGGTATAGGTGTTTGAGTAACTTTTTCTTCTTCCTTGTGTATCACAACTATAGCATAACCTTCACCTCCTTCTTGGTGGAGAGTGTTAAGGAACTCCTTCCCACTGCTTAGCAAGACACTAGGGGTCTTTGACTATGTTTCCTCCTCTAATGGAGACTGTATCTTGAATGTCCTACCATCCTTCTTGAATGAGATGGTGTTCTCTTTCCCATCATAGATGGCTCCTCTGTCATATTGTCGCGGTCCGCCCAATAGAAGATGGCATGCATCCATAGGCAACACATCACAAATCAACTTGTCTTTGTATCCTCCAAAGGAGAACTCCACCCATGTCTGCTCATTCACAAGAACACTTTGCCCTTTATTCAGCCATGTCACCTTGTATGGATTAGTATGGGGTATCTTTTCCAACTTAAGCTTCTTTACTGCTTCCTCTGAATGATGTTACTAGTGGACCCTGAATCCACTATAACTTTACATACTTTCCCAAGTATTGTGCATCTTATTCTGAATAAGGCTCTTCTTTGTTTTGGCTCCTCCTTGATTGGTTGTTTGATTAGAACTCTTATAAACATCAAGTTCTCCCCCATTTCTGACTCAATATGACTAATCTCTGGTGACTTGACACTCAATGTGTCTTCTTGGGCATATGCTATTCTCTTCTCAATGTTGGAAGAAGATGCTTTCTCAGGGCACCTATAAGCAGGGTGACCCATTTGTCCACAATTATAGCACTTCATACTAGCAAAGTAGGAATTACTTCTCCCTGCACCTCTTCCTCTGTTAGAACCCCCTTGAGTTCCTCTACCTCTTCCATGACCTCCTCTAGGAGTGGTTTCATTGCCATGCTCTACAAGTTTAGACTCTCCTTGGTTTCTTTGGTCAGTCCCTCTGCCTTGGTATCCTCCTCTATGTCCTCTTTGATCTCTTCTTCTTCCTCTAGCTTTGGAAGTTTGATCTTGTTTCCTCCTACTCTTTTCTCCAATCTTTATGGCCAATTGATAACATTGGTGCACTGTTTTGGGACTAAGAAGAGTCATCTCTTCTTGTATACTCCATTTCAAACCATTAAGGTATCTAGCCACCTTAAGGCTTTCATCTTCAGATACATTTGATCTCATGCATAGCTTTTAAAATTCCTCAGTGTAGGAGTTGACATCAAAATCCTTCTGTCTTAAGCTCTGTCTCTTCTTGTGTAATTGGATTTCGTAATCATCTGGCATATATGCTTCTTTCACTTTGACAACCATTCCTTTCCAAGTTGAAATTGGTTTCTTGCCTTCTTTTTCTCTCTCTGTCTGAATGAACTTCCACCATGTCAATGTAGAGCCTCTAAGCCTTAACTTTGCCACCTTGACCTTTTGAGATTTTGTGACTCCACATTCAAAGTGATTTTCCATTCCTTCAATCCATGACTAGATCTGCCTCCATTTTCCCACTGAATAGTGGTATTCCTTCAAGTGCCTTCCTACTCATAGCCTTCAATGCCTTCAAGAAAGGCTCTTCTTGCAATACAAGGTCAAGTTTAGGGGTCTTGTCTTCCTCTGTAACCTCTTCACCCTTAGTTTCTTTCCCTTCCAATTTATCACTGACTTCATCAGTCTTGGTCTGCATTTCACTCAATGCTTGTTCAAGTTGAGCTATTCTTTCCCTTAATAGCCTATTGTCTACTTCCTGCTCATCGACTTTCTTGGCCAATTCCACATTAGTCACCATGCTTGTGGACCCACTAGACTCACAATCTGACATGCACTATGCAATCCCAAATCCTTTGGGGCTCTGATACCAATCTGATAGGGAGGTTGGATGAATCAATCACTGATTCATGCTATTAGGCTTCTTGAAAGACTTCTAGAGTGTTTTCACCACACCACTTGGCACCTATAGGATCTTTTCTTGCTTAAGATCCCCTGGTCTCTCTAGCCAACCCAACTATCATGAAAGTTCTCTATCAAGCCTAAACTTGATGCATTCTTGCTACACTAGCCATTTGCCCTTGAACCACCTTAAAGGCTTCTAACCTCCAAATTCTTGAAATAGCCTTACAAAGGTGTGGAGGTGTCTTTAGAGACTTCAATTCAACCAACTTGGGGTGTTAGGAGTCCCACCTAGTTCAACTAGTAAGTCGATTTCACCAAAACTTCACAAAACAGGCCTAAAAGGCTACTAGCCCAATTAGGTCTCCTCCGAGAAATCAAGGATTTACTCCTAATTCTTCCAAAGAACCTCTGAATCTTTTCTTTGGATTCTTGAATCATATGCCAACCCCTCAAGGATTTTTGGGGTCTTGGGGTCACCGCCTGCCGTACAATGCCCTAACTCAAAATGAGTGAAATTAAGAGCTTTTAGGCTTTCTCTGGCTCCTCTGCAACTTAGAAAGTTTACACTTAGTAAATGGATTGGTGTGACCTCTCCCTCTTCACCAAATCTTGGCAAGACTCCTATCTTCCAATTCCAAAAGGAATTTTGCTTCTATCTATGCACCTCTGCAAGTTGTGCTCTCTGCAACTTGGTCTTCCCTAGCCGGGCTCACCACTGGCTCACCTAGGGCAAGACATTAAAAATAGCTCCTCTACATTTGAGGGCCCCAACTCCTGCACAATATATACACATGGAGTCTACTCAGTATTCCCAAACGGCCGTACAGATTGGGCGGTGGGACAGTGAGCTAGAACCCCATCTCTGCAAGCTGCCTAGATAGAACCAGTGACAGTGAAGAAACAAAACTATTTAAAACAAGAACTTCAAAATGAACAAAACTCCTAACTAATGCCACATAGAATCAAGAAAACATCTACCCTACACCATGCACGAGTTACAGTGCAAAATCTAATCCATTAAAGAGCTACTGTTATCAAAAACTAGAAAATTGCACACAAAATCACATCTTGATTACTCTCAAAATCTATGTTTGTACAATGGGTGTCCAACCTTGTACCTCGGTCCAAACATGTCCTAAGTAGGGTGGTGAAGTAGTTATTTTCCCTTTTAGGCTCTTTGTCATCGAGTTGTCCAATCTTGACAATGTTGTCCAAGCAACATTTCAAAGTTGCAAAGTTGCAAAATGCAACTTTACAACTTTTTGACAATTTTTGTAAAACTCACTAAATGAGTTCTAATCCTTCATTAAACTTCACCAAAGACCTTAACTATGGTTGAAACATGATTCCAACCTAACCTAGACCCTTCTGACCTCATGATGACATCATCACCATACTTGTGCATATCAGAGGGCTTTACAACTTAGCCCCTAATTGCACTTTGCAAAAGTCCTGAGACTGAAATGAACTAAACCCTATTGCACCTACTCTATGGTCAACATGACCTAAAGCTTAACACAACAAAAATGCCATAAGGCACACACACAATTGAGACAAAATAGATTGCCCTAGACAACCTATGGGTGCTCCTGCACCAAAGAGCCTATCAAACCTACTTTGCCATAAATTTCAATTCTTTGCACACAATTTATAATCTAACAGTAATTTGAAAAGAATTTTTATTAGCCATGAACAAATCCATCTGACCAGAGATAAGGGCAGCTTGTGTGGCTGGAGGTTATAGGGAGCATGTAATTACGACCTTGCAAATTGGGTCCCAGCTAGTGGCGATCCCACCATATCAAAAAAAAATCCATCTAATGCATAAAAAGGAAACAAATTTCTCCAATGTTATGGAAAGTGTTTGATGGTGTTAAGAAATGTGGATCTGAAGATACTGTAAGAACTAAGATGCTATAGAATACAATTGCCGTTGTTATTGATTGATTTTACAAAATATTATAACTATATATATTGAATCGAAGGATACCAAGTGTGAACAGTCATAACTTATCGTAATTGATAAGTCATGACTGTTTGTACTTAAACACAATGCTAACAAATGGTTTACGAATTGCTTAGTATAAAGACCGCACAGTATAATGGAATGGGACAGTCACGATACTATCGTGACTGTCACATATGCCAGTCATGATAGATATCGCGACTTCCGTCAATGAAATACGGTAACACTTTTAACCGTTTTAAACAGTCGATTCAATATTTGTAGTTACGTGATATATTTTATATATATATATATCATGATTTGTTTTGATATATCAATTTAATATATATTATATATTTAATTTAATATATATGCTATATCCCATTATATATATATATATATATATATATATATATATATATATATATATATATATT
>MU225462.1:2154679-2166990 GCA_018584345.1 Thuja plicata
TATATATATATATATCATGATTTGTTTTGATATATCAATTTAATATATATTATATATTTAATTTAATATATATTCTATATCCCATTATATATATATATATATAATAATTGTTATATCGTTTATTAAACTCGAATGAACAATATTTTAACAGATGGAACCTTTTTGGAGTACAGCTCAAAAGATGGGAACATATTTAGAAAGACTGGTTCAAATATTTCACCGGATGGATGTGGATGAACACCTTGTGGGTTATATAAGGCCCTGGATACAGCAATTTGAGCCATCTGAGTACAATATGAGGGTAAGGAAGAGATACCATTTGTGAAAATTATAATTATTGACACTGCATAGCAGCAGCAGCTTAATAGACCTATAAATGTAGATGAGTACTTTTACCCATCAAATCTTTCATGACTGATTATGCTGATTGGCAAGTAGCTGATCGCCTAAAAATATTCCTAGTGAAAGTGTCTCCCAAGTAGGAAAATCAGGATAAAATCCAACTGTGGCTCGAGAAGTATAAGAAGGTGAAAGGGATTTGGTACTATAAGATACGAAATTAACAAGTATCTTCCTGAAATTTAATCTTTTAAATTGTGAGTTTCAATATTTTTAATGAGGGATTAATGTGGCTGTCCTTTTATTCTTTTTTCAATGCATATTCTCTAGAAAACAGGTGGGGAGAATTCAGTGCATGCAAACCTGCGATTTAAAAAATTGCTATTAGAGTACAAAGTAACATATGCAGTGTTTCTACATATGAACACAACTGATTTATGTAGATCTAAGTCCAATAGATTTAACTACATTAATGCTCGAAAACAAATGATAGCTCAATGTTTGTGCACAGGCTACTCATTGGAAATGATTAATCCTGCATCAAAACAAATCATTAACACAAAGCAGACAGCATTTAATCACAATGACTTAGTTTGCCTGGATGGAGAATTAAGGTTGCATGCAGAAAGATACAAAGACTGATACTGCAGCAAGACCATTGGTACAAGTTGTTAATGACAATCCTTCTAATTGATTTTCTGATTTCTTTCATGGTATGGATGTCATAATCCATGGAATTCAGACATTTTGGCTCTAGTACTAAAAAATGAAGCTATTGTATACCTGGTTGCTTGAATTACATTTTTTTAGAAGTCCTCAATTTGACAGGAAATCCTGTCTATATTGACGTCTATAAAGATAATTTTAATTTTACTTTAATTTTTATTTTCATATAGGTTGTTGAGACCCATTTCGCCTCCAACACAATTGGCTAGACCCAGCTTGTGAAAGTTTGAGAGCCTCTTTCTAACATAGTCATCAACCAAAAATCGGTCCATATGTAGGCAATCTAGCACTACAAGAGCAGCAAATATTAAGAGGATGATCCTAGATGACATTTTGTGAAACCATGTTGAATATATCGTCAATTTCACCAAGCCCGTATTGAATATATTATATGATCCATTATACCCAACATGGATAGGCCTTGTTTGGGAGAGATATATGATAGCATTTACTCAGTGATTAAGAAGATGGCGAGCATCATTAATGAAAAAGAAAAATCCTAAAGAACTTTTTTTTAAATAGCTACACAAATTAATGAAGAGATGGAAAAAAATGACCACCTTATTACATCTTGCCTTTAGATTGGGTCCCAAACATTATAAAGTTGAGAGCCATTCTATTTCGATAAGTATTGCCCCATATAAAGATGAAGTCAACCAAAGGTAAAAATCAGCACTTCATAGACTCTTCATTGATTTTGACATGTGAGATGCAATTAATATTTAGTTCATGGATTTTGTACTCTCTAATGACTTTGGTATTTGTGCTTTTTTTGTGACAAGTTTAAAGTTGATGCTCACAATTAGTGTTACTTATACGGTCAATCATTGACAAACCTACAACCTATTGCAATCAAGATTTTATCGCAAGTTTTATAAAAAAAATATTGTGTCCTTTAAGTTTCATTTATGATTTAAATTTTTTTATTTTAGAACTCGTAACTCTCAAATTTTGTCTTCATAAGTTTCTAGTTCATTGCATCTAAGATAAATCACATATTGCGTCCCCTTCATAAAATGCAATCAACTACACTCGGGAAAAAGCAAAAGACTTAGGGTAGGTCCCCATGCAGCTGCTAATTCTATTTTTACTAGCAACAGTTGCTTAACTTTTTGAGCAACAATTTGTGGAGCTGGAAGCTCCATGGATTGTAGCATTTGCTACTTATTTTAAAGCAGTACTCTTAAATAGAATTTTAAATTATATTTCTTGCAAATAATATTTGAAGGTGAAATTGTAGAAGCTCCATGGATAGTAGCATTTGCTACTTATTTTTAAGCAATAATCTTAAATTAGAATTTTAAATTATATATCTCACAAATAATATTTTAAGGTAAAATTGTAAGCAATTAAAAAGGAGACGAAAAAAATGGTGAAGTCACATGTCAATTTTCCCAATAAGCATTTGCTTCTTATTTCCAAACCCCACCTTTTTTAAAGCTTAGAGCAAGTTCCCATGCAGCTGCTTAGCTTATTGTGGCTAGCAGCTACTCCTCAACTTTTTAAGAAGCAATTTGTGGAGCTAGTGACCCCATGGAAATTTAGTTTCCTGCTTTTTTATCTTCAATTGTATATTTGAATAAAATTATTAATAATATTTTTTGCATGGAAAAGTTGGAGGAAAAAGGAGGCAAAAAAAGAAAAGGGTAAAAAATTGTGGATTTTTCCAATAAGCAGTTGCTGCTTATTTCCAGACCGTCAGCCCCCTTTTTAACCTTATTTTTAATTCCTAAGTTGTAGCTGCTCCACTAAAATAGGGAAAGATTCCAATTTATCATTTTCCCATGATAGAAAATTTGCATGGGAACACTCCAACTGCTTAAATTGAAGCAAAAAACGCATTTAAGTAGTCGCATGGGATCATGGGGTTATTTTCAATTTTTAAGAAGCAGTTGAACCACTAAAATAGCGAAACATTCCAATTTATCCTTTTTCCCAAATTATACATTTTCATGGGAACACTCTAACTACTTAAATTTAAGTAGAAATTGAACATAAGCGGTCGCACGAGGACATGGGGTTAGTATATGTACATTCCAACTTGCATCTCCTTTCACACAAAGAAAGTGGCTACAAGGAAGTGGGATATTGAGCCAAAGCATACTAACATGGATGTTTCCACTTCCCACCTTGTTGCACTCAACGTTGAAAATAAGCCAGCTAATGAACATGAAAGTGTCAATAGCATCCGTGGTTCTTCAAAGTTCTAACATACTAATAGCAAAATTGTCTAATATAATTGGTGGTGGTGATATTATTATAACCCATATGACACTGATGCTTGATCAGTGATACACTAATAGCTCATTGTAGACATTGACATTATTTTTTTTTATTTTAATATATATCATGACCATAGTTACAAGACTCGGACTCGGCAAGCTGATTTCGGACTCGGCGTCTGGACTTGGCAAGGACTCGACAAATTGAAAAATCCAAGAAATTCAAAGATTTTTAAGGATTTAAAACTTTTTTCATGCATCATTTAGTCAATTAACATCAAAGACACAATAATTGAGATAAATAGAAGCTACTTTGCACACATACACAAGTTTACATTGATCACATAAGTATAAATGTGAATTTATGAAGGAAATAAGTTAAACTAAAATTATATAGAAGGTATAGTTTATTTATTATCATCATGTTGAGTATTGTGTTCACATTGAAAACTATTGGTGGTATCTCCCTTGAAGTGGACTACGAGGTTGCTCCCTCGAAGTGGCATATTATTATCAGGTGTTTACAACATATTTCATATTATATTCTTCTACCATACAAGTTATTTCATAACAACTTCGCTTAAATTTTTTGTTAGTAGATTAGAAAGATCATTATGAATTTTTGGACTGATATAAGTATATAATTGCTCAAATGTCATCATATTTTCACTGTGTCAAATGACCGGTTTAACAAACATTTTTTTTTCAATGTTTCACAAACCTTAAAACTGTTCTTTTATTGTTCTAGAGATGTCCAATTCTTTAAAAGGAAAGCATTTTATTTGTTGCAATGCTTTCAAATTTGATAGTGTTGTTTTAATACCTGGTTCTAGGACTTTGTGATTACAATCTGTGATATGACACTGCTTTTTTGGCCAAAAATTTAGTGAAATTCTGCTGCAATCTGCTTTATAGACAAATTGTTATGTTTTATACCTGCTACATGCTAGACATTTTTTACTACTCCATGTTGGTTGCCTTATTGGGAATCACCATTTAAAATTTTTGGATCTTGCTATTGCAATATGATCATATAAGCCAAAAGATCATTAAAAACAATTTTAAAATGTTTACTTTTTGCTTTATGGCTCAGCTGGCTGCGGCAGAGTCCTGGCAATGGGACTCTGCGAGTCCTGGCAGGAATCTGCAGGACTCAGCCAAGTCATAGTCCAAAGGCCAAAAAACTTTGGAGCCCTGACTCGGCTTGGGACTCGCAGAGTCTTGTAACTATGATCATGACATTCAAGTTTGACAAATAGACATTGTAATATTTTTAATTTTTATGATATGATGCTATGTGGCATCCTAAACTTAATTAGTGCTGCAAGTACATATACCCCCAAATCGGTCAAACTCTCATACCAATACCAAGACCAATAACTTAGACAAAAAGGAAAACAAAATGACGAAAATAAAAATTAGAAATTCATTGTAATTAATATTTTATTTTATTCTGAAACTAAATTATTTACTACATATATGCATGGACATTAAATTTTTATTTTTATTTAAGAACTACACACATTTTTATTTTTTTATATTATTTTGTATGGCCAAACCCAGCCCCCAAAATTTTTTTGGCCAAACCCCCAAACAGTAGCAGGACCAATAAATTAGAGAACAGGGAAACCAAGATGACAAAAATATAAAATAGGAATTTATAGTTATTCTATTTAATTCTAGAACTATTTTATTTACTGCATACATCTATGGACACAAATTTTTATTTTTATTTAAGAATTATTTTATTTTATCTACATTGTTTTTGAAGAGCTATTTTAATGTTAATTTTGGTAATTGTTTTGTTTTGTTTTTACTTTGAAAATCCAGTAAATCTTATATACTTATGTGCTACTTTTTAAAAGATTCATATATAGCCATTAATATATATTTTTAAAATTTTGATATCTTTGAATTTTAGAAATAAATGCCAGCTCTTAAATTTTTTTTCTTTCATAGTCACAACATCAGATGCTTCTTCCCCTGCTACCACTGTAGGTTATGCCTCTCAGCATTAATTTGACTAGTTTGTTGTGGTGTATTTGTGAAGAATCTTATTCTTTATCTTGCAAAATCCATTCTAAGTTAGAATATGGTGACTCTGCTTTCAGATATAACTTGCTTAGGAGTTGAATTGCAGAAGTAAATCCTTTCCCAATTCAATTGATTCTGCTCTGGAATTTGAACTTGCAGCGACATCAAGGGCAATTCCTGAACCTAAAATATGTGTACTTTTTCCTAGTGTAGATATAGAATTTCTTCACCCATTACAATGAAGCATAAACTTCATATAGTCCAGACACACAAGCATATAGAATCTGAATAAAATTATATTGCTTTCCTTCCTGCAATTATTCATTTCCTATTTGGTACTCAGCTGATCCATCAGCATGAATTACCCACTATCCATCTCTTGTTTATCCTCCTCCAAAAAGTTTTCCATAAAACTCTCTAAAAACATCTCAGAACAACATGTATGCATGGTCAACAGCAGGCCAAACTTCTACATGGATTGCTCCTGCATCCCACTCTTCTTATTTTTCAGATGGCAGTGTGTAATTCATTATAATCAAACATTTGAAGTAAAAGTTTATTTCTACTGAGAAAAAATCAAATTAGTCAGCTTTCTTTGTCAAGACTCATGTTGAAAAGAAATACGATTTGTTTGACTAACAGTCTAAAGACGAGCAACAAAAATTACCTTTGATGCATTATCAAACCTCATACTCCCCAACATGCAACCATTTTGTTGCAGACCATTTATCTCCCTGAACCACAGGACAACCGGCTGCACAAACGGTCCAAAAAAAAGGAATTTTATGACACAATGATTAACACCAATGATGCTCCTAATGGTGCATAAAATGTTTCAAGAATTAGATAAGTGTTTCTTATACATTCTATTTTTGTTGAAATTTTTGCCTAGATAAGCTCATTTAATAAAATTGTTGCATGGAAGGAACTATGAATGTTCCAAGTCAATACCCACCATGTAAACTAGAAGGGTCCAAAGCAGCATCAGGCTTCATACTCCAAAAAAGCAATGCATCTCCCATTCTTGGTCTCACAGAGACACCAGCTTTTGCACATTCAGATAACTCATCCCACCAAGGAACAGAACTGCTATTTACTGTTGATGCAGGAAACACAGTCTCACCACCTTTCTCAACGTCCGAACTACATTAGCAAACTGAAATTTCAGAATGGTACAGACTAATGTCCAATTCTTTTCTTTATGCCACAACTTCCAAAAAAATGGAAAAAAAATAACTTTTATTTACAGTTAAGGGAGGAGGGACTTTCATACAGGTACATAAGCACGGTAGCTATCCGCTGTCCACCATTCTTAGTGTTAAAAGAATCAAGGAAATAGTCATAATGTGGTTCATACTTCTGCCCAACCTCGTAATGAAGAATTTGAAGCCCTTCTCCATGCTCTGTAACAGTTTTAGACATTAGCACATCCATACAAAAATATGTATTGAACTCTTTTAAAAGTACAAAAAGAATACTCAGTTTTTGCAAGCATAATGGCAGCCATATAGCAGGAATCTTCCAAATGACAAGCAAGGGATTCTGTAATACTCTTAAGCAATATGTTATAATGTTTCAATTCAGTGATCATTTTCTTCTCATATGCAGATGCAATTTTAAAAACTAACAAACCATGTGCACATAACAGCAATTGCATATGATGAACAAACAAGGCCACCAAAGGAAAAGGATATATTGTGTTCATTACACATACGATTAGAGATTCATCTAGGCTCCAATATCTGACATATTCAAATATATCAAAACAATCTCACATAGGTAATGAACCACCTAAAGGAGCATTTGAAGTTGCCTGTTACGTTGTGCACATAAGAAAGATGCACCTACAAAAAATGGAAGCAGGTAAAAATAAAAATCCGTATGAGCAAGAACAGGACTCTAGCATCAGCCTAAGAATCTTTCAGCCAATAATTTTTGTAAATGCAAGAGGATTTAGCCTGATCTTTATCTTCACTTATGTATCATATCATTCAATCGATACTCTGCACAATTCCAAGAACATTTATGTTGATACTCGTCTTTACTGCATTAAGATAAAACAATCCACAGGCTGAACATAACAGCAGGCCAATAAAAATAGCTTTTGCATCTATATCTGAGAAGCACTAGTAAGCATAGCAACAAATCCTGCTGGATCTGATCCAGATCCAGTCTTCAGATTATATGTTGGTTGTGTAATTCTCCCTTTTCAATTTTCTTTTTTTAACCTTGTGCGATGTCGCGGCCCCTTGTCGTTTCCTAACTATCGGCCCCGTTCCCCTCTTCACAAGTTGTCACAGAGTTACAAACTTTTAAAAGTTCCCGACTGTCCGACATATTTAAGCTACACCAGTCACTTCATCGTAGGTTATAGGAAGTTCGCAAGCCCCGACCGCTAGTTGTGAATTTAAGATTTTTAGCAACTAAACAACTGGTGGGTCCTCGGCCTTAGTGTAACTCCACGTAGGACCCTTCCTTGCCACGTCAGTCCTTGTTCTTTTTTGCATGAAGGTTTGTACAGGCTGTACACTTTTTTCAAGAGTTATGAATTTTCATTAAATGCACATCTCATCAAGCTAATATATTGCTGGGGTGGCGGCTTTTAGGTGTTAACTTTCAGCATCCTCAATACGCTATTCACCGTGCAAGCTTCATTTCTAAAAATGCAATCTATGATTCAGAACCAGCTCTCTGGAGTGAAGGATACTGAGATGGAGCAGGGAGATTTCTGTGATTTTCTGGGAAGCTTAGAAAGCAAAGACATAAGTCCGTGGCAGCAGCAACTCCTTCAAAGCGGCCTGATACATGCAGGAAGGTTTCCTTCTGCCACTCTTTAACCAGAATTGGTGGTATCTTGTGCAAAGTTTTACAACCCTGACACACGGGATATCCGGACAGCTGACGGAAAGTTTATTGCAAAAATCAATTCTGAAAGCATTGCTCAGGCTTTGTGCATTCCTCGTAGAAAAACAATGGAGAAACTATCTGTGGAGACTGGGTATGAATATTTCAAAGCGCACGAGGCTTTTTGCCGCAGTAGTATAGCCAAATCCTGGTTGAAGATGGAAAAAGGAGGTGAGTCTCAGTTACCCAGTAAATTGAAGAAATCTCATTTCAAGGACCCAATTGCAGAAGTAATTACATTATTGCCTAGGGAAGTGGGTAACACTAGTTCTGAGGGTTTTGAATTTTGAATGTGTAAGTTTATTTTGGTTATTTGTGGCAAACAAGAGTTCATAGATTGGGCTAGTCTCATGAGTTATCATTTAAATTAACAATTGAAAGAATTCTCAGGGAATTTAGTTTTCAATTTCTATTCCTTGTTGATATATGTCCTCGCCTATCATCAAAGCTCTTGGGATGGTTTGATAACTCAACAATTCCATTATGCTCGTGTACCTGTGTATAAGAAATTCCCTCAGCTTATTGTGAGGGTGGGCATGCAAAATTATATCCGGGTGAATGATGCTTTTCTTATGAAATTAGTTAGAGAATTGGAAGGAAACCTGAACAGGAGGATGTCTCAGGAAGCAACTAATTTTGTCTTAGGGTTCGGGAATATCTATGCACAATTCAGACAATGCACATATCTAAGGATAGGAAGTTTTGAAAAGGGACCTTTGAGACTCCCTCGGTTCCCTTATGATTTCCTAGTGTTTTGGGAAACATGTCAGCAGATAGCCGTCGTTAATGTTAAATACCTTGCTATGGGAAAAAAGGGTTTTTCTTTCCTTGTGTCTGTGTCATATTATTCTTGCAGGTCTCCAATTGCTGCAAAAGGTGTTGAGAAAATCATTGGCAATTATCAGCTGCAGACTCTATCGGATAGGGCCAATTTTGATAGTAAAGGGTTTGCAAGGCAAAATCTGTACGGAGCTCGGAATTATGTGCACAAACCCGCTTCAAAGGACTTCTGGAGGATTGTATTCATGAGGCAGAGATGTTCAAAAGAAGTTTCATGAGACTTACTCTACAACATATTCAATCCTTCAAGGTTAATCTGAATGTTCCTACTAAAGTTCAAGAAGATGAGGTTCTTGTTGAACCAGAGTATCATCAATTTGGAAATAATAATCTCCCCCAATTGGACTGGAATAGAGAAGAGGATCTCGACCTGGCAGCTAAGACAATCCCAGTATTAAAAAGAACAACTAATTGGCTACAAGGGAAATGGAAAGAAAAAGGTACATCTTCCGATGGTGGAAAGTCAGCAGCTCCTCAAGTCCAAGGAGGAACCTCCGTTGTTACTATTGTGTCCAGTGTAAATGCAGCTACTGGTTCCATAGAACAAAACACACAAAGCGGTGGAGAAGGAGAACAACCTGATCAAAGTTGGGCTAAATTGAAAGTGTATGTGAATTAGATGAGGGTGGCACCACTGCCGAACAGAAAGAAATTGAGGAAGACCCTAATGCGGTGTACCAACAGATTATGCAGGACAGTGCCCTTACCTCAATTATAGACCTAGATTCTTTTCCCGCCCAGGATACTCAGGTGACTCCTACACATACACCAAATGTCAGAACAGAGACAAGTAATGCTAGAAATGTGGAATCAAATCTCTCTTCCCTTGACTAGTTATAACAAGAAGTGGAGAAAAATAGAGAAGAAAAGCAACCCCGGTCACTAGTGAAGTAGATATTGTAGCTCTACTTTTCCAGAGTTCCCGAAAGCCTAAGAAGGCCAGAAGAATGTCTCGAATCATTATTGATTCCAATTCTAAGCACAACATACTAGAAATAGCCGAACCTGTTAAGGATATGGACATGGATGTGATCACGGAAACTAACTTCAGGATCTCTTATGTTGATATGGGTCCCTCTAACCTGGAAAGTGAAGCATATCACGCCAACTTCCACATGAAAGCATTAACAGAAAGGGCTAAGGATTTGAAAAAGAAGAATCATGAGCTGCAAGCTCAATTAGCTCAAGTGCAACCTCTCAAAGATTTCAAGACTATAGTATTTAACTCAGTTAGAGGAGAGTCTTCTAGTTTCGGCCAAGCCATCTTTGACGCGGAAATCCTGGACCAATTTAAGGGGAGTATGGGCAAAATGCAAGCCTTAGCCAAATGGGTGGAGTTACGAAGTCAAGGTTTGGAACATCTAGGTACCCTCAGGGGTTTGTACATTGATATTAAAAGAAAGAGGCAAGCACTGATTCAGGAATTACAGCAAATGAGAGATGAGCAGAACAGTACATATGTCCTAGTAAGGACAATCGAAAATATATTGGAATTGAAACCAGCTGTCTTGGCGACTTAAAAGATAGTTGATAATCCTAAGGAGATTGAAGTTTCTTGGTTGTACTCACTGGATTGGAAACTTTCATTGTACAAAGATTACACCAATTGCCTTAATAAGATCCTCGAACAACATTTCAAAGATTTGATTGATATTAAGGGTGATTTCAGTACCCTGGATGTGGACTTAACTGATTAGTTTGAGGGTAAAGTTAAATAACTAGGTGAAATTAAGAAACAATGTGAAGAATTGTTGTCTTAAGAAACAGAGGACATCCAAGAGTACAATACAAAAAACTTTGATAAATTAAGTAATTTGTAGGCCATCCTAAAGTCCCTTAAGGCCAATATTTTCATAATTCCTACGGAAACCAGGGTTGCAGAAAAAGAGTTGGCTAAATGGAGAACCAGACTGCAAGTAACCACCATCCCTGACCAAGATAGGATAATGACACATGTCAACAGGTACCGGGAATATTGTCAAAAGATTAAAGGATTGGAAGCAGCAAAGAATATTGGAGAGGTCGAGGAGGCGAGCGTCCAAGGGTCGGAAGTGGAAGAGGCATAAACTCTTTTATGAGTTTATTTTCTAAAAGATTATTATTTTTAAAAAGACTTTATTTTTATTGATTTTAAAGACTTGGCAAGTAACGGTTCTGGAGAACTATTATCTGTGATAGTTTAAATAGTAGGATGTTTAGATTTTTAGGATCTTTTGTGTGAACTTTGATCGACTCTTAAGAGCAAAAACAATGCAAGTTTTAATTCTCAGTTTGATGGTTTTGTTTGTTAGAAGTTTTAATTCAAGTTATCGTCCTGGACCTATGCATATTTGATCTTTGAATCAGAATGTGTGAATGCTTTCGTATGAAAGAATCTCAGTAAATGAATGAGTTGAAGCTTCTATTTTTATATATTTTGGATGATTGGAGGTCTTATCTGTGAATGAGATCTTGAAGAATGTTGTAGACATTATTAGAATTTTTAAGTTTCTGCATTTGTGAAGTTACTGCCTTATTAGCTTTCTGGTTAAAAGCTCGCCTTTGATTGCTTTCTGGTTAAAAGTGATATTTAAATTAGAAGTTCATTCTTAAATCATATGAAGGTAGCTGCAACCTTTGAAAATAAGTAGAGAATCGATCAATTATAGTTTCCTTGAGGTCGATTCAACTGTGGTTGCGTTTATCACCTCTGTGGGTGTGAGAAAATAGAGCTAGGTGATAAATTTGTTAACCAACATGATATAACAAACAAGTTTAATCCAGATACTATTTTCCTTACTTTTTCTTTCTATTAGTCAAAAATTTTACTTCTATAAATTCTACGTATGTTTGTCATACTTGTACATTTTGTGTGAGGAAGGGGCAATGGATGTGGGTGGATTAGTGTGGTGGGTGTTGGAGCTCTCAATTTTTGGCAAAATTTAGAGTCCTATAAAGTGATAAAACTCTAAAAAATGGAATCCTAAAATCTATGCCCAATAATTAATAATATGATGAAGTACATTAAATGGGATACAACAACATATTTATTTTCAATTAAAATTTGAGGGATTGTGGAAGGAAGCTCTATGAGAGAAACAATCAAAATTCTACAAGCGAAGGTTTCAGAGATGCTGGAGTTTAGACCTGCTGCAAAGATGATGTCGACAGAGGATGAAGATGGTCGAATTTTAAAAATCTAAAAAAGACCCAGTTCGGGAAATTAAATTTCCTATCTCCAGAAAAAATCTTAGAATTTTACAATAT
>MU225462.1:2172794-2193076 GCA_018584345.1 Thuja plicata
TGTGTTTGAGTGGCTTTCACACCTTTTTAGGGTGAAAAGACACAACTCTTATTACAAATTATTTTGAAAAAACAATAAACTAACTAAAAAATAACTACCTAACTTTCAGATTTGGCTTTGGTCGAAAATCCAAAACACCTCATGAAAAGCTAATATTTCTGCTGAAGATAGGAAATTTGATTTTCCGAACTGGGTCTTTTTTAGATTTTTAAAATTCGACCATCTTTATCCTCTGTCGAAATCATCTTGGTAGCAGGTCTAAATTCCAGCATTTTCTGAAGGCTTCGATTAGTTAATTCTATTTATTTGTGTCATAAAGCTTCCTTCTTTTGATCTTTTTTTTTATGGAGAAACATGCTTCTTGATAATGGATTGGGACTTCTAAATTATCAAAATTTAGGGTACCACCACCTTCAACAAATGACTCTCTCCTATTTATATCTTCATAATGGGGGAGTCACAACCTTTCATTATTACAACCTTTCAAGAGAGTCAAAACCCTTCATCCTTTATGCCCTTTGAAAGAGTCGCAACCTTTCATAACTACCACCTTTTGAAAGAGTCACAACCCTTTGCCTTTTAAAGGAGTTGCTTCCTTATTCTTCCTTCTCCGTTAATTCTTTCTTGATTCACACCATCAAACTATGTCTTCTTTTTATACTTTATTTTAAGTCTGCACAGACTTTTCTTCTCAATTTGCATCAGCATATTCTTTTATATCTGCATGTACTCGCCATACAATTCTGCTGTAAATTCTTCTTACAATTATGCCTTCAAACTTTCTTTGATGATCTTCCTTTTTTATCTTCTCCTTTGCAGATCTGGAAATATAAGTTTGATATAAACTTCCACTCCCCCTCAAACGCACTCTGCAACTTCTTAATACAACTAATCTTAATTGCTGCTTTTATTTCTAATTCAGATTTATTTCTGAATTCTTCTCCAATTCCAACCTGATTATTTCATATTTTATTTTCCAATTTTCCTTGCCCCATCCATGTCCCCTTTCAAATGAAATCTTCTCCCTTTTGTATCTGATGTTGAGGGAGTCACAACTCTTCGCTACATGCTCGATCTTTCAGAAAACTTAACTAGTAATTATATTTTATTTTAATTTTTTATATTTTAATTTTCTTAATTATATTAATTATTATCAAATCCTATTTTAGAAAGGGGACATTACACTTGAGCCCAAGACTAGTGCAATTTCCGCTCAACTCCATGTTCATTGAGCCCAACACATAGTCATTTTCCGCCCATGTATTGAGCCCCATGGCTGGGCATTTTCTGCTCCACTATAGGGCCCAAACCAAGGTAAAAAAAATTTGATAAGTTTGTGAAGTGTGCCCAAAGAGACCTCTATTTCCGCAAATTACTTGATATTAAGACCCAACAAGCTGCTATTTCCGTCTTGGCATAAACTGAGCCCAACAAATGGACAAATACCGTTCAAGCATTTGGAGCCCCACAAGTTGGCAATTTCCACCCCAAGGGGACATTACACTTGAGTCCGAGACTAGTGCAATTTCCGCTCAACTCCATGTTCATTGAGCCCAACGCATAGTCATTTTCCACCCATGTATTGAGCCCCATGGCTGGGCATTTTCTGCTCCACTACAGGACCCAAACCAAGGTAAAAAGAATTTGATAAGTTTGTGAAGTGTGCCCAAAGAGACCTCTATTTCCGCAAATCACTTGATATTAAGCACCAAAAAGCTGCTATTTCCGCCTTGGCATAAACTGGAGCCCAACAAATGGACAAATACCGCTCAAGCATTTGGAGCCCCACAAGTTGGCAATTTCCACCCCAAGTATTGATCGAGCCCAGGGGGCTTACAATCTCCAAAAATGCTAAATGTTTGAGCCCCATAAGAGAGCAATTTCCACTCCAAGGCATGGAGCCCAAGACATGAACAAAATCCGAAATCGCTTGAGCCCAATATATGATTGATTTCCAATTAGCATCAAGAGGTGAGCCCCACGGCCAAGCATTTTCCGCTCAAGTGATGACACACCACCCAACTCTATGACATTTTCCAAAAATGCAACAAACATTGCACCCAAGGACCAAGCATTTTCCGTCCAGCACTATGTATTGTGCCCAAGAGGACATCAAATTCCACAAGCACACATGAACCCCAAGACATGACCATTTCCGATCAAAGCAAGGTAGAGGAACCCAAGGAGTGATCAATTTCTACCATGCCTTTTCGAAATATAGATTGGACTTAGAACCATATTGCAAGCATCCATTGGGTCAAAACCCAGGTACAAAATTCCTAGAAAAATATGAAATAAGATCATAATCAAATGAGAATTTCCGGAATTAAAGTTCAAAATCAAATCAGAATTTGAGCAAATTTCATCATAAAAAATGCATTTTCCAGATTTGTCAAACATTTCAAAATTTCTAAGTCAAATCCAAATCCTATTCCAAGGATTCCAAATCCATATCTAAAATCCAATCCATGATCCCGTGAAGAATTGTTTATTCATAGATATATTTTAAGTTCTTCAAACATGCATTTCATTTTCATTCATGACTTTGATCCGAGGTGATCTTCCTTTTGGTTGAAGTTGATGTATGGGATGATGATGATTGAGGAGGGTAAGAGAAATAGCTCAAGGTATTCAAGCTCGAACAAAAGAGGATTAAAGACAAGCACGAGGAAAGGAATTCAAGATCAAGAGTTGCAAGTAAGATACAAATCAAGTTCGAGGGCAAAATGATTGTATGCAAGAGGATGATGAGCAAACAATGCGAGTGAACATTGTGATCAAGGCTACAAATGAAGGAGATTATCACAGACTTGAATTTCCTTCAGAAATCCAAGATCAATTAAGAACGATCCAACTAAATGAAGTAACTCATCACTTCTACCAGATTGAGGCAAGATACTGGTTCAAGTAATTCAAGGTGAAGAATTTCAAAGGATGGAGAAAGTTCATGAAGATGAAGCAATTTGGGAATATGAGCCATCAAAATCAATCGAAGGCTTGAATGTTGAGTATCAAGAGATATTGCTAGAGATGTAGACTTCTTTATGATGATGGAGAAGTGGAATTGATGAAGTTTACAAGATCCACATGCTGAGGTGGTGCCCACTCATCTTCTACCAATCAAAGGATTCTAGTTTCACGTGTCCAAGAATAGATCTTCCAATCAAGTTATTCCAAGTTGGCATGTGGAGTCCAATTTTCTCTAACTAACCAATTTTCTCATTGCTCCATAAAAGCAATAGAATTTTCTCAATGGCCCACAAGTTTATTGTAATTGGATGGCATTTAATGTTTGTAGCTACTAGTTGAATTAGGGTTGTGTTGGAATAATCTTGGTGATTGATCTCAAATCAAAGTTATTCGTTCATTGTACTTGAGGCAACTATAAAAGGCAAAGCCTCCTCGTTTGTAAAAGAGTTAATTAGATTAGTTGGAGCAGAGTAGGGAGAGACTTGGAGAAATTCTTTCTATAATGCTGCCAAAATCATTCCAAATTCATTGTTGTTATCATGGTGAATACTGTGAAGTTTTGGACTGTTGCATGGTTTCTACATTTCCTCACTTAGATTAGGATTTTGTTTATGTTGAATGGAAGTAGTTGAGTAGATGAATGGAAGATAATGTTAATTGGTGAACTATGATGAAACTTATGTTCATACCTTTTGGTACTTGTTGATTACAAGTAACAATATAAGTTTGGTTTGAACTTATTGCAAGCATTTAACTTCAATTGGAAATGTTCATTTGGATTGCGCTATCATTGGATATTTGAATGAGTGTTGACAATATGAAAATCATCCACACATCCTTAGAAGATTGCACCCTCCTTTGCGTAGTTGATTTGGCGAAGCAAGGACTATTTTAGTTTCACCTCACCATCAATATTGTCTTGCATTGTTAGAGTTAGCTTAGATTTCTAAACCCCCATTCTTTTTGCAGTTTGTCTTGTTAGAAGTAGTTGATGAGCTCAAATTGCCAAATCACTCACAAAGTTGATATTCCATTGAATGAATAGCGTGAGTCCTCACGTGGTTACCAACAAACCACATCATAAAACTATGTTGTGTCCAACAAGATTAGGAACCTTGGAGTCACCTCTATGATCTTTTTTTGCAATCTTTAACATACGTGGTGTCTTTGTTCAAGATTGGACTATATATTTGGTGTTTCATCTTGGAATACTAAGTGTTTTATCTTGCATGTTGACGTAGTCACAAAACTCACATCAACAAGATCCTCGAAAAAATTTAAAATTTTTAGAAGAATGTTTTTTTAACCAATTTAAAAAAAAAATCAATGTTTTTCTGATCAAACTTAGATTGAGGGTTTTTTAAGAGTTTCTTAGAGATTTTTATTTCGGGAAAAAAAATGCATGTGAAGATTTTCGCGGGTTGGTCCTATTGATGTGAGTTTTGTTCCACTACAACATACATAATCGAATACTTAGTATTCCAGGATGAAACACCAAATCTCCAACTCTCTTTTGAATAAGGATGCTCATATGCTAAACAATGTAGATGAATTGTGTGCTCAAATGAGACAACCTCAAGGTTCCTTCTTATTGTGGACTTTCAGTCAGCTTTAATAATGTGATATGTTAGTTATCACAAAGGGACTTACGTTGTCCATTCCATGGATATCAACTTGACTTTAACTCCTTCCAACCAACAAAAACTGCAAGGGAAAGTGTAATATCCCACCCCTGATAGGATATTTACTTTTCTAATTTGCGTTGGTCTTTGATTTGGGTTTTATGTTTTTTGATGTATTTGCAATGTTCGATACAACAATATAATGCAGCAAAATAGAAGATATTGCAATAATTATTTCAACTTAAAAATTGGACATTACATAGGGAATATACAACTGAAAATTACAAATTTTTACATCAGCTTAGATACTCAGTATTTTCACAAAATATCGACAACCCAGTTCAAAAAATATCCCCTATTATATAAATCAACAATACCCAGAAAATTTGGGAGTTACAATTCATGAACTTACAGGTATGATATGTCTTGAAACCCTTGAATAAACTTCACAAATCTTCTCATAAATGCTTGAAACCTGATTAATAATGGTTGTCAATTCCTTCTATCACTGCAAATTGTTCTGGTAAAAAATGAAGCATTCAAACCCTTAATTCTGCAACAATAAATTCATTCTTGGCCTCTAGATGAAGAAATCCGCTAAAGAGTGTCAGAGAACTGTTGTAGAACATTTGCCACCTAATGTTGACCAGCTGCCAACTCCTACTGGCTATGGGCAATATCCCTAAATAATTCTCAAGCCTCTCTATCTTCATCATTCCCTGCATTACTTGCAAATCTCTCACCATAGTTCCAAACTGAATTTCTTGTTCCTGTTCACCAAGTAGAGTAGTTCTTCCCCTGCGTGTGTAATGTAATCCTGGAATGAACCTTTGTGGCTGCATGAATGAACCCAGTTCCCTGTAGGATGGCAGGAAACCGCTCTGATACCATTGTAAGAACCCTGTCTGGATTCTATCTCTGATCTCAACTGCAAATTGTTTTGCTCTCTTGGGTTTTGTATTTTTTTTGGATTTTGTAATATATGTTTTATTTTACTTTTCAACTAAAATTGAAATTAAGGAAATACTGAATTCCAATCTAGAGTGCAAAGCTCTGAATTTATTCTCTTGCAAATACATACAATGATTTGGAAGCAAAATTCAAATGAACTAGCTAGGGATGTGCACCTTTATTTACATAAAAATCACATTTGCCAATGACTCTCAAATGAAGCCTCCTTGAGCTAAATCGCTGCCTGGTTAATGATTCACAACTTCCTAGAAGTGAACACAACCTCTGAAAAAAGTCAATTGCTGCACTCTGTAAGGAAGATCGCAGCCTTCTATAATCACCAAGCGCAGCCCTTAAGATGTGCTTTTGCAGCTAAACAGTGATCTTTGCTCCCTGTATAATGTCGCCCTGAGATAATATTCAACGCAGCTCACAACATACATAATTTGCCAACTTAATTGTTGGTTCAGAATGCGTACACCAGCAAGAAGATCATTCTTGACCAGGAAGAGATTTGAAACCCTCACAACTTCATCAAACTGCAAAATAACATCAACATGGAATGGTCGATTTTGTCGATTTGTCTTGGGCTGCATATATATATAAAATCGACCATGAAGCTTCAAGCTTACTTCAACGGCTAGCTTCATCCACACACTTTTCACTTAAATGAAGACTTTGCTTTTTGGCTCCACTCAAAGTTTGAAATAAATAATAAATAAGTCCCCAATCAATGATGGCATCATTAATATAATATAAATTATTATCCTCCTCAACTTAGGCACCATAAATGCACTTTTTAATAATAAAATAACTTAGTATTTAACTTATGCTCATAACATTATTAATTAAGTGGGACTTATTAATAAGCACAAATTATAACCATAGCTCGTAAATCCACAAGTAGCCCACTCAAGTGCAGTAGCATCACTGACCAACATAGTGCCTAAGTGCCATGCCAAAAATGGAAACTAGCCAATATTGACTTACTATAAATGGTAAGTCAACCACCAAAGACCCCCAAAAGCCCACGAGGGTCGCAATGATGGGCTAACAATGCCACGTCCCTGACACCTGCTAAGAAGCGGACATCACACAATCATCAGCAATTTTAGAGAAGAAAGATGCACCATGCAACTCATCTATCAGCTCATCAATGTGTGGAATTGGATACCAGTTCTAACTGTCCTCTTATTCAGCATCCGGTAATCAATGCACATCCTGAGTATACCATCCTTTTTCTTCACCGATACAACCAATGAAGCAAAAGGGGACTTACTCGGCCTAATATGCCCCATAGACAACAGCTCTTGAATAGTCTTCACAATCTCAACTTTCAGGGGCTTGGGGTGCCGATAAGGAGTAATCATGATGGGCTTAGCACCCTCTTCTAACTCAATGATGTGCTCTATGCCTCTATCAAGTGGCCTGCCAGGTGGTATATCACTAAACACCTTAGACTGTTTATTTTTAAGCTCCTATATATCTGGGTGATAAGCTGATTTACCTATCTCAACCTGTGTAGGTAACAATTTACATTCTGCTGCCCACTCAACAGCATCATGGCTAATAAGACACTGCATAAGCCTGAATGAAATTACCCTCAAGTTTTCCTCTCTGATAGCCTTAAGAATATGTTTTTTACCATTAATTTCAAACTTCATTTCTATGTCCTTAAGGCTGAGATAAAATGTCTCAATAGTATGTAACCAGCTCATGCCCAAAACCACATCAGTGCCTCCCATATCCACAATATAGAAATCAGTTTTAAATTCATAATTATTCAGCTTCATGGGAAGCTCAAAAATCATTATGTTACACTTAAGTGTGTAACCATCACCCACCTTCACTCTAATACCTTCAAACTCTTCTGTCTGTATACCCCTCCTGGATACTAACCGTGAATCTATGAAGTTGTGAGTGGCACCTGTATCCAATAAAACAATAACACGCTACCCTGCTAAGAGGCTCTTCATCCTGAAGGATCCCTCTTTCTTCATGCTAGAGAGATATACTACCTTAAGGTTGGAATCATCATCAACCTTTTCATCATTAACTGCTTCTTCAATAATTTCCTCCTCTTGATCAGCTGGTCGTCCCTCAAAATCATAACTATGTTCATCCTCATAAAACCATTCCATAAGCCTATTTCTACCCTTAGGCTTCATGGGACACTCATGTTTTTCATCATATGGGCCCCTGCAATAAAAACATAGTCTTTTCCTCCTTAGATCATTAAGTGCTTCCTGATCTAAAGGGGTTGTCATAGGTTTCTTTGAACTGAATCTGTAGCTGGTGAAAACTGCACTCTGCTCAACTCCACGGTAACTTCATCCAACTGTAACTGGGACTTCTGAAGAGCCAACTGTGTGTTCTCTAATAACTTTGAAGTCACCTCAAGCTCGTGAGAGAACTCATCTACCTCCTCTTCCTTTCCCATCAATGCATCATAATAAGTACAACCCCACTTGAGAAGGTAGTCTCTATCAGCTAATAACTGCATGTAATTATGTTTCATTATTTTGACAGCCTCTCGTAATGAATATATCTCTAATAGGGAAAAGCTACTACCACCGTGCTCATCTGACATAGGAGTACCCCAACCACATATGGCTAACATCTGACGAGCAGCATCATAATGCTCAATGGATGTGGCAATCTAACTGTCACTCACCTTCAGTTGCCCAACCAAATGATGTCTCTGAAATTCAAGACTCTCATGCCAACTCTCTGACCCACAATTTGCATTGTGATGAGGTTGTATCTACATCGCTCACATCAAAAAAATTGGCATCATGTGTGATATCATCTCCACAAACATCAACAATCGAGGTATTGTTGCTAAGCACCTCAACGAATGGCTCATCTAATAAAGTGGAAGCTGCTGCTACAACAGTCTCCTCGCACACTCCCACTTCCAATGTAACTACAAGACCATCTGAAGAACGATCCTGGGACCTATTACCAACAAATGAAATTTCTGATTCATAATCTAAGGTTTGATATGAAAAATCAGACTCACTTCAGCATGAATTTTCATCAAAAACTGTATCATTAGTACTCAAATATCGAGTACCAACATCGTCCACATGTGAAATCTCAATTGTTTCAGGCTGATGCAAACACAACTCACTGCTGTCGTGAAAATCAGAATTGTTATAGCTCGTATTTTCCAGGCAATCTTCATATTTGACACTCCCATCTTGTGTGTCAACACTCAAGGGACACCCACAACATCCTCCGCACTTGCCCTGACATCAACACCATCATCATGCTCAAGCAAGGGACTACTGTCATAAAAGTCAGAACTTTTATTGTTATTTGAATAAGTGCTTGCTTCCTTTTTCTTTTGTGATGTAGACCCCTTAAAAAAGGATGTCATATACCATGCTAAACTGTCTATGATTGCTGGGTTTAAAAGCAATTCATCCATCCTTTTTTTATTTTGTTTAATCTTCTCCAAGTTTTTCATCAATTTGTTCAAATGGTTTCCTTGTTTAATTAATCTCTTAGATTTTTCCATAATTGTAACAACTGCAAGAGTGTTGGTCACTCAAAATAAAAGTATGAGCTCAATGATTTCCACCCCAACAGGATGGCAGGAAACCGCTCTAATACCACTGTAAGAAACCCTGCAGGTTCTAACTCTGCCAAACCACTGACTTGCTATGCAAATGATATATATGACTGGTTTTTTTAAATAAATATGCAATTCCTTGAATTTTTAAAAAAAGTTGCCAAGCAAGATAATAGTTTTGCATAAAAATAATAACACATGAATTGAAATTGGAAATGCTTATAGTTAACCAACAATGATTTGTCTTATTCATTCAATAGACAATAACAGGCATTCTCTTACAATTATTGGTATTCAAAAAAAATGAAGTTGCAACAAATGTAGAGAACCTGGTAACCCACGTGGCTGGAATTATTCTCCTGCAACCTCTGTTTTATCTCCACACAATCATCAATATCTCCAAACTCATGCAGCAGAAGGGTTTAAGGGCCCAAAAATGCAGATCGAAGCCCTTCTAGAATCCAAATGCCCTCTCACATGGACTCACGTGGGAGCCTAGATAACTCACGGCAGGCTGAATAAAGTATAGCAGCTGCCTAATACTGAATGCTGAAGTTTCTAGTGCCTTGAATTTCTACACTTACCCGGGAGTTGGAGGCCGAGAAGGTAGCACGGGTGGCTGTGGAGGCCAAGTTGGCTAGGGAGGTAGCATGGTTTGAGCAGCAGCTGGCCGAGGTTGGTGCTAAGAGGCATTCTTTGGAGGCTAGTCTGACCCAGGCCAGGGAGGAGGTCGATGCGAAGGAGAATGAACTTTTGGAGGCAGCGATGATGGTTAAATCAGCTTTGGAGCATAGGATGCTTGCGGAGCGTGACTTGAAGGTGCGGACAACACAAGTCTATGAGCTACGAGCTCGGTTGGGATCCTCAGCAGTACAGACAACTTCTTCTACAGCAGGACAGCCAGCCTCTTCAAGGACGCTTCCTGTGCCCCCTTCTTCTTCTTAGTCATAAATTTCTTGTGTGTCCTTGTATATAGTTATCATCGTTCCCAATCGTTGTTGTTCGTTCTGGACATTTTGTGTTTTGTCGTCTAGAGACGACTATCTTTTTGGGGGGGATGATGTTGTCGAGAAACATGGGTAGTTAGATAGTTGACATAACCGAGGGATAGACAGTTACACGGATGCAACAGTTCGCCTCGCACCCCCTCGATCCTTATATGTATGTACTCTCTCGATAGAAGAGATATCCTGTTGTTGGCATATTATTGTACATGGTAATCAATGAAGTAATGGAATACTGTTAAGTTCTCTCTACATTTTGTTATATGTTTGGCTTTCCTGTCTGTATGCAATAGTTCTTGTTTACCCTACGGGACAAACAGAGTATTGACTCAAGGTGAAGTTTCATGGACAAATACTAGAGTTTTTCAAAGCAAAATCAGTCATTCTTCTAAGTGCATTTTTCAGGTGACATTGCCACATGAAAACCGACTAGCAATTCATTAGTGATGTGCACCTAGATGGCAAAGAGGTTAGCAAAGAACACCTAGAAGCAAGCTAAAGAGCAGCAGAAACTCTGCCTAAAGTCAGCAAAAATGTAACAAAGTCTTCAGAGATCCATGCCAATCAACATTGAAAAGAAATAACAACTTATGGTTAGAGCACAATTTTTCTCTAACAAGTCATATGGTGAAAGATGGCAATTGCTATAATGTGTGCCCAGCTCCAAAAGCATTATGAACAGTCTTAGGCACAATTTTCAAATGGCACTGCCACTAATTATGTCCACCCAGGTTTGTGAGGGGAATCTGAATGATATTGACATGCTTTTAGGGTAGCTTTGCTGTACTAAAACCCCTCCAAGCACATTTTTAGTGTGGCTTCACCATGCTAAAACTCTGCTCATTCAGTCAAGAAGTTGGTTAAGACATTAGCAAGTTCCATCGTCTTCATTCAGCTTTAAAGCAAGGAAAAAAGCAGAGTGAAAAGCGTGCAAATCTCAGCACCTATATGAAGCTTGCTATTCATTAAGACTTAAGCAATTTATTTCTGCTGCTCATAGCAGAAAGAAAGCGAAACTTTCTGCTTTTTTGCAGGTTTGATAGTGATATTCAGCATCTTCATAGCCATTGCAATGGAAGGCAGATTAGGGGCATTTTTTATGGCAGTTTGGCAGAGCTATTTCTCTTGTTTAAACAAGCAAAAACATTAAATGTCAATCTTATTATGGTTGCCAAAGGGGTATTGATTTGAGGTGAAGTTTTATCGACAAAATCTAGAGTTTTCAAAGCAAAATCAGCCAATTCTTCCAGCATCCCTGAGCACAGACTTCTGTGAAAGCCTTCATGGCCTTGTTGTAAGATTTTGCCCAGTACTTATGTTGAAGGTTATGAGTTCCTAAGATTTCAACTTCTAATTTTCAATTTTTTCAAAAGCCCTAGGCAATAGTTTACAGTTTTCTGATCTCAAAAAAAGAGTAAGATTTCCAAAATAGGAGTTCAAATTCAGGAGACTCATATATCAGTATGACAGTATTGGTGAGTTCATCATAGTCAGAATTTTAGTTTAAAGTCATCATGTTGGTATTGCCAGGGTACTTATCAATTCATGTTCATAGGATTTCAATAATTTTGAAGAGGCTCCTGTGTTGGTCCTAATTTGCGCACCACAAATGTGTATAAGTCAGATAACTCTTGCTCAAGTGGCGAAATCCAATGGAGTGTGGGAACATCCAAACGATTACCCTCTTCGTGTTGCATTCCCTAAAGCTATTAAAATAAGAAATTTCTTTAAAATTTTGTCCCATAAGATATAATTTGGCAAAAATAGTGTTAAGCTATCCAAACTTGCAAGATGTCTTTAGCCATCTAGCAATATCAGCCTGTGAGTCCTACTACACAACCAACTTTTTACATCCAAAAGAATTGGTCGAGTTGAAGCCCTCCAAAACCATTGGCCCTTCCACTTCATTATTCATCCTAGAGCCTAAGAAGAATGATCCCCTAAGAGAAGGAGAAGGTAACACAACCCCTACTACAGCCCAACCTTAATTACCTTAGGCAGCCCCATCAAAGTTCAATTTAAAAGGTTTCCAAGAAGCTTCTCAACACTCGAAATGTTTGTCAATTACAAACAATGGAACTACAACTAAAAGTATCACCAAATGAGTCAAACAATTTTGAAGGTTATATGGTAGAGATTTCAAGGACATTGCTGACAAAAAGATTGATCATTCTTCTTTAACACATAAGAATTTTTCTATCTCTCTGCTTCTTCAAGAGAATTATTAAAAATTGGGCTCCTTAAATCAAGATTTAGATCCAAAAGCAGAGATGGATATTCACCTAAAAGATAGAACACCACAATTTCATCAGCTAAGCATGCTGAAAATGTGTCTTTGCCAGATTGAGTTATATTCTTGAGTGATTATCTTTATTATGACACTGACAATATTCCTTCCAAAAGAGATAACATGACCAAAAACATGCATAGATATCTATGTACACGCACGCGCACACACACACACACATATACAAGTGTGTGTGTGTGTTAAAAATAAAAAAAAGTATAATTGACAACTTGGATGGATTCAATCTCTTTCCTCTTAGGCTTTCCTCTGTTTTAATCTGGACTTTTTAGGATTTGATTCACTAATAAGAATCAGTTACCGTCCTCATCAAATGAAATTTGTCAATGCAAATCACTAATAGTAATTTCCAATATTTCGAAAAGTAAAACTATATTACAGATTTGAGGCTTACACAACCAATAAGATTTTGTTTTGCAATGGAATGAACTCTGGTGATAAATCGTCAAGGCTTTCATATGTCAAGACCCATATTCAGATCCCCAAGAGACATGTTACATGGGATTTTAGGCTTCCATTATCAATGATAGTAAACAATTTTTTCATCGCTCGTGATGAGCTCAAGCAATAAACTATCAGGACTTTCATAGAGAGACCATTTTCAAATCCCCAACAAACATTTTATATGTGCATATGTATAAATGTTGAATGTCTAATCTCAGTAAACTACCACATCCATTTCTGGGTGTTGCATATCCCAACGAACAAGGCCAAGTGCAAGTGTTAGGTGAATGTGAAGAATAGATAACCCTCACCCTCATTGTGGTTTCTAAATTGAAGGACACACTAGTACGTGAATTTACCAAGCAAAAAATAATAAAAACAGTAATAATAGGCACTAACAAACACCTTTTCTGGACAGAAAATTCTATGCTTTTTGCAATCAATTATACTTACAACTATGATATATCACCATTTTCACCAAGGGGCATTAGGATGGCATATAATCTTCAATGGCCATTAATCAATTTATTATTAATAGATATATTATAGTTAATAAGGAATTGTTATCCAGGATGTCCTTCAGGGGCATACGCCCATCCTTGTGGGGGGCAACTCTCCCAAATTGTAACGGTGAACCTCAAACTAACCATAGTCCTCTTTGAATTCCTTGCATTCTATAGGGTCTTTCAATACATGTGTGTTACCAAAGAAAATAAAATGAGAATGAATTATATTGTCACATTATTCAAAAAAGTTCCTTCCACCAATTAGCTACTGTTAAGTTTGTTAGTGAATGAAAGTGGCTTCTTCAAACCTAAAAAAAGGTGCGTGAATGGCAGTGCAAAAGTTAGAACCAAAAATTTTAGCTATAACACTGAAAATAACAAGAACGCATGGTAGATAATTGAATTCTTTTTACAAAAGAGCATTGAGGATGAGATAAAACAATAGCTACATGCCTATTGGTACGAAGGTAAAATCAGCAATTCTTTTCTCAATGCCTCTTATAATTTTATCTTGCCCCCGTCTTAAAAATGTTCCTGAGCTTGTACGAACTCTGCAATTTATCATATGGGAAAAATATGAGCCTAAGAAACAGCATTACCAAATACTATCATAAAGAACTTATGCTCAATACCAACAATGAGATAAATATTCACAAACCTGCTATCTTTGCTTTTTCCAGTTGCACTATCCACCACAGTTGACTTCACCATGTGTGGCTTTGCAAGACTGATTAAGTACTCACATTCCTCCTTAGTCTGTTGAATGACGAAAAATCAATTCCAGAGAACACTGATCTTCCATGACTCCAGGACCCTTCTATCTTAAAACGTTTTTCTATCAATTTATGACTTTTGTACAAATTTAGGTACTCAACTCACAGACAGAAATTATTATGCTTAAGTACCACAAAACTTAAAACAGGAAAATATTGTTACATGTCAAATCAGGGAAATACAAAGCTGCCTGGCAAGAAGATGCCTGTTTCCAGGGCATCTGAGAATTAGATAATATCCAAATGGCTGGGAAACATTTTCGAGCTTGAAACATTTCTGGCAAATGTAAAAAATTTAGCAAGAAAGAAACCCTGGCTATGTGTTTGTGTCCTGCCCGCAGAAATAGTTGTTTCCAATATCAATGTCTAGTGTTTTAAGTACAAATATCATAGCTTTTGTGAATGTCATATAGCCAGTTCTTGCAGTATTTCCTAAATCCCAAAGAAAATTGTCCTCATCCCTAGAACATTTCAACATTTCTGGTCGCCTTGTGTGAAATGCATCATGCTTTATTGTGAGATTTGTCCTTATCTATACTGGTGTGGGAAGCAGTCAAAATACAAACAAGTCCAAGGACCAAAATAAGTTGTACATCCCCAAGTAACATACATACTTAGCTCTCCCAAAGTAATATCAATTGCAGTGAAGCCAATTATACTATTTGTCAAGAATTCCTAACTCTTGAGGACATTTGCCAGATGAGATGTATTTGTGTTATAAGGAAAACATTCCTAGACCACAAATGCTAGGGGAAAATGCTAAGTTACCAGATTCGGACCCTGGACCCTGGATTCGGGTCCGGATTCGCGGACCCGTGGGAATCCAGCGTGGACCCTCGAGGATCCCGCACGAATCCCCAGGGACCCACGGCCAGGCATGTTTAAAAGTGGGTCCAGCCCACTTAAAAAATGTTAAAAAGTTAAAAAGTTAAAATGTTAAAAAGCGGGTCAAGCATCATAGATTCATACTATGAAATGATTTAGTTTTAGAATTATGTATATTTCTCTTATATTTTTGTATATATAATGCATATAAATATATACACACACACACACGAACCCATACGAATCATAATGAGAAATATTTTTTTTCACGAATCCACGAACTGGATTCTCGAACCCGAATCCGTCCCCGAACCCAAACCAGCAACTTAGGAAAAATGGCTTGATCCAAAAATATTGGGCTGATCAGATAGCAAAGGTCCTATAACCAAGCACATGCTGCAAATACACTTGTACCAAAGAGAAGAGCACATTAAAACTTTATGAGCATGCTCTTACTTGGCATGAGAGCTATGTTCACTCACTAGAAATAAGGATAAGTGCCACAGCTTGAGAAATGGGAAGACTTCAAGAGGCTGCTCTGTAAATTATTTTATCCTATATGTCATGAACAAGAGTTAATGATACAGTGGCATTACATGAGGCAATGACAAAGATAAACTTAAAGCATGCAAGCGTACACCAGAAAATTTAAAACGAGACGAGTCAAGATGGTTAAAGACATCATGGATAAAGAAGTACTCATGAAATATGTTGGAGGACTGTTTGGTCACTTAAAGAGGCAAGTTCATCATGCCCAAGCCCCAAGATATAGATGAAGCGTATATTCATGCACACTACCTTGAGCTACACAAAAAGGAGAATTATTCCACAAAAATAACCACAGTGATGAACAACAGCATGGTGGTACCAAACATGAGGATACACATAAAGGGATGAACAAAATGAACATTTACTTCCACTATCAGCTCAAAGAGCAAAGGTAAGGGAAAACCACACTACACACATTGTGAAAAAGAAGGCCATACAAATGAGAATGTTGGAAGATGAATCCAAAATTAGCCCCTTCTAATGAGGAGGATAAAAGAATTGACCCATGCTCTCGATCAAATCTTGTTTCCCGTAACTTGCATAGTGAATTGGAATTGGATGTTGTAAATCATGCACATCCGTATTCATCAGGGTAGCTGCAACACAAAATGGATATAAACGTAACCAAGAAATGCAAGATAGCATTCGGTCTACATTCAGACTACAAAGCTGAAGCATTGTTTGACATTGTGCCATTAGAGATATATGATGTAATCTTTGGTAGTCCCTATGTGCATATGTGGGATGCTATATTCTTCAGGTGCAAGAATCAATACGGGCTGAGGTTGAAAGGCAAGAATTTCTTTGTGAACACATATGCTAGTAGATCCAATTGTCATTGCTAGTACCTCAAGTAGTACAAGGCTAATCGATGCCATTGGATGTATTCCATTGGATGTATTTATTCTCCAATGAATGAGGACCAGTGCAGGCATAAGAAAGCTGTTCGTGTGGCTGTTGTGACGCTTCAACTGATATGAACAATGAGCTCAAGGGCAGCAAGTGCATAGAGGTACAAGACTGACTCAAGGAAGCAAGCATGTTCAATTCAAGGAGAAAGTAGAGTGTACAACTCAAGTGGAAACCACAAAGGTGGGCAGACTTTTCCCTTCAGTTCCAGTTTAGTCAATGTGGTATATGGATCACTCATACGACAGATCAGTGTCCATGATTGGTTCACCTATGCCTAAACAAAGATTGGTCTTGGGTGATGCGAACCCAAGGCAAGAAAGAATCTTGAAAAGGCATGTGAACTATGAGTTTTTCAGTTTAATTTAATAATGTCCCAAGGCTTTTGGGAACCAAGGAGAAAGTAGAAAGTATGTTCAATTCAAGGAGAAAGTAGAGCATACAACTCAAGGTGAGCAGACTTTTCCCTTCAGTTCCAGTTTAGCCAATGTGGTATGTGGATCACTCCTAGGACAGATTGGTGTCCATGATTGGTTCACCTATGCCTAAACAACAGATTGGGTTTGGGTGATGCTAACCCAAGGCAAGAAAGAATCTTGAAAAGGCATGTGAACTATGAGCTTTTCAATTTAATTTAATAATGTCCTAAGGCTTTTGGGCACCAAAAGTTCCTTAGTTAGGGAGGTGTAGTCTGAAAATGGTTGAGATGTATAGACCAGGAAGGTCATATAACCAAGCACATACTGCACCTAAATTTGCAGAAAAGAAAACATCACTTATATTGGTCTTTATGAGCATTTTGTATTGCTGCAAGTTTATTTGCAGCAAAGGAAAATCTCTTTGCCAGAGCTGTAGGTGTGTTGGAAGCAACTGCAGTTGATATTCTAGCTGTTTCAGGTGATTGTTAACATGTCCCAAGTCATTTGTAAGTATTCCTTATTCTGGGAATCTTATTGAAAGTGATTCCCATTGCCTTCAACAATGCTACAAAAGCCAGAAAGAATAGACAATGAATAGTTGTCTGTGGAAATTGACTCTATGGACATTGCGTGATGGAACATCAAGATGGTGTGTGTAGAATCAAGAGTTTACCTCCATGCTTGCTAGAAGTTGTACTTGGGCATGTGGCAGAAGTTGGAGATTTGGAAGAGTAGAGGAAAATATAAAGGACCAGACTTGTTCATACTGGCAAGAACAAATAGTTTTCATTGGCAGTTTTTCATTCTTGTAATATCTTCTTTAAAAAAAAATCTTATTTTGCACAAATTCACCAAACGCTAACCAGCAATGAATGGAAACTCAAAATACCTCCAAGGGCTGTGATTTTTTACCACTAATTCTGTCCTTAATTCTTCCTTCAAAAACTATCAAATTCTCTTAGTTATTGAGAAGTAAACTGTCCTTGAATAGATGATGCATTTCCCCAATCTTGGACATCTCAAACTCTAATATAATTCACAGTGCTTTAACCCTAAGTGTTGGCACTGCTTTCCAACCTGACTTTGCCCTCCAATCTGTCTTACATAGATCTAATGTCCTTTCTCAAAAATGGAACGGTCAAAACCCTAAACTGGCTGAGCTGATTATTAGTATAAATCTGCCTTCAAATCCGTTATAAACCAATTACGAATTGCCACAATCCTTCACCAAATTGTCCATTTGAAACCCTAGATGGTGGCATTGAAATCCAAAAAGATAAATCTTGATAACCAATTGAAATTCGAACAAGTCTGCACAATGTTGATCTCTATGAGAAATCGCTGCAAGAAATTGTGGGTTTTCGTCCTCCAATTCCAAACCTAGAGCGTTTTCATCCTTAAGTAAAATGAACCAATGTCCAACCTTCAACAAGGAGTAGAAATCAAAAAATATAGAATGGTTGATCAATATGCCTCCTCCTTGCTTGGCCTTTCTTAAATAAAGTTTTTCTCCAAATGAAATACTCTTCAAATTTCCTTCATGACCCTCAATTGATTTTTTAGAAGAATTATTTAAATTAAACTTCAAGTATAAGAGACCTTATTTTATAGTTTCACTTTAGTTGAGACCCTCTTTATTATAATTATATTTTATAATAACACTTAAGTGGCCCTTTTTATGTCACTATGATCCTCGAGTTATTATTATACTCCCATTTCCTAGGTGCAAGATTCCCAAGGCCCAAAATAAATGACTTGATGGAGCCTTAATTTTTGCAAATTAAAAAACTCCATTGCCTTCTCTTATTTTTTCTTTTAAATTTGTCACTGATAGTAAGCTAGATTATTAGCATATTTATTAGGATTTTTGCATATGCCATATATCTTTCATATCCTTAAGTTATATATTTATATATAGAGCGTTATCTCCATACATTAATTATGAAGGTGTCACCATTTTTTCAAAATTCGAAAGCATTCAAGTAATATGTATTAATCCTGTTAACTTGTTCTTTGTTATCATCATATAGATAATAATGCTAAAATCAATGACATTACAGGCATGTTTTTTTCAGCATAATGTAATAAAGCAACAATTTCGGGATCCTTGAAGATCATTTTGCCGCAACAAGTGCATCGTTGAGTCAAGAAGAATATAATTATGGAAAACTCCTGTCACAGAATAGTCATCAATGTCATAGAGAGAGTTGCGAGTAATGCCAGAAGAAGATTAGACGCAAATACAAGACTCTTGTGCTACAAGGAAATGATTCTTACCGGCATAAGACCAATCACGACGTATGGCAAACTCCTCAGTATGCGAGATCATTCATATCAAAGGGTGAAGAGACCAAACATAAGTCTCTAATAAGCATAGCATCGTGTCTGATGTTTTCTATATGGAGGCCGCCCAGAAAACTTTCTTCATTATTGCATTCGAAATGAATCATGTAGGAAACAGTGGAGATGGCGAGCAAAGAGGTAACGTCCAACATCCCGTGCGATTATAAAAGCAGCGTTTTACAAAAAACGAAGGTTGTGAAAAGCATTATCATGCTCGACCAGGATGACATATATACGACACACCTATTGATTGATATAAGTCTCATGTCATACACTGACAGCGATGGGCTTCAATTTTGAAGAGACGGATCAATTTGAAGACCAGAGCCTCCACTTGTCTCATTCACGCCAAGTGTCTTATAAAATATGATGATTATAATTTATTGGATTCGGTTTTTTTTAGATGAATTGTATTATGAATTAACAAATACATAGTTATTCATTATGAAGCGGTATGTCTTTTAAAGCATAACCACGCGACCTCTCACTTTCATATAAATGAAAGGTAAAAAATCAAACAAAAAAAAACACAACAGCCATTTTTACTTTGGCATATATTATATTATTTTTGATGTAAGATATTTCTTCATTTTCTAGCAAAGATGAAATATTGAACAAAGCATGTGGATAGTGAATTATTGAACATATGTCTATATGCGATTTTGAAGTTGGATTACATTGAATCGAGCATCGGTAACGAGTGTCTTCATCGTATTTCCTTTTCTCGTATAACCAGTAAGGATTTCTATTTTGTCTATTTGCACAAAGCTTTGGAGTTAAAAATATTATATAGTTTCGTCCTTTATAATTTCTATTTCTATATTCTGTAAATAATTTATTTTCTAGATATTTGGATAAGATCATTTGTAGTATTTTAAGTTTGATTATCACAGCTATCGTGAAATACTTCATTGTGTTCGAATCTGTGTCTAGTTTGCCTCCGTACTCAGGGAGTTACAGTGCAATTTAGACTAATTTAAAGTTACATAAATATATTTGATCTGTCATATCTGGATTATTAGATTGTTCATAAATTGAAATACTTAAAACTTTATAAAGTTGTACATAATAAACTTATAATACTG
>MU225462.1:2225015-2236798 GCA_018584345.1 Thuja plicata
AAGTGGACTTGGAGAGAATCAAGCTTGAGAAAGTTGACTCTCCCAAGTGGGTTGAGTTGTTAATCATTCCTTAATGGAATGTGACAACATTAGGAGGGAGGTTAGAATTAGATTAGCAAGGGGGGAACATGTTGGGATGGGTTAGAACCCACGTTAGAAGTGGTTGAGATAGGTTAGGTTAGGGTTTAGGGGAATATAAATGAAATGAATTAAACTTATTTAATTCATTCAAAAATAGGAGTATTAATTATTTAAGCTTTTTATTGCTTTTGATAATTAACTAGGACTATAGCCATTTTAATTAAATTAATAGGCTAGGGGAATGGGTTTAAAATGCAAGTGATGAGATAGATTAATTTCTTTATAATTAAATACTTTAGCCATTGTTTGAATTTGATAATATTTGATTGGTTGAAATTGATTTGAATTGTATGGCTGAAGTAGTTAATATAAATTAGTGATAAAAATCACCTAGGACATTAAATCTGATTTAATAATAAATTATGCCAAAGTAACATTATCTTGACTTAACAGGGGGTATGATCACACCTAGAGAAAATAGGGTTTATGGTCGGTACAGACCAAATCCAGGCAGTTACATTTGCCCCTCTTTGAATTGGTGTGCGAGTAGCGCATTGATTCAAATAAAATTTTTGATTTTGACTTCAGAAAGATTGAGAATCCCGTTCTTGGTTGTCAAAAAAAATGTTGATGAGATCAGTCTCGCACCTGATCGAACCAAACTGATAGAATTGATTTTGAACTTGGTTGTCATCCAAAGATCAATAAAAGATTTTCAAAATACTAATTCTGAACTTGGTTGTCGTCCAAAAATTGATAATACTGATTCTGAACTTTGTTGTCATTCAAAAATCAGTAAGAAGCTTGTAGGAGCTTAATAAAAATATTTTAAAAATGAGGAAACATAAGATATCAGCTCATGAGAACCAAATATTTCTATCCAACAGTTCTGACTTAGTCAAGGAAACTGTTATGCCCCTAGTTTGTTTAATAATGAAGTCATTTTTAATGCAGTTTCGAGTAAAAATTTAATTGATGATAGTGTGATCATGCCCCCTTGAGAACGAAATCGAAGGAAAAGAATAAAATCCCTTAGTTGAACGAACACATTACTTGCAGGAAGCAGTTAGGGCAAGAAAGAATGAAGTAGAATAAGTGAAGGAGCGGGGGTGTGTTTAAGAGTAAACACACAAGTACCAAGTTAATCACATTGAAAATATGAGTTCAATTTTGTTCCTGATAGATCAAAGATTTCGGGAAGCATGGGTATTAGTAATAAACTTGGATTTTAGATAAATTATAAATAGAAAGGAGTTTGAGCTCAAATCCTTATATTTTTCTTTTAAAAATGCATCATGCAATCTCTAAATGCAGCTATATGCAGACTCTTAGGACTTGTCACTGATTAGCAAATATTGCAACATTTTTATCATCATTGGGCAGTTTTGGAAAGGATACCATCTGATAGTACAACCATCACTAATAACCACTGATATTATGAAAGTATGAATACTATGTTTTATTGAAATGTCAGAAATAGACTTAGGCATCAAGGCATAGAAGCCAGAATAAAAATAATCACCTTCCTTTTAATATACCAGATTCTGAGTAAGGCAAGATATTGGACCCGCAATGACCTTAAAAATTCATATCCTTGCGTACATTATGATTCATATACCTTAGTGAGAATCTGGATCAGAAAATAAACAAGGAAATTGTTTCAAACTCACCATAGTTTACTCATAACAAAGATCGAGATATATGCGGCTATCCACCCATAGCAACTCTTACCATAAACATCCAAGTTAGGTGAAATTTATAGGATCATTTGAAATAATCACCATACGCAGAAACTTAAGAAAACATTATGTCCCCTATCCTTGTGACTCTTTGTCTTTGCACATACGTCATTGAGCAACTAAGAAAACATAATAATTTATTAATTGTGAATCAATCCAATAAAATTTATAATTACTTAGATGCCCCTAGTTTAAAACATCATCATGACATTAAAGAATCATAATCAATCCATTATCAAACTGTGTGTTTAAGTAGTACTTGTTCATTCATCTGTCAAACACAGTAAAGATTCATCAATCAGAAAATTAGAATATAAGCAATATGGTGTTCCATGTCTGTGTATTGATAGGATAATCCGTTCATGTTTGTGATCCAATATAGCCTTGTAGGAACTCCATTAATGTAAATGTTATGTCTGGATATGTGATGCTTGAAAAGACACCTTGGTTTTGAAAAAGTGACATCGTTTTGCATGTATCAAGAAACATTGTGTCTGTGAGGCAAACCAACCTAGAGAAACCTAGCAATTGCAACTTACCATGCCAGCAAATATGCCCCCAGTCCAAAATGACTTATTCCTAAGACGTAAAGATAGACAAATCCCAAGCGAGGATAAGATAGTCATGTAGGAAAAGGAAGTCAGCGTATGAGCACAGGAAAAATTATGAAGGCCTAGTATCAGTAGTGCATTGATAGATGGAGTGCAGAACACAAGTGACGCCTGATTGCCATGTTTTCACCACTTGGCTAAATCTTTTCTATTTTTTTTTTTTGAATGTTTTTTGCAGTATCAAGGCGCTTTTTTACCAGGTTTTCACCATGGATACCCATTTTGTAGGACCTTTTCCACTATTTTTGGATTTCTTCAGGATCAATTTTCTAAATATTTTTGGTATTTTGCAGGAACTTTTTGTTGTACAGGCTTTGCTAGCTGAACATTAGGCATAGAACCGCTTCAAATCTAGATTGTTGATAAGGTCTGGAAGAACGTCTCCCTCAGGTGTAGCTAATTGATAAGCTCCAGTCCCGAAAGTAGCAGTGATAACATAAGGTCCCAACCAGTTAGGTTCAAACTTTTCCTTATGCTCTTTGTTAGGCTGGTTCTTAGGATTCTCCTTGAGGACGAGATCTCCTACTTTAAATTTGCGTGTTTTGACCCTTTTGTTGTAACCTTTGGACATACGTGCTTGATACACTTTGAGGTGGTTGAACGCTTGTTGTCTGCGCTCATCTAGTAGGTTCAGTGAATTTTTCCTATCTATGCGGTATTGCTCGTCAGTAACTAGTCCTTGTAAAGATATCCGCAAAGATGGGATTTCAACCTCAATGGGTAATATTGCTTCAGTGCCATAGACTAGAGCAAATGGCATGGCTCCAGTTGGTGTTCTTATGCTTGTTCTATAGGCCCATAGTGCTAGATTCAGTTATAGATGCTAGTCTCTACCAGACTTGCTTACAATTCTGTGTAGAATCTTGAGAATATTCTTGTTTGATGCCTCGACCTGTCCATTACCTTGAGGATAATAGATTGAGGAGCAATGTTGAGTAATATGAAACTGTTCACAAAGGTCATCAATGTCTTGCTTTTAAAATTGGCCCCCATTGTCTGTCACAATTGAAGAGGGTATTGCATATCTACAAATAATGTAGTTCAGAATGAACATAGCCACATGTATGCCAGTGGCTTTGATTAGCGGCACAGCTTCAACCCACTTCATGAAATACTCAGTGGTCGTAATGATAAACTTGTGTCCATTTGAAGAGTTGGGATATATTTATCCAACCAGGTCAAAGGTCCATTGCTGAAATGGCCAATATGTTATGAAAGGTATAAGTTCTCTGGCAGGAGCATAAATAAGGTTTCCATGTGTCTGGCATTTACGACATGCTTTTGAAAATTGAATAGCATCTTTCTCCATGGTAGGCCAATAATAGACTACTCTGAACAGTTTCTTGGCTAATGAAAAGTCATTTGAGTGTGATCCACATACACCTTCATGGACTTCTTTTAATGCTACATCAGACTCTTCGAGTTCTAAACATTGAAGAAGTGTACCATTAAGACTGCATCGATATAGTTTGTTAGTTATCAGTACGTAACACAATTTTGTCCTAATCAGGGATCTTTTCTCATTTCTGGATAAATTGGCAGGAATGGTTTGGTCGAAAAGGTAAGCAATGATACTGGCATACCGAGATTGATATGGGGTAGTCAAGGTTCATATTACCTGGTATTTAGGGGTATCAAAGGCAGGATAGGATATTTCTTCCACCAAGAAGTCATAGAGGAATTGATGCTCCTCCAACTGTAACATGGATGCCAAGGTAGCCATAGCATCCGCAGCCTTGTTCTCTGATATTCTTATCTGCTGGAAGGTGACGAAGATAAAGTACTTCTTCAGATCATTACTTAGTTGCTTGTAGGGAATCAAATTTTCATCTTTTGTTTGATACTCCCCATTGACTTGATTGATAATTAGTTGAGAGTAACCATACACGTGTAACTCTATGATCTTCTATTCCATGGCTAGCTTGAGTCCATTGACCAATGCTTCATATTTTGAGATATTTTTGGTGCATGGAAACATCAATTTGTAAGATTTGGGAATCTTGTATCCTTGTGGAGTTATGAAGAGGACCCCTGCTCCAGATCCTTGTTGAGTGAATGAACCATCAAAGTACATCTTCCAGGGATGTTCAGTGAGATGCATGATTGTTTTATTAGAAAATTCAATTAGTAAAGGTTCATCATCCTATAGTGGTGAATTAGCCAATTGATTTGCAAGTACCTATCCTTTGATAGCTCTATGTTCTACATATTCAATATCAAACTCACTTAGAATTAGGACTCATTTTGCCAAACGTCCTGTTAATGCTGTTCTGCTCAAAAGATACTTTAGAGGGTCTATCTTAGCAATGAGCTTCACTATATGAGAGAGCATGTAGTGTCTCAATTTCTGTGATGCAAAGATGATTGCTAAGCATGCTTTTTCAATAATGCTATAATTGAGCTCATAAGTGACTAGGGTTCTACTAATGTAGTAGATAGCTCATTCTTTCTTTGTTTCATCTTCTTGCGCTAGTAATACTCCTAGGGATGTAGTTGTCTCTAACATGTATAGGAGTAAGGGTTCTCCATGAATAGGTGCCATAAGAATAGGTATAGCAGCCAGGTACACCTTCAATTCTCTGAAGTTTGCTTCACAGTGTTCATCCCATTTGAATCTAACCCCTTTATGTAGTAGCTTAGTAAAGGGTTGTGCCTTATCTGCAAGTTGGGACATGAATCTCCTGATAGGCTGGACTCTCCCTTGTAGTGTCCTCATTTGACTGATATTACATGGAGGAGTCATCTGTAGAATAGCTTTTACCTTTGCAAGATCTCCCTCGATTCCCTCTGCTAATACTATGAATCCTAGGAGCTTGCCTGATTGAACTCCAAAGGCACATTTCTTCAGATTGAGCCTAAGTTGGAACTGTTCCATTCGATCCAATATCTTTCTCAAATCAGCATTGTGAGTACCTCTTTCTTTGGATTTAGCCAGTGTGTCATCGACATAGTCCTCCATGTTCTTGAGCATCATGTCATGGAATATTGTCGTCATGGCTCGTTGATATGTTGCACCGACATTCTTTAACCTGAAAGGCATGACATTCCAGCAAAAGGTGCCCCATGCGCATGTGAATGTGGTTTTCTCTTGATCTTTAGGGGCGATCTTGATTTAATTATAGCCCAAGAATCCATCCATTAATGAATACATCTGGTAGCCTGCCATAAGGTCTATGATCATGTCAATGTTTGGTAGAGGGAAATCATCTTTCGAACATGCTTTGTTTAGGTATCTGAAGTCTGTACAGATCCTGACAGATTTATCACATTTAGAAATGGGGAACACATTGGAGATCCACCTTGCATAGGCAATGACTTGAATAAATCCAGATTTTAACAACTTTTCTAGCTCTGCTTTTACCAATAATGCAACATGAGGATGTATCTTTCTAAGTTTTTATTTTACGGGCTTGATCCCAGGAGCTATAGACAAGTGGTGCATGATGAGATTAGGATCTAGCACTAGCATATCAGTGTAAGACCATGTGAAGTTGATCTTCTTCTCTTTCAGGAACTCTGTGAACTGTACCTTCTCTTCTTCTGATAAAGATTGTGTCAGATGAACTATTTGAGGATTTTCAACAGTGCCCAAGTTTACTGGTTGTGTTGGTTCAATCAATACCGAAGATCTTTCCTAAAAGTGTTCAGGGAGGATATCAAGAGTCTCATCCTTTGGCACCTCGAAGAGATTTTCACCATTGGATACATCTTTTTTATTTACTATTTTGGGATCTAATACTGCAACATAGTGGTTTTTACCATCAGTCCTCTTTTTCTTTTTATTTTTTAGTTTGTGACTCAGAAACTTGATATCCTCCTGTGACATGTTCTCACTCCTTGAATTAGTGGAAGAAGGGTAAGATTCACAAGCATTGAGATAACAAGCTAGGGAGTGGTCATTGGAAAAGTAGAGGATAGGAGTAGGATTTGTTTCAGTCCAATCAATTAGGTCTGGAAATACCAATGTTAGGGAATCTGATTCTAGGAAGGACATCGTGTTACCATTAAGACCATTAACCGACATGACATGATCTGTTGAGTTAATTTCTTTGATATTTAGATCAATAAGAGTGAGATTATCATTAAAAGGATCATTGTTAGTCATATGCGGATCAAACTCTAGTGACTCGATAGTAGAAGTCTCATCATCATCTCTTTGTGAATGGAGGTTTCCTGCTTGTGGCCTATGAAATTCTTCTAGGCTTACGCATTCACCTATGTCTTCATCAATGATCAAGGGAAGGAGCTCTTCTTCTGCTTCAGGAGGATCAGTATCACTGAGACGAGTGTCAGATTGTTTTTTAGGAGATGAGGGAGCTGCAAACATGTGAATTGTATCTATTCCAATATCTTCAGAAGCAATAGATAGCCAATCCCATTGATAGTCATGAGAGTCTATGACATGATCATCAGATCTATTTAAGTATTCAACAATGGTTATTTGATGTACTCAATTAGCTGTTTGTAGATCAAAGTGGGGTAGATCCAGGACATGTGAAATTGTGACCAATTGCCCCCAGTTAGGATGTAAATTCTGTGGCCGGGGTATCTCTTGAGTGATTGTCACTATGGTCTCTCCTACCTCTTGAATGGGAGGTTGTGCTAGCAAGGGAGTGTGAAGATCCTGTGGTAACTCAAAGCTAGGTACAAAGCATTCTCCTTGGTAGTTGGAGTCTTGTGTGCCAACATGTAACAATATTTCATAGGACCATTGCTCTAGTTCATCTGTTTCATCACTCCCTTTATCTGAGTGCGGACTCTCTATCGGAGCGGGTTTATTAGTTTTAGCATTAAAACCAAGTCATGTTTTATCTCTGGTATTCCAGAACTCCATAGGAATAGGTTCAATGAGCCCTCGTCCTGTGTCATTTAGAGGTCCCTTTCCTTTGTAACCCATTTGTGTGAGGAAATCATATCCCTTTCCATACTGTTCTGGGGATATTTTCACATGTTTGATCTTAGATTCCACCAGTTCTCCTTTGTAAAGCTAATCTAAGGCTGTCTATTCTTCTATGTTATATGAAGAAGATGTGGATGCCTTTATCATGCTAGTTGCCTTATGTACTTCTAGTTCTTTGGATGCTATAGGTGTGAATGTCGAGGAAGGTTTTCCGTAGGATCTTGGTGACACTGGAAGTTTTGTCAGCGAGGGAGTCAGGTCCAATTTGTACTCTCCCATACCTGTTGCTTCAAGTTTCAAAGTTTTGCTAAAACCCTTCAGAACCATGTCCTTGGTAGTTTCAGGAGCATCTGCATCTATAGCCTCTTTGTTGTGTGGGATCATGCTACTTGCTTTGATATTGATGCAAGTGTAGTTAGTATCTTTAGGAATCGTCACTTCCACCCCATTATGTGAGAATTTTATGCGTTGGTGATAAGTGGACGATATAGCTGGCATTTTGTGAATCCATGGTCTCCCTAGTAGGATATTGTAGGCCAGTGGTAAATCCAGAACTTGACATATGACGTTCCTCTCAATTGGTTCGACTCTGATAGGTAGAGCAATAAGACCTCTGGAGGATCTTTCTTCCTTATTATAAGCTTTGATGGTTATCTTGTTTCTAGTGTCAATTGTTTGTTCTGAGAGACCTAGTCTCCTGATTAAATCCAATGTGCAGATATTTAATACTGCACCTCCATCTATCAACACACGTCTAACATGGGATTTATGAATAAGGACTTCAATATGGAGGGGTTGATAGTGTGGATGGGTCAATGAATTGTCACACTCTTCAGAAAAGGAGAGGTAATGTGGCGCTGAGATGTGATTGACCATCGCTTGAAACTTGTCTATGTCAATATCTTCTGGAACATTAGCAATGTGTAGGGCTTGTTCTAGGATTTCCCTATATACCGTGGATATCTTGAGTAACTCAAAAATAGAAATTTTGGCAGAGGTTCATTGCAATTGGTCTACCATGTCATATTTTGCTCCATGGATAGTGACCACATGTTTTGCTGCTAGTTTAGGAATAGTTATAATAGGAACCTTTAATGTTGATGTCAGTTTTGGAGGTCCTTTGATTGTAACCTGTGCTTGGCTCCGTGTTACAACATTTGAATGGGATGGGACACCTTTAATTGTGATCACATTGATGGATTTAGTCTTAATGTCAAGCATATTAATCACATTGTCTTTTTTTGAATAGGTGTAATTTACCTCATTACGTTTCCCTTTAGATGTCTCTCTTTGATTGTAATTAGGAAAGGGTTTGTTGAATGATGTATGATCCTCATTGGTAGTATGTCCGTTGACTTTGGTCCTACCTCCTTCGATGAGGTCTTGTATGACATGCTTAAGTTTGAGACAATTATTAGTCTTGTGTCCCTTGTTTTTGTGGAAGACACAATAGGAAGTATCATCCCACCACCTGGGTTTGACCATTGGTCCCCACGGTTTAGAATCGGGAATCATAAGAACTTTGTTATCCACCAGTGTTTTCAAAATAGTCTTAAGAGGTTCCCCCAAAGGAGTGAATGTTCTATGAGGTTTTGAAGTCCATGATTGTCCCTTGTCATTATCATTGTTTGCCTTGGGAATGGGAGGTATTATCTTCGCATATTTGCTCACTTGCATGTCATTGGTTAGATTAAATGCCTCAGGTTTAGGATTAATGTTAGAGGTGTCAACCACTCCGTCATTAACAACATTCTTATTTTGCTTCCACCATTTAGGTTTGGGATTGGAGTGGTTGCTTTTGTTTTCATTTTGAAGGGTGATCTCTCCCCTTTTGACCATGACTTCCTTAATACAGAGGGCATTTTTAATCATTCTATCGAAGCTAGGAGAGTCTTGTATTTTTAGGGCATAGCTCAATTCAGGCACTAGATTATTGATGAAGATTTCCATCTTCTCTGTTTTGGGAATGACCCTTGAATATCATGCAAAAATCTTTCTCCATCTTTGTAGGAAGTGTGTGAATGATTCTCCAGTTCGTTGTTTGGTGTTACATAAGTCCATCATAGTTACATCATGTTGGATGTTGTAGGAGTAATGTTGAATGAATCATTGGATCAGCTCCTCAAATGTCTTGACCTTAGGGTTTAATTTTGAGAGCCATTCCATGGCATTACCTCCTAAACTTCCTTGAAATAGTCGCATGAGGTATGTGGGTTCGTGCATGTACTCGATGCTTAGAGCACAAAATTCCCTTACATGGTCGTGGGTATCAGTTTCTCCCGTGTACTTGTCATACTTTGTCCTTGCCACGTTGGGAGGAAACAGGACCATAGTGACACTCTTGTCAAAAGGAAATGGACAAATGGTGTCCAAAGAGTATTGTGTTTTAGGTTTCTCCTTCTATTATTTGAGGTTTGTGAGCTCTGTTTGCATTAGATTCACCTGTTTGGTGAGAATAGATATTGGGTTTGGTACTTCCTTCTCCTTGAGTTTTTCCATGTCATAATCTTTGGGTAATTTGATACCAGTGGATGCTAGATGGAGGAAGTATTTTTCTTTATCATCACTAATTATCTATTCCAATAGCTTGTGGATCCATTTACTTTGTTTGAGTTTTTTGTATTCATCTTTGGGGATCTCTTCTTCACTATCTGATCCAAACGGATTATGTTCATACTTGGGTCTTTCTTCCTCTTCTGAGCCTTCAGATATTGCATGTTTTTCATCATTATAACCCTCAAAAGCCTTACTCCATTCGTTAGTGTTGCTATCCATTTGAGGGGAATCTAGATCAAGAAGGGAACTACGAGATGTTTCTCCTTGAAAGTGTGGTGTTTTAGGAGGCACTTTCGATCCTTTAGTTGTGTACTAGTTGCGTCTTGTGTTAACCATGAAGTTTGTTTCTTCAACTTTTTTAATGTTTTCCAATAGTGCAAGTATGGATTTTAGATTGTTCAAGTGGGTGTGTCTAGGTAGAGGTAACTGTTTGTTGTTGGTGGATGTAAATGATTCTAGCATCAGAGGGTTAGAATGCCCTGATAGTCAGCTGGTAACCAAGTTGTTGGTAGAAAAGTAGGTAGACCACATGTATTGAAGTGATCGTGAAAGACTGACTAAGCATGCAAGGTGGACATTTAGAAAGTATTTTGAAATAACAACAAGGAGACCAGAAGAGACAACAAGAACCAGCTAAAGAGCAAAAAGGGTATCCTAATCAACTGAGACTTCTTAGGAAAAACTACTACAAGTGCCCACTGTCCTGAATGTGAGCTCCTAGATGTGAACCTCTGATGGTACCAGATGTGATCCTAGAATCTAGATGCGACTATGTACTGACTAAATATGATCCAGGACACCAAATGTGATCCTAAACATTGAATGCAACTTGGAACATACATGATGCGATCTTATGATGTCTTTGTCAATTTTGGTTATTTCTGAAAAGTCTATTTTCGAGGTGCGTGAAGTTGTTTTGTTTCCAGATTGCATTAAGAGGTGTCGTAAGGTGTGGAAAACACTTGTACTCCAGGGTTTGAAATTTGTTGATTGTTTTGAGGAGCTTATCATTTTAATGATCTTTTGAATATGTCAAACAGTTTTGCATTGTTAAGAGGGTGAAACAAACACTCATATTTTCCTATTCTCTAGGTGGAGAATGAAAATCTTTGCTCTTTGACTTAGGTACACACTCAAATGCTAATCAAAATATAGCCATCACCAAGCATGCAATGGCTCCAGTCATGATGTTGTATTAGCCGACTCCAAACGCAAGTGAGGGCACAATATGACGAATGTCTTGGGGCAATTACTTTTTGCCTTGCACAAAGATTATCTCCCTTTCGGGGATGAATTAGGAATTCTTTCAGTTGAAGTTGTTGTAGATTATTGGGCAATCCATTCAAAACTATCCCCCATAGAATTGTACAAGGAAAAATTCAGGCGTATAGCCATATGAGTACCCGAATATATGTAGTCTCGCAAGCAAGATTCAAGCGGCTTCGCTCTACTTATACCCAGATATGTTCAAGGAATGATGTCATAATTCCAAGAACAAAACTAGTTCCATCTTTTGAGGCTTTAGTCTACAAGGAAGCAACTATTTATAGTGAGTTGGAAGGGTCGGCGTTAAACCTGTCCTCACTTGGGTCATTCCCGGGAGATTTTTTCCTCAACCGACAGGTCCTCTACTGTTTAAATATATGGTAACCAGGATTGGCGAGATTTGGATGTCTAGATTTTTGATTCTTCCAAAGAAGAAGAGCATACTCTCCTAATCTAAGCCATTTTCTCCCAAAATACTTAAAGCAAAGTTCATTCCTTCAAGTTATGTTGAGCTTGATTTAGTTGTTCCTATTTTAAAGAAAATAGGATGCTTGAAAGGGAAAGTTTGCCTTGTTTGATTTTAAACCTGAAAATGAAGTGTTTGGATCAGTTTGCTTTAGGCATTCAAGA
>MU225462.1:2251784-2271608 GCA_018584345.1 Thuja plicata
CCATCTTTCTCTGCATGGTCGACGACGTGGACGACATTCTCCTCTGTGGCATTCTTTTGGCATTTTCTGACTTTTCAACTCTTTCTCCTTCTGACACGTCAGCACGCTTTATCATTTGACTGGTTCATTTCTTTATCGCATAGTCGCGAGTGAAAGTGACCTTTCATGTCTTGGTCTGCGACTGAGTGATTACCTGCTCGTCGCACTCTCACTATGCATTTTCCTGACTTGGCTTTTAACTCGCGACTGAGCGATGACTCTTTATCGCGCACCCGCAATGCATTGTCCCGAGCTATGCTTTATGCTGCGACTGAGCGATGAGCTCAAGTCGCATACTCGCACTGTTCTTCCTCGAGCTACTCCTTACTCTGCGAGTCTGTGACGCACATTAGTCGCGCACTCGCTGCACTTCAATTCAAGCTACCTCTTGCTTTGCGACCGAGCGATGAGCTCGTGTCGCACTATCGCACTGTCTGGAGACGAGCTATCTTTTCTTTTGCGACCGAGCGATGACCACCCGTCGCGTACCCGCACTACCTTTCCATGAGCTGTTATTTACTCTGCGAGTCTGCGACGCACATTAGTCGCGCACTCGCCATACTTCTACCCGAGCTTCCATTTCCTTTGCGATTGAGCGATGAGCTCCCGTCGCGCATTCACGATGCTTTCATTTGAGCTGACTTTTTCCTTGCGACTGAGCAATACACCGTAGTCGCGCGCTCACCGTGCTTTTCCTTTAACTGCCATTTCAATCGCGATCTCGCGACGCATAGGGTGTCGCTCACTCGCACAACATGACTCATTGTTTGTCTTCAGCGACTGAGCGATGAGTTCCTTGTCGCGTTGTCGCACCGATTTTTCTCTGACTACGAATTGACTCGCGAGCTTGTGATGAGCTCCTCGTCACATTATCGCGCACTGTCTTTTCTTCTAGCCACCTGTGACTGAGCAACTAGTTCCTCGTCGCGCACTCGCTCACTAATAAACTTAACTCATGACTAGCTCGCGAGTGTGCGATGCATGACTTTTCTGCTCTCCACTGGCTCCGCAACTTTGCGACTAAGTGAAGAACTATTCAGGATTATAACAAGGACTGAAAACTAACTGTGATATGCTCCTTTTGATCACTCAGCAAAAATTGCTAGGGTTTGGAGCTATCTTCAGAGACTGAGCGATGAGTTCCTCGTCACGTTGTCGCACCGATTTTTCTCTGACTGCGAATTGACTCGCGAGCTTGCGATGAGCTCCTCGTCGCATTATCGCGCACTGTCTTTTCTGCTAGCCGCCTGCGACTGAGCGACTAGTTCCTCATCGCGCACTCGCTCACTAATAAACTTAACTCATGACTAGCTCGCGAGTGTGCGATGCATGAATTTTCTGCTCTCCACTGGCTCCGCGACTTTGCGACTAAGTGAAGTACTGTTCAGGCTTATAATAAGGACTAAAAACTAACTATGATCTGCTCCTTTTGATCACTCAGCAAAAATTGCTAGGGTTTGGAGCTAAACCCTAGGGTGCTCTGCACCGGCAAGGGTCCACTATCCCCACTCCACTAGCAATGCAATCGTAATGTGTGCCATCATTTTTTCTGCAAATGCAAACCAATCCAAATCCTCCCATGCAAAAACCATCTTCCAATCCCTTCGTCATACCCAAAATACCCATCCAGCAATAGCAACAGTAACCTATCCAACAACAACAACCTATCCAATAGCAACAACCTATCCAGCAGCAATAACCTATCCAACAACAATAACAACCTATCCAACAATAGCAACAACCAATCCAACATCAGCAATAACCTATCCAACAACAACAACAACCTATCCAGTAACAACAATCCATCCAACAACCATCCCAATAACAACAACAAGCGCAACAACAAATTACCAACCCATTCACATCCCAAGCACAACAGCAACAAATCAACCCCTTCGTAACTACGTAGTCCACCCTCCAAGTTGCTCAACAACTACAACTACAACACAGGGGGCAAATCCCTTCATGGCACACCCACTACAACCATTTGCTAATCCTTTCATCCAACCATGCAACTACAACAAACTCATTCTACCAGTTACCTAGCCATGCCATCTTCCCCTGCATCACAAACCTTTCCACCTCCACAATAATTCAGTGGTCCCACTGGGGGCATTCCGCTACAAAACTCTTATCCTCCACACCATACAGGTGCGCAATAGGATCATCCCACTTATCTAATGCCTTAGCAAATACAAGCATACTTCCAGCAATTGCGACAACCTTATTAAGCGTCGACACCTCCTCCATTACAATATTCCCCTCAACCGCAACTTCCACCACAATAACCTATATACGTTGACCAACAACCATCATATCAAACACCACAATATCCCCTAAATAATCCTCCATATTTTCCATTTGACCCATATCAGGTTTGAGGAACCCATGTCATCACGGGTAATAATCCTCCCCCAAAAATCAACCATAAATGGGAGGAAATGAAGAATGTTCTCAAGGAGCTAAAAGCAGGGACAAAGGCTAAAATGTTCAGGTTTTAAGAGGTGTGTCCTTATCTGTTTGATCAATCTATCACTATCATACCCTTCCCCAAGGATTTTGAGACACCCAAATTTGATAAATATCAGGGGAAGGGAGATCCTGTGAGCCACGTGAAAGAATTCTACATGGCATGTCAAGAAGTGGCCTATAGCAATAATTTCCTCATGAGACTATTTCCCAAGAACTTAGGGGGAACTGCTCTCGAGTGGTTCTACAAAATCCCCTACAGCACAGTCTCTACTTTTGCTGATTTATCTAAAAAGTTTGTGGCCCAATATGCACATAATGTCAAAAATGAACTCTCACTCCTTGATCTATGCAATTCCAAACAAAAGGGAGGAGAAATCCTGGCCGATTATCTTTAGCACTGGAAAGGGCTTACTACAAGGTTGTCCTACCAACCTCTTGAGCAACATCTTATCAAAATCTTCATTAACAACCTTCATCCTAAGCTTTCTTATCACATGCACATGAATTGCATACAAACTTATCAAGACATCTGGATCAAAGGCATGGATCTTGAACGAGGTCTCATAAAAGATGGTTCCATCAAGCACTACAAGGAATCTCAACCTGAAAAACATAATAATGATCGATCATGGTATTGGAACAAGAAAAAGAATGCAGTAACTGATGCTGCCACTGACACAAAACACCTTCAGGTTGTGGTAGCCAGTCCTAATGCACCTACCCAAAGTTATCAGCAAGCACCACTAGTGTACCCTCAACCTCCTCCCATGTATCAACAGCCCAATCCCGCATATCCCCAACTGAATTACCAGCAAAACATGCACCGTCAAGGCGCGAATACCTATCCCCTTTTGTGAACATCATATCAACACAACTATCAAGGTCCTATGAATAAGAAAAATGCTATATCAGTCCCACATGGACAACAAAGGCCTCATGCTTCAAATGTGCCACAATGCATGTTTACCCCTTTGGGTGAACCCATAGATGTCATCTTCTGCAAGATGGTCCAAGCTAACCAAGTCATGTATCCAAAAATGTAGCCATTTGATGACTCAACACCTAAGCCTGCCTGGTATAAAGACAATGAGTACTATGAATACCACCATGTTAAGGGACACACCACCCTCAAATGCATGGAGCTAAAACATTACATCTAGGATCTCATCGACCGCAAAGAGTTTGAAGTGGATTCTCCTACCCAACCATCGCCAAACCCGGGCCTTAAAATCTATCAAAATGCATTCCCTAAACACACTTTAGGTACAGGCCCAGGCAATCTTACTCAGTCCTCTAACTAGGGGAAGGGTAAGCAAGGATAAAATTCTGACAAAAAACATTATACCAATGCATATATCAACTACGATAATCTCATTGGCTGCATATCCCAAGTCTAGCCCTTCGTTAATGTCATCCATGTCAAGGGTGCCAATAACCAATGTGTAATCATCACTTGTAGAGGTAGGATAATATTTGCAGGTGCCAGTCCCGCCCCATCTACTGGGACCCAATACAACATTTTGGAACACCTAGGGAATACTCCAACCCAAATTTCCATCTTGGATCTTCTCCGCCATTCACCCACCTATCAAGAGATCCTCAATAAAGCCTTGTAAGAATCCCGTGTTCCCAATGACATCAACCTCACTGAATTCCAGAACCTTGTCAGATACCTGTCTGTATCTTGTGGGGTCTCTTTTAAACCAATAAACATACCCTCAGAAGAACCCGATCATAATCTCCCACTCTAAATTGATGTCATGGTTAAAGATTTTGTCATCAAATGGGTCATGATGGATAATGGTTCGGCCCTAAATCTATGTATTCTAAAATTCATAAAATAGTTGGGTTGCACTGAAGCTGATATAACAAATGATGTCATCACAATAAAAGCATATGACAATCTAGAACAGACTTCTGAAGGCACCATTTCATTGCCCATTCAAGTGGGCCCTGTTATTCAGGATACACTATGTCATGTTGTTGATCTTGACCTTCCCTTCAACATCCTCCTTGGACACCCATGGATTCATTCTATGCAAGTCATTCCCTCCACCTACCATCAGTGCATCAAATTCCCATATAACGGCACTGAGATCACCATCTGCGCAGATCCCAAGCCCTTCGCATACTGCAATGCATTGGAAACATCCTTTCCACATTCCAATCAATATCCTGGGATTGACATGGGCACCTCTATTGCCAGTTCATCTCAAACCCATTCAAACCCATAAAAAATCCTTTCCTCCACCCTTTCCAGGGTCAAGATCAACAATAAAGGTTGTGGTGAGTATAGTTTATCTGATGCCTTCGCAGTTGGAGCACTGCCAATCGATCCACACACTCAAGGCTGCCAACCTAATCTAAGCAAGATAGAACCAAAGATGACCAAGGTGCTATAATTTGGTCCAACCACTTTTATCTCAAAGGGTACTTTAACTAGCCAAGAAATGTCACCAAACATCAACCAACGGCTCTATAAAGATCCACCACCCAAGGACACAAGTCGCCTCAATTACTTCAAAGGTAAGTACCCTGCAACTCACAAGTAGGTGATAGAAAAATGGAACTACCAAGGAGGTGGCCTTGGTTATGAAGATCAAGGAATGAAAGATCCTATTGTACCTACCCAACGAGAAAAGCATCTAGGCCTTGGCATGGACTCTAACATGAATGGGGGCACCAACAGAAACATCTATGCCTCTTATCCATCCCTGGGAAAAATCGTTGACATCGAAGATGTCCCAGAAGAGAAAGTTGTGAGAGCCTATGATGATGTCTTTGACGCTAAAACCTTCCTGGGAAATTCGGTCTATGATAGCTTTCCATTCTCTTCATTAACCTTCCCCTCCACCATCCTGAACTTATAGATTGGGACCAACCAAGTGTCGTGCACGTTGACAAGTTCCAAAGTGAGGACGCGCTCCTAATATTTATGGGAGCAATTGAACAAAGAAATAACTGGGGGTAAGACTCGGCATATGTCTACAAACTAGACCCAAAGGCATACTTTGGGGAAGAGGAGAACTTCAGCCGCAAAAATGAAGAAGAAAATAAAAATAAAAAAGAGAAAAATTGATCCCCTAGCGAAAACCCCTCTGTTGCGCTATCTGATCATAAAGAAGTAAAAACAAAGGGCGTATCCCCTGGTGAAAACCTCTCTGAGGCTCCAGAGGATGAGGACTCTCCTCTTCCTCTAATCCATGATTACAGGCCTAAACAGTCATCGATTCTCACTGAAGAAGCAAAACCTATCAATCTGCACACCAAAGAGAATCCCGCCATTACATACATAGCAACATCTCTGACTGAAGTAGAAGAAAGCGATCTTGTCACTTTATTGAAGGAATACATCAACAAGTTTGCATGTTCTTACTCCCACATGCCAGGATTAGACCCCAACTTGGTGGTTCACCATATTGCAATGGACCCAAACATCAAACCTGTCAAACAAAAACTCAGAAAGATGCACCCTAAAGTGTCACTACCCTTCAAAGCAGAGCTCGAGAAGTTACTCCAAGCCAAGATCATCCACCCTATTGACTATTCTAATTGGATTTCTAACATGGTGCTAGTGTCTAAGCCTAATAAATTAATCAGGATATGTACAGACTTTTGAGATCTCAACAAGGCATGTCCCAAGGATGATTTCCCATTGCCAAACATACACATGATCATGGATCTTACAGAAGGACATTAGATGTTGTCACTCATGGATGACTTTTCTGGATATAATCAGATATGCATTGCAGAATAAGATCAGTATAAGACAACATTTACAACCCCCTGGGGCACCTTCTGCTATAACATGATGCCTTTTGGCTTGAAGAACGCTGGGGAAACCTATCAAAAGGCCATGACTGTCATTTTTCATGACATGATACACAAAATTATTGAAGACTATGTCGATGATATCTTGGCAAAATTAGTAAAACATGAAGATCACCTAGACATTTGGGAATGTGTCTTTGACAGGATTGGACACTACTGCCTAATGCTCAACCCTAAGAAGTGTGTCTTCGGGGTCACGTCAGGCAAACTTCTTGGGTTCATCGTATCCAAACGAGGCATTGAAATAGATCCAAAGAAGGTACAAGCTATCATAGAGATGCCTCCACCAAAAACACTCCAAAAACTATGCAATCTCTAAGGAAAGCTATAATATGTGCACCATTTTATCTCTCAACTAGCGGACAAGTGCCAACCATTCACTCATCTCCTACAAAATGATAACACTTTCAAGTGGGATCCTCAGTGTCAAAAGAGTTTTGACAAGATCAAAAAATACTTGGCTAATCCACCCATCTTGGTATCACCTATACCCAGCTGACCACTCATCCTATATATTTCTGCTACCACAATAGCACTGGGGGCACTCCTTGCTCAATTGGACGATGAAGGCAAAGAAATAGCTATTTATTATATCAGTTAGACCTTAGTGGGTTATGAGCTCAACTATTCACCTTTGGAAAAAACATGTCTGGCAGTGGTATTTGCCACTCAAAAACTTTGCCACTATATGCTTAGTCATACAACCAAGCTCATTTCAAAGGTGGATCCTCTCAAGTACCTACTCTCCAGGACTACTCTCATAGGTTGAATGGAAAAATGGGTTATGTTGCTAAGCGAGTTTGATATTCAATATGTAGACAGAAAATCCATTAAAGGGAAGGTCATCACAGATTAACTAGGAGAAGCGCCATTGGTAGAATTTTTGATGAGGATTTGTGCATGATGGAAGAGAAACCTACTTGGAAACTCTACTTTGATGGGTCCTACACAACTCATGACGCAGGGGTAGGAATACTTTTTGTCACACCTCAAAGTGACTACATCCCTATGTCATTCAAATTAGGATTTTCCTGCATGAACAATATTGCAGAATATGAGGCACTAATTGTAGGACTTTGCATGGCTATAGAATGGAACATCACAGCTCTACATGTCTTTGGCGATTCCTAACTTATCACCAAATAGGTTCTAGATGAGTATCAAACGAAAGATGACAAATTGACACCATATAAGTAGATGGTTGACAAGATGAAAGAGCATTTCCTCCACTTGCAGATAACACAAGTACCACGCTTGCAGAATAAGGTAGCTGATGTAATGGCCACCATTGGCTCCCTCCTAGAGATTCCTCATGAATCTACACAATACAAATACTTAGTTGAGTGACTTCATGCTCCCGCTTATGAGAATGATGAATCGAATCATGTATGTGTCTTAGTTGGTCCTTAGTCCCCGTGGTACCATGATATCCAAGCTTACCTACAAAATGGTATCATATCCCCTCATCTCACTGCAACCCAATGCCACAAATTTATTCGCAGAGCTTTCCTATTACACCCTCGTCGCCATACCATTTATCATTGAGGCTATCACAATGTGCTCTCTAGGTGTTTAGATGAAAACAAAGCCTCCGAGGCTTTATAAGAGGTACATGCTGGAATCTGCGGTGCCCACATGAGTGGCATGGTCCTAGCCAAGCAACTTCTATGTACAGGGTACTATTGGCCTACAATGGAACATGATGCTTGTGAGTTCATCAAGAAGTGCTTACCTTGTCAACAACATGCCAATCTGATCCATGCTCCTGCCCAAGATCTCAGACCTATTGTGCATCCTTGGCCCTTCTCCTGTTGGGGTTTTGACCTCATTGGTAAGATTACTCCCCTCTCTTCTGAAGGCCACAAATACATAATCACAACAACGGAGTACTTTACAAAGTGGGTTGAAGCAATTCCGCTCACCCTCACTACAGGTGTCCAGATCTCCAAATTCATCCTCTATCACATTGTCTACCGCTTCGGCATACCCTCTACCATCTTCACAGATCACAGAATACCATTTAAAAATCAACATGTTAGTGATCTGTGTGCTTTCCTCCATATCCATCACCGTTTCTCCAGTCCATATTTCCCACAAGGTAACGACCAAGCTGAGGCAACTAATAAAACCCTCCTCAAAATCCTTAAGAAAGTTGTCAATGATACTGGTCGTGACTGGCATCTCCAGATCAATCCCGCCCTCTGGGCATATCACACTTCCTACCATACTCCTACTGGCACCACTCCATATTCTCTGGTCTACGATGCTAAAGTAGTCTTACCAATTGAGGTCAAACTACCATCCCTCTGAGTATCACTAAGAGGCCTGGTTGATGAAGATTATCGAGTAGCATGACTCACACAACTTGATCTACTAGATGAGAGGTGCTAGCAAGCCTATGATCACCTAATTATTTACCAAAATAGACTCAAGTGGAACTATAACAAGAAGGTCCACCCACGCCAGTTCTAGGTGGGGGACCTTGTGCTAAAGGAAAATTAGAAAGTGGGTACTGATCGGGAAAAGAAAGGTAAGTTTGAAGTCACCTGGCAAGGCCCATATGTTGTCACTGCATGCTTTGGTTCTGGGGCATATCAACTCTCCACTCCTGAAGGAGAACCATTGAATGATCCTATTAACATCATTCATCTCAGGCACTTCTATACCTAATGGCTGGTTGTTTATTCTAGTTATATGAGAAAATCCATAAAAAGTGTAAAAAGTCCTTTAAAAAGTACAAAAACAATGTAAACCAGTCCTGAAAAAATCTCAAAAAAGCAGAAAAATGAAGCTGAAAAATGGTTGTCCCAGTGAAAACCTGGCAAACAGGCACTTGGGAAACATAAAAAAGATCCAAAGAAATTTTAAAAAAAATGAGAATAAAGAGAAAACTTTCGTCCAATGGTGAAAACTTGGCAATCAAGCGCCTTGGACAAGTATGGGTGATGAAAACTTGGAAACAGGCATCACACATAGTCGACCGTTCCATTATCTATCAAAATCTCAATTCCCTCCATCACCATCATCACATCTCTGCAAACCTCAGCATTTCTCGTATTCCCTAGTTGTTCACATATCATATGCACTAGTCCAAAACAATCCTCCTATCTCATGCACTGAGCTTTTGTACATATCATCTTGTATATTGTTGTCCATACATTGTACTATCCCAATCCCTGAGCTTCAGTCCTGTACATATTTTGTCTAGTATATATCTCATGTCCTTAATTGATATCCTTGCAGAACATGATCTAGTTACGCTTTTAAATCCTATGTTTCAGCAAGTCCCTTTTGGCAATATCTTGGTTCCACAGTTTGATCGCAGTGCACCTTTGACCAATCAAATTTACAAATCCAATCTTTCTAGAAATGGGTTCTCTAAGGATGTATCCTTCCTCTCATTGACCTAAATCTAGACCATCATCATCTCTGGGTTCTTGTAGGATGTATCTTTCCTCTTGAACTAATCAATCAGCATACTAAACAATCGCATGCATCAAAATAACAACACGATCCAATCAAATCTCAATGGCAACATGTGCACATAATCACTTGTAATTAATCATTTAGTTTGGTCCTTGTATATTCATGGTGTATCCAGTCTTTCACCATCGCACTTACATCCTGAGTCATCATCATGCTAACATTCCTGCCTGGTCCTTCATAGTCCTCCTGGCTGGTTCATTAGTTGATCGTGACACACACCATAAATATGGGTCCCATCTCATCCATTGCATCCGTCACATCCATTACATCTGGTTTTTGCATTAGTTTCATCATTAGGTTCATCATTGCCTTAGGTTCATTATTCGATTGCATTAGATCCATCATTAGATTACATTGCATAATCTTACATAATTAATTCATCATTATCATCTTGCATTTTTAAAATATTTAGACTACATTGTTACATCATTTAGATCCATTTTACATCTTGCATTTAGATTCATTTTACATCTTGCATTTTTAAAACATTTAGATTCATTTTATCATCTTGCATTCATTTCATCATCTTGCATTCTTAACACACTTAGATTCATTATCATCTTGCATTGTTAAATCATTTAGATTCATTTTCATCTTGCATTGTTAAATCATGTACATCTTGCATAATTAATTCATCTTAGATTCATTTTAGTCTTGCATTGTTATTTATCATTTAGATTTATTTTCATCTTGCATTATTAACTCATTTAGATTTCATTATTAACTCATTTAAATCATTATAGTCTTGCATTGTTAAGATTCATTTAGATTAATCCCGCATTCATATACATACTCATTAAACATCAGCATATACATTGCATACATCATAAAATCACATCACATCTTGCATCCACACGCGTCAGTACATCATATAAGCATTGTCTACCCTGCATCAGTCATACATCATATATACATAAGCATAAAACCATCCTACATCCACACTTTGTCATGCATATGCATCACATCCTGCAAGCATCAATGTCAGTAATCATATAAGAATATGCATCATAACATCATATAAATCAAAGCATGCGAATCATACATCATAGCATCATAGAGTCCTCATCGATCATATATATATATCAAATGTCCATAAGTACATAAGTCTCTCATCAATAAAATACATCACGTGCACCTCGGTGCCGATATACATATACATCTCATCCAAAAATACAAAAAAATATGTGTCATGTAATCCTCTAATGAATCATGCTGGTGGCTGCGATGATTCACCTCCCTGTCCTGGTGGTGGACGTGGTGGCATCCCCATAGATTCCTGAGATGCAGAAATTTGGACTGTTCTCTGTGACTGAGACCTCTCCAAGTACTCTCACCTCTGTCTCTTAGGAACTAGCTGATGATATAATACCTGATAGTGGGCTACCTCTCTGCCTGCCCTCGTCGCATCTCGGTGAGATGTGAAAGCCTCTGCCACAACCTATCTAGCTCCACCTACAATGGTTGACTGTCTAGCGATGTCTCACTCAGTCTTGTATGCCTCGGCCCACCTTTGTGTTGCATCCCTCTCTAAGGTCAATGCAATGATCTGCTCGGTGGCCTAATCCATTTGCTTGATCAGAGTACTCAACTGATCTGTCAATGTACCTATCTCAGTATGCAGCTCTGCAACATCCTGTGTCAAGTCGACCATGGAGAACTCTCCTGAGTCAACCCTACCCGGTAAGGTGTCAAAAGCACCCTCCGCCCTGTCAGCCAGTGCTGTCTCTATAGCTAATAGCCCCTTTATTCAGGTCATGTCCGTGTGTAGGCTGGTCTTAGATACCTCCGCCATGCCTAATAATCCCCGCAGTCTTGCGCACTCGGTCTGTAAGCTGTCTCGCTCTGCAACGACAACATCATGTGTATCCTGCATAATGAACCTTGCTAGTGGCCTCTGTCCTGGCACCTAAGGTGCCTATACCTATATCTATGGTGGCACATGTGGTGCCTATCCCTGTCCCTGTACCAGCCCCTGTGGCCCCTGATCTAATCTAGCCCCTGCCTGTGCCTCTGTAAGAGGTCTAACCCGTCTCTGTTGTGGCCTCCTCTATCTCATTGCTGAAGTCTTAGGGGCATCTCCTACTGTTGTCCCATCATCGACATCCATATCTCTTGTCGATTGCTCATGAGCAACCACCTGAGCTAGGTCTGTAAGCCGTAATGGTGTGTGTGCAGCCCACCATGTTGCGTACTCAAGAGTCATCCCTGCATGAGTGACATCAGGTCATGCCACAAAGTCTATCCATGACATATCCCTTTAGGATGCCTTCATTGTGAGAGCCTTAGTGTATCTCCCCCATGTACCTACCTCCCTAGTGACATGAGGATGTAAGGCATCCTTTGCCACCACCCCCTACTGTAATCTGAACTGTTGCATGACCTTGGATGGTTTGTATCTCTCTATCTAGAAGATAGTCCTCCCTACTAGAAAATAGTCTATCTATACATACAAAAGGTATAGGAAGTTCTAGAATCCATCCTCAGCTCCTACCACCCAGTCCATAGCTCCCCATGGCTCACAGAGTCTGTATGGGGTCCAGCAGAAAACCTATACCTCATCGAGCAACCGCCACCAGTATCCAGTTTGACCGACAGAGGTGTATCTCAGTGGTAACCTATATCTACAGGCATATGGCTCTCCTAGCTGCCGAGCCTCTCACACTCTCATCAAACAGAACACTATGATATGCTCCCAGGCCCACACTAACATCAGAGTAACTCCTGTCCCCATGTTGCGCACCTTACGGTATGTAGTCATGTGTAGGTCATGGTACAACTTTCTAAGGACAATGTACCCCCAGCAATAAGTAGTGACCTCCTCTAGCATATTTGCTAGCACCTGAGACCATCCCATCCCAAAACCATTTCCACCCAAATTAGCTAACATCCATTCTCTTATCAGTCCCACTAGAAATAAGGCTATCTGTTGCAGTCTCTAGTCCACCGCTAGCTGCCAGGGCATCCAGGTCTTGTATGTAGGAATCCTCCTCATCAGTCTCCTGAATGTGATCTCCATGTAATGATCACTGTCCTCTAATCTATACTCTGGAATCGCCCCTCGGGTAGGTATCCGAAGGATCTGCCAGACATCCTCAAGTGTGATTGTAGCCTCTCCAGTAGGTAGATGGAAGGTTGTCGTGTCACTGTGCCACCGCTCGATCAAAGTGGTCATCATCCCATTATGCATCCGTAGCCTAGGCCAACGGGGCACATAATCTAACCCAACCACTGCTAATAATCCCCAGTCTTCCTTTGTGAGTTGCGGCTCCAACTCCATGGTCGGCGGCCAGTGCTCCCAAGATCCCAATGGTGGGTATTGCTGCTGTAACATTCCAAAACTACTATGTCAGCCCATCTTTCTTCTATTCCTAGCCTAACCCCTCCCAAACTAGAGAATCCTTTTCCTAGGTCCTTTCTTGACCCATCCCCGGCCCCCGTCGGGTCCCTCCATTTCCCTTCCCCTCGGCGTCTGTCCCTTTGTGCGCAAATGTCAGTTTAGCCAGAAATGCCAGTTCATACACCAGTGTCTCCACCCTCATACCTCACAGACCATCATCTTCACAAACGCGGGTCTAAGTCCAACATCTTCAAAGATGCCGGTCCGACATCGATGTCTACAGAGATGCCTGTTCGGGGATCGACATCTACGAAGACGTCGATCTGGGGATCGATGTCTTCGTAGATGCCGATTCAGGAATTGGTGTCTCCCATCCACTGAGTCATCTAACCACATTTATTGCCCCCTGGCCCACCCAAAAGCATTAAAAACTTTGAGAGTAATAAATGCAAGGTCTCAGTTGAGTCACTCACCGGTACCGATCGCTCCGTGGGTCTCCCGTATGTGCGCACGCACTCTCCCAACTGCCCCAACATCTTTTTGTCTGCCATGTTTTCACTCCAAAGCTGTATTTTCACTATTCAATATTCACAAATGACCTTTCTTAAGCCCCGCAGCCCCTCTTATAGCCCCTGTTATCCCCCATAAAATTTCCCCACTCATTTTCTCCATCCCCCCTTGTATATTTTGTATAAATTATTCTTGTTGTACAACTTAAATATGCAAAAATCCCAAAAACATTTAAAAATTTCACAAAAATCAAATATTTTCAAAAATCTTGCAATAAACCATCATTTACTTTTGCATCGCTCAGTATTTCAATTTTTAGTGACGTTTGGCAATTGCGATTGCAATCATGTTTCTCACAAAATTAGTTTTGTGACCGATTATCCTTGCTCCTCATTCTGCTCACAACTTTTGCCAGCGAATATCTTTTAATCAAATCCAATCCAATCCTTGCCCATCAGGATGCATACTTCCGATGTCGGCTTATCAAATCCTTCATCACATCAATCATGTTCATGGAAAGAACTTTGGACTGAATGACTACTTGGTCATGAGGTCTTCTTTATTGATTTTATCTTTTTGTGTCAGTTTACACCTACTCACCACTACCTCGATCTGCTATATCTTGGTGCGTTGTGACTGGTGGCAACTGATACATGCATCTTTTGTAGTGTGATTTTGTTTGAGCATCTAGTCCATGCAAAGGACTTCTGTCATCTGTGTTTTCTAACACCTGATGCATACCTCCTATTGCAATATCAAAATCAAATGTGCTCTCCATATTTTTCACACAAATGGATCCCCAATGCTCGTTAGCTGCATTTATTTTCATTTTCATTTGCATTTTTAGTTGCATTCTTAATTGCATTTTAGAAGGCTTCTATTTATTCTCTCCTCTCCCTTCCTCCTTCCTGTTGCATCATTTTTTGAGAAAATTCCACAACATTGTCTTTGTTGCATTCTTTTCTTGAGGGGCACAACCCTATACCATCGTCGCTTTGGCACAACTCCTAGAAACCCTCTTCCTCTGGGGAAACTTATTTTCTTGTCTTTGACGTAAAGTCACTTGCGACGCCACGTCAAAGAGGGGCAAAATGTAGACGTCCAAAAATATTAATATTAATATTAATATTAATTCCCTCTTATTCTTCTAACTATTTAATTCAATCAATTAAATAGTTTCATAGTTGGTATTTATCAATGATCAAATACTATTCTATTATATTGTATTTAAATACATTTGCCTCACAAAATCCCCTTTTTAATAAATTTATATTTATTAAAATCCCTCCATATTTCTAATTCTTCTAATCTATGATTTATTCAAATCTAATTTGAATTACAATCTAAAACCCTAGCTAGGAACCTATTAATCCAACCTAGAGACCTACCCTAAGCCTACCCTATTCCTACTTTACTCCCATCACCTCACTTCCTAAGCATGCTTCCCTACCTAACTTTCCTCTAAGTCATACTTAAAGGGTTATTCCTAACCTTTTTAAGGCTAATGGAATGCTCACCCATATGGGGAAATTCTCTCCAAAAGGTCACCCATTCCTCTTAAATTCCTCTTACAACTTTGTCTCCCACTTGGAATTCTTGAGCCACTAAATATTAAATGCTATCTTTGACTCAAAATTGGCCATCCCTTCAAGTCTATGTGTCCCTTATGTGGCTCTTATGTGGATGCAACATAGATTCCACCTCATCCAAGCTCTCCTCTTCTCTCCCAAAAGTCTATAAATAGATGCCTTCTCCTCTTGCATTATCATCTCTCAATTTGCATTGTTATCATGCTAGAATTGTTTTAGAGTTTCATAGATAGTTTTCATGCTTATAGCTTCTTGTTTAATTCACATAGAAATCACACGCTAGGCTTGAATTTTTTAAATGAATCATAGTTTCTTTCATATGCATATCATTTCATAGTTTGATCTATCATCTTGAAGAAGATTTGAGACTAGTTCTTCATACTAGCTCTTGAATCTTTCTTTATTGTTCTAAATTTGCATTGCATTGGGGATTCACTTCACTTGTGTTTTTGAGAGAGTACACCCACATTCATCCAAAAAGAGAAAATAAAATAAGTAGAATAAGGTGCATTTTACTTGTTTTTAGCTCAATCCGATGTTATGTTGAAGTCTTGTTTGGTTCTTGCTTCTTTCATGAATTCTATGTGCTAACCCACTAACTTGTCATGTTTGAGCTTGCTCCCAATAGATAGAATATTTATTCATACACAGTATGATTTTACTGTTAATTCATAGCATGTCAGACTGATGTCACTTCATCATTAATTCACACAGAGGAAATGAAAGTTCAAGTGTACTGCAATTCAGACAAATCTTTTGCTTTTTATAGGCGAAGATTGTATTTATTATTCATTCAGTCTTAATTTCTTCACCACTGTGGAGCCAGAGAGATGGAGGAGGTAAATTCCAGGTTTCAATTCAGACATTTTCATGGATTCTGGTTAGTGTTCAAACTTTGAAATTCTAGTTTAAATAGTTCATTGAAGAATAACAAGCTTTCAAGTTTCCTCTCAGATTTATTGTTTCTTGCTTCTAGAATTTTATTTGTTTAAGTAAAAGATGAAGTAAAATAGGCCATTGTTACCTAAGTTACAGTCCTCTTCCAGTCTGGTTAGTTCTCTCCTAGAGCTAGAAGATACAACTCTTATGAATGTAAGTGTAGAGGAAATTCTTAGAAGATTAAAAAATCCCCGCATAGGTTCTATAGCTAAGAAGACAAAATAGAGTGGTCTGGTTGAAGCTGTTGGTTTCCAAATTGTAACCCCATGCCTAGAGTTAGTAATAGAATGTATGAATCATTATGATAGAAATGAGAAGTGCATCCATACTAATTCAGGTGAAGTGCTAGTAAGCATTGATAGGGAAATAGTAATGGCAGTCGTGGGCATCCCGAAAAGAGAGGCGTACGAAGCATGGACTGTGCATACTTCTTTCTCACTCTTTTCAGAGAAGAAGAAACAATACATAAATATAATTTCTAGACATTGGTTGCTAAACACTAAAAGGGGTGGTTCCCATCTTCCAAAACCCCCGACTCATGAACATTTTATCGCTGAGATAAGAGATTTGGTAATTCTATTAAATAGGATCAAAGGAAACCATCACACTTTTCACTGGGACGACTGGATGTTCTTCTACATACAAGTACTCACAAATAGAGAAAAATCCTTACACTGGAGTGAGCTAATCGCTGTGAGATTACATGAAGGATTAGAAAATTTCATTGGTACAAAGGGTTTCTACATGTCTTCTTTTCTTTTCTATATCTTGGCTTGTTCCAGACAGTGCCCTGGGTTACGTCATGAACCTTTGATGCTAAGTATGAAGATTTATTATTACCACCCTTTACTGCAGTTGACGAGATGTTTAGAGAACTACACTAGGGTAAATGATGTATTTCTGGCTCATCTTGTTTTTGAATTGTGGGAAAATTTGCATAAGCGATTGTCTGATGAAGCCATACAGTTAATCAAAACTTATGGTAGTTTCTTTATTCAGTTTCTTAAGTTTACTTATGTCAGGGTTGGTGGATTTAGATGTGAACCCTTTAAGCTGCCTAGATATGTGCTAGATCATTTAGTTCGTATAGGAATCTGTAGATAACTAGCAATCATTGACAAAAACCAGAAGGAAAGGTAACTGTCAGGAATAATCTTCCCTGTGGAGTTAGGTCATTATTGTTGTAAATCCACTTCAGATGCACTCAATCTAGCTTCAGAAATCAAAGGCTTGAAATTCTAGACATATATTGCTCGCCCAAAGTTTGATAGCAAAAGATTTTCTAAGTCTTACTTAGGAATGGAGAAGGGTTTCACTCACTTACCTCAGCTAGAATATTATTTGGAGGATTGTGAGGACAAATTTTAGGTGCGTAGAAGACTATGGTCCCGCTTCTCCTTGGGAGAAATATTGGGGATGAAACTTCCTCTCAATGTTAAGGGGATTGAAGAAAATTCTGAAGAAGTGTTGGATTCTGATTACAATAGCAGAGTTCTGAATGAACCCCTTGTAGAGATAAAATGGGATAGGAAAGAAGAAGACAATATTCAAAGTAGATTTTTCAATGTAATAAGAAGGACTAAAAAATGGTTGAGGGAGAAGAGACTAGGCAAATTGAGAATTTCTGAAACAGAAGCCCCTATGGATACTCAATGTTCTCTGCCTCCCAGAAATGAAATTTTCCCTCCTAATGCTCCTGTTGGAATTGATATTGCAGGTATAGATATTTTAGAGAATAGCCCAGCAAAGAAATCTTCCCTTGAAGCTAAAATCCTTATTCCAACAAGGACCAAACGCTCCCGCAAAAAGAGATTGAAGAAAGTTGCAGTCAACCACAAAATTGTAGAACTAGATCCCATGGTGGAGAAACAAGCTCCAATGGATGATCAAGATCTTGAGGTGCTAAATTTGGACAAATTTGATCTAGGAGGTGATACAAGTAAAGAAAACTGTATCAACGATGCCCTTTCGGTTGATATGGCAGTGTTACAAACTCCCCCTACCAAAGAGACAGTGGATACACCAGCATGGCTCCAATCTTTTATCGGCAAGAAGAGAAGCATTGTACCAATTTCACTGCCAGACAAAGATATGGTGAGCAGATGTCTAGGCAAGGAAGTAAAGATTAAAAATCCTAAAACTGAGGCAATGATAGACACTGATACCCAGACTGGGCGCTGGTTAGAAATTGTTGTCCCCAAAAATGATAAGAGTTCAAACAAAGTAACAGCTGAAGATTTCACAGTCAAGAAAACTAACCTTGGGGTAGCCACTCGTGTAGCAGACATCAAGCACTTAGAATCCTCAACGAAGAAGATTATCACAAGGGCTTGGAAAGATGAAAGGAACAAAAAAGAGATGAAATTGGCAATTTCTCAGATGGCAAAGTATATTTACTCCATTCATCATCCTGAACATACCCTGACGACACAACCCCAAATGGTTTTTGATCCTAAGTCTCCTGACAACCAGCAAATGAAGGAACAAATTTTATGAAATAAGTTCATTGTAGAGGCTTATTCTGGTTGATTGGATTCAGTAGTTGATCGAGGGAGAAAGTACATTGACGATCTCAGTAGGACCTACAAAGATGCTATGGGTGCAAAAGATAGTCTAGACATAGAATTGACAAAGTGAGAAAGAAAAGACCCAATGGATGGTAGTAATGTCCCAAATAGATGAAGTAAATAATTATAGAGTGATGAAGTTCTTGTCTGAGCAGCCAATTGTAGGTTTCGACAATGAGATTCTTTTTGTCTCACAAGATCATCTTAACTAGAGGAATTCTATTATAAAGCAAGGTATTAAGGAGTCTACTAAATTAGCAAAGGAGCTCATTGCCTTGGCAGTTATGATGAAGAATTATCTTGGGTTAATTAAGGTATAACTATTCAAAGAAGATGGTAAAAATCTACAAAATCTAGAAGAGATGTGCCAAGTTTTCATGGATAGGGTGTGTATGGATAAAGAAATGAAAATAATCACACCTAGTGAGTTTTCTCATGTTGCTGAAATAGAATCTATGATAATCATGTGTCATAAACATTTAGACTCGCACGAAGAGAAGGTGGCTTTAGTCCGCAGAGAAAACAAGGTGTGGAAATAGAGGATCGCACACATTGGCATTCCTAATCATCAGTTTGTGGTCAATTTTTATGTCAAGCATATGGAGTGGAGGAAGCTACAATCTCAATCATCATCAGCCATAGTGACACCATAAGCATGGATATCCTATGGGATAATCACAACATAAGGATTAATTTAGCTTTTATTTTGATATTTCCTATTTCTCGAACTTCCATGGAACTTTATTTATCTTTCTTACTTTTACTCCTGTTGGCACTCTAAAAATTTTTGTGAGGAATGGGACACATTAGCATGCATTTGTACTATTTTGCTTTCAAGATGCATGTGGGAACCAAGTGTTTTCTGGGTGGTTTTGTAAAATGCATTTGTCCATTTCCTTTCATATGATTTAGTGATTTATTCTGAGCCCTAAAGTTGCATGCTCAAATGGGTTTTCATCAGTTCGTTCCTAGGGGGTCTCAAAATCAGAAAATTGCCAAGTGTAGAAATCGCCGAGAAGGGCTACTTCGGGATTGAATATCTTGAAATTGGATA
>MU225462.1:2282778-2311671 GCA_018584345.1 Thuja plicata
AACTTGTATGATGTCTTTGTATGTTTGTTTTGATTCTTGTATATTAACTTGTAAGGCATGTTAATATACCAGTTACAAGGTATCTGTGTGTTTGAATCTAAGTTTCTCTCAAGGAGAGCAAGTCTTGTATTCAAATTTTGAGAATTTTAAGTCTGCATATGAATATGATGTCCAGGAATTGAAATGAGAAGAATGGCTTGCAAGGCATTTCATTCGGGTTTTTGAGTTTGGATTTAGAAGTTTTTTGGGAGTGCACATCTGTTTGACTCTGTTGCCCAATAGATAAGGCACTGGTCTCTGGTCTGTCTGGTAGTTTCTTCATCAATCAATTATTCAAATCATTTTCCCTTTCTATTTAAAGAGCTGTGAATGATTGTTATATCAAGTGTGATGGGCAGGAATCAATCCCCTGATTCACTGAAAGAAGTGAATCCAATAGGTACACCTGCCTGAGCCTTTGAGCTTGAAGTGTAGGAGGGTTTGTTTGATCCTCGTTAATTAGCCTTTTCTTTGACAAGGTTAGGGAAAAACGCTAACAAATCCTTTGAGGTGTTAGTGTCTAAAAACTTCCAAGAAACAGTTATTTCTCCATGTATAAATGGCTTATTATGACCTGAGAAAGGGGTCGTCCGATTTTGTAATTTTGATATACTTTCTATTTTCAACAGTTTCGTAGTGATACTAAGATACTTGAAAGAAATTTTATGATCTGAGAATGGTTTTGATCAAATTGGTTTAAATTTGAATATATAAAGATACTGCAGCTTTAATGTGTTCATTTGAGTGTATGAATGCAATTTCTGTTAGAATTCCATTTGTGATTGTGGTATAATATTATATTTCTCTCAGATCATGAAGGAATTCAGGTTTCTTATTTAGCATTATCTATATTTTCCATTTAGAAGGTCAATCTTTTGGCTGAATTCTTATTTACTATTCAGTGATTCTATTTCAATTCATTCTTCATTTAAGGTCTGAACTATTGAACCTTTCATACTGTAGGGTGAAAAGTATTGTTTGAGAGATTTGTTTATCTATTCTTTGAAAGCTTAATTGAAAATCATTAAAGAGGGAGTTGTACCTTTATGTAGAGGGACATGACCATTAAGGCAAGCCCTAACTATTAGCTAATTGATTTCTCCTAGGAAGGTCCATAGAGAAAATATTCATTAAACTATCTTTAATTGAATTGGGGATAAATCTATTAACTAACATATATTCACCTTCCTCTTGGTCATTTTTGCTTTCTTCTTTGGTTCCCCCTGATCATATGGCTCCTCCTTTGAGGTACCCTACTAGTAGTTTTTGTTGGTTTTGATTTCTTTGCAGGCTTTTTGCTTTATGCAATAGCTGCAGGGGTTCTTCTTCCCTAGTTTCTCTCTTCCTAGGGCTATGGTTCTCCTTCTCAATTTTTTGCTTCTTGGTTTTTCCTTTATTGGCTTCTACTTTTTTTCATTTTTCTCTTTTATCATTTTTAACATCTTCCATAGTGCAAACTTTGGTCTTTAGCGAAGCATTAAAATCAGGGTCTGTGGAAGAACTACTTGAATTATCATGCATGAGTTCAAAAGATATTGATTCATCTACAGTAGGGTTTTCACTAGGAAATGACCTAGAATTGGAGGCTCCAAGGTTAAATTTTATGTCCCCTTCTTCCCTTCTGAGCCTATGAGTCAATTTTTGTCCTCTAGGTCCTACATTTACTACCCTAGACTTCTTAATTTTTGGAAATTCCTCCCATACATGTGTGGGGGTGCACCTTGCAAAGATATTTCAACAAGTAAATTTATGAAGCAATGACAGGAAATATAATTATCAATACATTTTTTGGTCTTTGCAACCATGATTTGTAACAAGTTGTACAAGACATTAGGAATGTTCATCCTTCTCCCATGCCTCATATGGCTTAGCAATTTGAAATGCATAAAATTCAAACAATACTTTTGGCCTTCACAAGTAAGATACTTTATGATATACATAGTGACATATTTCCATTTCTCTAGAAAAAAAGTTCTACTCGTCTCCTACTTGTCCACATAAAGTGGAGGATCTATAGGCTTTGTAAATTCAGCTCTAGCTGTTCTAGCATCCTTTGTTTGAAGATAGGGTTCTCCATCTACTGATAACTCTAAAACCTCTACAATTCTCTCCTCATTAGTTAGAACTTTTAATCCTTTACCCATAGCCTCCCCATTTGACAATGTGTCCTGGAAAACTCTAAGGCAATCCCATTACCGAAGCTTGTGAATTTCAAAAAATAATCCAACCAACCAAAATTTATGAGCTTTGTCTCACATATTGCATCTTGCAAAATTAGTTGGTGGCCTACTGGTTCACTTCTAATAGGAGGAACTCTCTCATGGCTACTTCTTTACACCCTACAAATGCTCCTTCAAACACTCCTTTCCTTACAATTACCAAGCTAGAAAACCAATTCAGAAATTTTCTTCCTACATCTACAATTTTCCTTTCTTCCTAACACCAATGTCATATATTACAAATTTTAATTTGCCTTAATTGGAATTATAACAATGAATTAAGCATTAAAGAGGGTATAAAGAGGGACATCATAAAATAAGATGGTGGCATATTTAGTACGAGTAAGAGCTACGATCAAGCACACTTGTCATATCACACATGCAGGTTGTCACTTCACTTCAAAAATTTCTATATTTGAGTTTAAAAATATTACATGATGGTGTTAAAAGTAGGTTCAATAAAATGACATGTACTGACACATGATATTTAAATAAGAACCCCTTCCCCCAACCTAAATGGAAGTAGGTGTCCACACATGCTAGGGTGGAAAGGATGACACAGTAGAGATTTTCAAAAAATATGCTATGTGACATATAAATGCTAAAGTATAGTAGTGCGATAAATACATCTTAAGTAATAAATATACATAAAGTTTATGCACACACCTGAAGATCTTGTTTGACATGAAATATCCATTCCATAAATGGTGAAAATAAAGCTCCAAGCCAACATGAGATATAGAAAAGAACATAAGTGAAGTGGAGGTGGAGTGTAGTGCCCACCCTTAGTTGCTTTTAGTTTATATTATTAAACTCTTTTAGGCCACTTCCATGTGTGTGTCGGCTATTCTAGTTTTATTTACAGTTGATAATGTATAACATTTCGTTGGATTTCAGTTAGTAGGAACCATGGATTTTGCATGATTTTATGTGGTTACAGTTATACTTATGATTAGTTTTATGATGTTTGTCTCATGTTATAATGACATTTACAATTATGGATTGCTGACAATACTGACACTATATCTGTATGCACCTAGATCATATGTATGCTTTTACTTTTTGTATAATGTGATTGATATGGTAAGAGGTGGAGCCGTAGTCACTTACGTGTGAGGCCCACACGATGTACCGTTCACAACCATTGTTTTTTTCATATTATATGCATGCATATGTTCATCTTTGTGATGAAAAAATGTGCAAGTATCGAGCATCATCTTCCCTAAATTGGCAGGAGTGAGTGTTCCCTATCGCAATATCTCAATGGTAAGAGGGGGAGATAACAGACAGGTCCAAAACCCCAACTTAAACCACTTATTATCTTGAAATAATAGACAAGAATTGTTGTTACCCTTTGAATCCATTAAGGTAGCGTGAGTTCGAGAACCTTCCCTTACGCTTGAGTTTTGATTATTTGACTTAGTCGGGTTTTTAGGTTTGTATGCATGGTTTGGGGTGATATTCATGTTAGAATATAATGTGGTTTTATTATGATTATTAAATGGTAGATTTAGTAAATCCTATTATTTTAGCAATAATAAATAAGAGGGTATTTAATTAATGAAAATTAATTAAATAGATTTGTTATTAAAAACATTTAATTAAAATGCCTAACTTTTATAAGAGAGGGTTTAATAAAGTATTAAATCCTAAATTTGAATTAAAGTTGAGTTAACTGAGGATAATGAAGAATTATTAATAAAATTAAATATTTTAACTCAAAGGTCAAGTTTAGTTACTTTTGAGCCTTGGGGTGAGTTTAGAAACCCTAGGTTGAGTAGTTTTTTCCTATTTTTAGGAATTTTTGGTTCTTTAATTGAGAGAATTTGAGCTCTAGGTTTTGAGAAGGAATAATTTTTTAAAGCTGAGAAGTATCTTGGAAAGCTTGATTATTCTGTATTGGATATGTGGTGATTCTAAGGTAGGATCTTAGATATGTTATTTGTTTTCTTTATTTTAGAATAAATATGTTATTTGTGAAATTTAGATTCATGCTTAAATCCAGTTATGTTTGTAGAATAGATCTAGAACTCATTCTGTGTGTTCTTGGATAGAATATGAGTAGATCCATGGAATTGGTTTTGTAAAAAATAGGTTATAAAATCAAAATTTGTGATTCTTAGAACAAAATTTATTCTTAGAAAAATAAGTTATTTTGATCTTAAAAAATTCTGCAGAATTGAATTTAGATGCACAAGCAAACTTAGGAAAACAAACTCATTGTTGTTTAAAGAAAAAGAAGAATGATGTTCTTTTACAAATATATTTTATCCAAAAAAATGGGTTGTTGTTGTTAGTTTTTTTTAACATAAATTAATAAATAAAAATAAAAAGCTTGTTATTGTTCTGTTCAGAACTGTGTTCTGACACAAATTATTTTTTTATTAAAAAAAAATATTTAAAAAATAATTTAAAAGGGGGGGGGGGGGGGGGGGGGGGGGGGCAGGGGTTCCTTTCCCCACCCCCAGTAGCTAAAGTTGCCAACGGTAGCTAGCCATAATGGCAGTTGTTGCTGTTCACGGCAGCTAGGCTGCCGACAACCTCCTATGTTGTTGTAGTAGCTTGGGGGGTGGGCTCGTGTTCCCCTCCCCCAAATTAAAATATAGTTTTTTTATTTTTATTTTTTTAAAAAAAATTAAAAAGAAAGAAATAAAATAATAATATTTTGTCAAATAAAATTAACATTATTAAATAATTAAATTTAGTTATAATATTAATTTATTTATTATTAATTAATATTTATTATTACGTAATTTTTTAATCTATAACATAAGGATTTTATTAATGAGATTACATAAGGGCTACATTTATCATATTCGTTGTTACATCTGTTTACATCTGCATCAACCTACTACTACCCTACCATAACTTTGAAAAAATACAACATATCGAAGATTATACAATAATCAAGACTGTTCGAACCTGCTGTTATTCACATAACCCATATCCTTCAACCCCGAGCTTTGAACTGTAGTTACATCCACAAAAAGACTCCTTATCTACAATCTTCCTCTCTTTATCTATGCCTTTCATCTATTGTAGATTGCACAAAAACCCTACATAAACACCTTCATCCCTATTTATGCATTATGCTTTTCTTACTATCCAAATCAAAATTCCAAAATTGCCCTAAATGGGCTCATCACCCTTTGGCTACTTTCTTTCCTTTCCTCGGTCCTCATTTCATTCTAGGTACGTCCACAAACATTTCCCTAAGTCATTCCTCCTCCCTTGTGTTGATCCTTTCAATAATTTCTTTCAACCTTCTCCATTTGCCTCCAATATCCACTTGGTAGGCATGTTTATCTACTTTCCCCCACCATCATAAAAATGGAACACACCCTAATTCAATTCCAACTTTGATTTCTTGAAAGCATTCGCTATAATCAAACCCTATCCTTGGTTCTGCCCATTCAAGAACCAAATCCGACCCTAACAACAATTCTTTGTCAAATATGAGTTCCACCAGGCTTTTAACATCCCTTTCTTTCTCACCCAATTGTAGTGCCCATGCAATAATCATAGATATGACATCCACATTTGACCACCTTTTAGCATCCTGTTGCTGAAATTGACACCCCAAGACCTCCATAGCAGCCAACACCAGCTCCTCGTCTTTTACATTAAGCAGACCCATCATGCATTCTTTGCTAACAGGCCCTTCAAAAGACTTATGTTATTTCTATGTGCGAACTGAGAAGGTGGCCTTCATTCTCTTTCTCTTGGTGTTTAGAGTTTGTCTTTCACCAAAAGTTTATTTTAAGAATGAAAACAAAGTTTATTTTAAGAATGAAAACCTGCATGTGAAGTAGATTTAAATATACCAAAAGCTGATATTTTGGGGCTTTCAACTATCTTTTCAAGTTCTGCCACCTCGTTCCAATTCATTATTTCTAAAAATAGTGTCATCACCTTACATGCTCTGCCTGACCGATCAATTAATGCCTTGAGTGCAGTCATTTCACAAATCCACTACAACACAATCATAAAGAAAACTGCTTCAGCTGACGCCATCCAACTTGCAATTTGAATATAATTTGCCACCTCAGCAAACAATTGGACAAAACAAAGACCCTGTGTTCCCATTCAAACATCATCCTTTAAAATTCAAAAGCTCACAAGGATAACTACAATTCCCCTTCCAAAAAAATTTCATAATGAAATTCATTAACATTATTCATATTGACAGTCCATTTTGATAGAGTGTTCGCCTCATAATTACCTTCCCTTCTAATATGGCTGATTTTAAAATCATTAAAAGATTATAGTAGAATGTTAATTTCATTTACGAAGCCCCCCAGGTGCCAAGCATGAACAACACCATTATTTAAAGCATTTACATCATTTGTGAGTCACCTTCCAAATGGAGTTGCTTGATTTGTAATTTTTGGCCTAAATGAATAGCAAGAAGAGCTGCCCTCACTTTGGCTAGATTGTTTGTCCCTTCAATTAGCTTTTGAGCAGCTATGGCCAAAATCCCACCTTTCCAATCTTGAGAAATAGCCCCTGCCCCCAAGGGACTTGGGTTACCCTTTAAAGCCCCATAAAAGTTAATTTTTATCCATCCCTTATCTGGTTTTATCCATCCCTTATCTGGTTTTTCCCATTCCACCTTTTTATCTAGAGTGGTAGCTCTCTTTGCACCCTGATGATTGCCTACTTGGATTTTCAAATAAGGACATTGAACATGAAGTCTCCAGTCATTTTCTATGTATTCTAGAGCCCCTTGTTGTTTGAACAAGGTTTTCCTCATAACTTCCTCTATTGAGGCAAATATTCGACTCTTCATTCTTTCCACAAATTCCTCATTACCTTGAAAGATGCACCTATTTTTCTCCTTCCATATTTCCCATATAATAATAGAAGGGATGAGATACCAGAGAGGAGACATGACCATGGGTTTAGCGGTAGGCCAACATTCAAAGACCCCATTCAAGGTCCTATGCATTGAGAAGATCCATTTCAATTTGTTTTCAACCATCTCCCAACGCTCATATGCAAAGGGGAAATGCAGTAGAAGATGATCCACCTTCTCTAAAGCTTAATGAAACAACACACATTTGGTTGGACCACATAAGCCAAATTGTTTCCTCCTCCCCACAGTCAAAATTATACCTTGCACTACAATCCATGCGAATGCTCCCGCCTTCGGGAGGCAATGTTTATTTCAGCATAATCTAAGTGGCCATCCCCATTTTTCCTCAGCATGTTCTGATATTTTCTAATCCAACTTAACAGAATATGAACCATTAGTGGAGGCACAACATATTAATTTATCTGCATTCCTGAGCAACTCACACATCTTGATTGGTAAATCCTCTTAACAATTTATTTATGCTAATCTGAGAGCTCCAAAGAATCTACACTTTTCCATGACCATTGGGGTCCTAAGGGGTTTACCTTAACTCCAAATAATCTAATACTTTTTCACCCCATTGAGAAATCAAAATTTTGTTGAATTCACCAAAGACTTAATAACTTAATGCCATGCTTGATTGCTATTTCTAATCCCAATAATAATGCCTCATACTCAGCTGTATTATTTGTACATTAAAATGACATCAGAAATGAGTATTTGAAAGTAATACCTGATGGAGAGACAAATAGTACACAAGCTCCTAACCCTTCTCTAGAGAATGCTCCATCAAAATACATCTACCACAATCCAAGCTATTGTAGTTCTAATTCTTCCACTATGGGATCTGTGTTTTTCAACTATGGTTGAATCTTTTCCACCTTGAAATTATGCATATCTATATCCACAAAGCAATTCAGCATGTTTGGTTCAACTTTTTCAACATAGAAAAGAGACCTGGGATCCCTCAATAATTTTGCTTCTTTCCCATTAACATAAATGGTTGCAAAAGACAAATCCAATTGTACATATCCTCCAATAGTTGCAACACACTGTCTTGATAAAATCATCCCATAATGAGGTGGTGAATCCACAACCACAACATCTATTTTAAAAGTGACCTCAGGGTATGCAGCAAGTTTTACCTCTAATCCTTGCAAATTTCCTACTATAGGTACTTCCCTATTGTCCATGGCATAACATTTACCATAAGAAGTGTCCACCTTTAAACCCAATTGCTTCATGACAGTATAAGTCATCACATTAGTAGCAGCCCCTGAATCCATCATAAAATTTTTTAATAGCATATTATTTGTGAGAAGTGTTACATTAAAAGGATCAATCTGATCTAGCTCTTGGACATTTATATTTCCTAGACAAATTGGGATTCCACCCTTTTCTTCTTGCTCACCTTTAAATTCATCCTTAAAATCAGGATTATCATGCATACCAGGAAAATCAGATAACAATGAGAAGGCTGCTTCTTGGTTCTTTTTGATTTTAAAGATCTCAAGCAAAGGGACAAAGACTTTCATCTGAGATAAGGCTTGCTTCATGTTAAAAGATGGGAAACTCATGACATTGTCAGAAGATATTTTACCTTTACTCTCCTTTAACTATCTTGTTTTTTGTTCATGAGTAGGGGTAGCTTTATTTTATTTAACCAGAGTGTCCTTCAATTCACCTTGTGTAGATTCCTCCCTTATGACTTCTATGATAATAGGTGAATCAGGTTGTTCCCCACTTTGATCAACCTTTCTATTCCTAAGCTGATATGAACTTCTTGCCTGTGTCACAGCAGCAATAGTTAGAAATCTTATCTCCTCATCATTAGGCATTCCAAATTGAAAATGCTCTAACTTAGTGCTTGTATTATTTACTGTGATTGACATGTTTTCTTGTGGCTCTTCCTCTGAGCTACCATTGTCATTTTCAAAAGTAAGTGCACACATGTTTACTGCAGGTTTTTTATCACTATCGCTTTCTTGTGTTCCAATGTTTTCACTTTGCTCCACCATACCCTGAGCTACTGCACATTGATAAGGGGAATGAGCCATATTAAAGGCCATGCACCAAGGAGTGTTTTCCATATTATGTGCATTGTTTTTTTCAATGGATCAAGGATGTCTTTGTTCTTAGGGTCAGTTTGTTCTTCTGACATAGGTTTTCCATACTTCCACTGAGTTTTATAGGGAAAATATTGTAGCTTGTAAGGCTTATCTTGCCTTTGGTATTGTGGCCTATTATTTTGAAACCCTTTTTCATTCTTGTCTACCTTAGTGGCAAGATCTTTAACCACACTTACCAATGTTTCCATCTTATCTTCTTCCTTGCGATTTTTATTTGACTGTGTTTTTGACTCTTTCCAGGGTCTACTGTCATCCTGTTTGCCAAGCTTTCCAGAAGCTCTTCTATTGCTTTCTATGTTTATGGCCAATTTATATGCATCTCTCATAGTCTGAGGATCTTTATCTCTGAGTAGATAAGCAATCTTACCATCTAAAGCATTACATTAAGTGGTAACACATACATTCTCATCCAGTCTTAATACTTGGAACAACTTATACATAGCCTTTTGAAACTTAACATTGAATTTAGCAATGCCTTCATTAGCAAAATTTTTCAAACTGTTGAATTCATTTAACATAAAACCAGAATTTATTTTTTCACCATACTATTCTTTGAAACTTCTAACAAATTCATCCCAAGAATAGATCTATGATCAGAAAAACCTTGGTACCAGTCTCTTGCATCCTCAATTAGTGATTGCACAAACAACTTCATCACAACATCTTCATATCCAATCTCATAATCATTCATTGTATCCAAAAAGACTTTTAGATGCTCTTCACCAGTTATGGCATTATTCCCATTGAATTTGGGAATCTTATCTCTGACCTCATTAGGAATAGGGTTTGGTTGGCTAGGGATACCATCAAAAAATAATTGTCTATATCTCTCTCTAAATGAATAGGTCTTCTCTGAGAATTAGTACCAATATTTTGGCCACTGTTACCAATGCTTACATTGTGTTGACCACCAATATTATTCAATCCACTCCCCCTAGTTGTGATGCAACTCTTTGAGCTACACCATATGTCTAGGTATTTGTATTACCACTAGTATTCCCAATATTAGAGGTATTTACAGGCATAGTTTGAGTGACATTTTTTAAATTGGTATAAACTGGAGAACTTAAGAAAGCAACATTTCTTTTCATCTTTGCAGCACCAGCTTCTAATTCTGCCCTTTTCAGCTATTTTGCAATATCATCTTTGGCCTTTCTAGCCCTTTCCAACTCCATATTGATTGAGAACATATCCTGAGATTTACCCTCTTCAACCTTAGGCTCAAAAAATTTAATGCCAGTGAGCTTTTGTTTTCCCTTATCAATCTCTGTTTGTCTAACATTAGTTATTGATACATTTTGTGTAGATATTTGAGACATAGGAGGCTTTTGACTTTCATAATTAATGACTTGCCTCACCACAGAGCCAGTATCATTGGAATCATTTTTCTTAAGAAAGTGTTCTCTTTATTGGCATTCTTTTATCAAGGTATCTACATCTCCAAAAAGTTCTTTATTCAAGCCATGAAATCCCTCATTAGCATCCTAAGTGCCAATTTTAATTGGGCAACCCGCTTTTTCAGATTTTCTCTTTCAGTGATGGCATTTATAATTTGTTCCTCTCTAGCCTCATCATTCTTATGCTTGATAAGAAAGAGTTCATCTGTTTCCCTCTTCAAAAGGTCATTATCTTTGAGGAATCCTTCAATATTAGAACTAGAAGAATCAAAGATATTCATCAGATTATCTCCCTTTTGGTCTTCAAACTGTTCATAAGGGATACCCTTGAAATAGGATGATGTCTCCCCCTTTTCTTGATATACATTCTTTGGTCTAGGGTTAAATATATCCTCAAAGTAACCAGTAGTGTCAGACTCAAGATTCAGAGGTTTATTTATTTCTTTATCAGGAATAGTACCTAAGGACTAACCAGGGCCTACAGATCTAGGCTTCCAAGAGGTGTTGTTATAAGATTATACCTTCCTAGAATGGTTCCTTCTAGAATTTTTAGAAACATCACTCTCTGATGTTGCTTGAGAGTGATTCTTTGTGTTTTCTTTTGCATTCCTCATTTTTTCCAAAATGAAATCTCACACACTTGATCTGCTAATTTTCCCCTTAGAAACACTATAACAAATAACTCAGAGTCACCACCCAAAAAAAATTGGGGATAAAATAATGAAAATTCACTTTGACAATGATATTTGAGGATATGATATAATAAAGTGCAATACACAACTTGTGATTTCAAAAACTAGACTTCAAGGAATCTATATATATGAAATATTATCTTCAGACTAACCTTTCACACATTCCTTGATAGAAGATCTATAGTAGAGTCGCCATTTTCTATTAGTTCCTTTTCTTGCTGAGATAAAAATACTCTCAAAGAGCTTGCTCTATTTATCCCAGACACTGACCAAGCAAGATACAGAATGACAGAAATAGGGTTTTTAAACCCTCTACACTTTGAGCTCCATAAACTAGGGCGGGAATACCCTTCCAACTTAGAAAAATCAAATCACTAGATTATTCCAGTAGAATATGAATGGAATTATAGGGGTTGACCACTGTAACATTTATTGAACATACCAAACATAAAAGTAAAGATCAATTTTACTAGTGATAGTCACCTAATTCAATGGAAAACAAACTAGTGCTTAATCCTAGGGTATGGAGTTACTGTTGCATAGCTTTAACCTTTTTGCTCATGAACAAAAATTTAAGAGAACTACAAAATTTGACATAAACATAGGTATACCTTATATATCTTTCCTCACACATATAACAAATTAACTCATCAAATTGATTATAAACCCTGAATCTTACTGAAACAACCCTAAGGCAATATTTAATCTTTCCTTGAAAGAACCCTAAAACTATTTCAAAATCTGCCTAACAGGTGTATAAATTGAACATTCCTTGAGCATTCAATTTAGATAAAATTCAGAGACCATGATGAAGACCAAATAATCATCATATGTTTCAGAAACTATTCATGGATTTAATTTGTATTCATAATCAAAATTGCTATTACATTCAACAGTATTTCAAAACCCTAAAAATATATTAGTCTTAAACCATAGTTTGTACATTTAAAATTGTACTTCCAAATTAAAAATGGCTATCCTCTTCCTAGTAGTCTTGAAATCCTTTTATAACTAAGGACGCAACAAGCTACGGACTACATGGGAAGGATTTACAAAATATTTTTCAACAACAATTTTAAAGTTAACATAAAAACAAAAGTTGTAACAGAAAATATGTGGCAAAAGTTGGTGAAGTCTGAACAAGTTTTGTTGTTGCAGTTGACAATATCCTCTTCATCCTTTCAGCTTCGCTTCCCACCTATTTACCTCTTTGGCGGTGGGCCAATCAAAGTTCTTTACCTATTCTAGCTTTCCCATAGCTTCTGTCCATCTGGCATCAATGGTTGTTCTGGCCTCTGAAACAAACTTTGCCCTATCTCTCTCAACCTTGAAGAGGTTGTTAATCAGTTCATTGCAATATTAAACATTGACATCCTTCTCCAGGAATTGCTTCATCTCCTCATCCATAAATATCCTGTCAAATCCATCTGTCCAATCAGATTGTGGCTTCAGAATGCCAGCTTCATCATATATCTTTGGGATCAGGGGAGGGCATTGGTTACCAAATAGTTGCAATTTATTATTTATTAAGTCAACCTTGCCATTGACTAAGCCATATGTATTATTCACCTCATATATCATTTCAATAGTATCTGTGATTTTATCAAGAAAATCATCACTATATAACATGGCTGTCTTCAATTTGTCCATCAGTCAGTCTCTTCCTGACCAAGTCTTGAATGTGGGCTCCAAGAATGTCATAGCTTCAACAACTATCTTTGATGCTTCTTGCAATGAACCATACAGTGTATACACTATGTCATTCTTCTATTTCAAAACATCAATTTGATGTTGCAATATAGGCAATATAACAGACATGACATTTACACTCTGTTCCTGTGATAATTCTTTGGATTGGCCTTCTGCCAATGCTGAATCTCCCTTTATTCTAGTGGCAGTATCTGTTTCAACTTTTTCTATTTCCTAAGGGACTAGAGTCTTCTCTCTCTTACTCTCCACTAATTCCTCCTTTAATTTTGCAATTTGTTCCTCCAAGGTGTGATTTTGAATTACAACTTCTTCATGCTTCTTTGCCAATGCCATCATCTGGCCAAAAGTTGTTTCATACCTTTTAGATAAATCATCAACCTCTTCTAGGTTCATGAAAGACACTTGGGTCATCAACTAAGCTATCTCAATGTCACTAGTGTCTTGTAGGTTCTAGATCATCCTGTCTTCTCTCTTTCCTCTCTTATGGTCATGACCAGAGGCTTTTATGTAGCAGGGGCCAATGACTAGATAACTAGAGTCTTGGATTTAGGATCAAATCCTGATCATTTCAAAACTTCATCCATCTCAAACTCTACTTTCAATAGGGGATCTTCTTGCCTCCTAATCTGATCAATGATAAAAGTGGACTATAAGTTCCAATCTGGCATCAGTAGCACCCCGCTGTTTTGTACCAACAATCTGGCTTGATCCACAGTGATCAATTCACTCTTAGGATCATAATCCCAGAGTGTCTTCACAATCTCTTCATTTTTGTCTAAATTTTCTTCACCTATGGTTAATCCTTGTCTCAAGTCCTTTTGTTTTAGCTTGATCAAAAAAGTCTTGAATTCTTTAGACTTTATAAACTCATCATCTTTCATGAATTCATTGGCTATCATTACTCTCTCATCATCTTTTTCAAATAAAACCATTTGGTTGTCCCCCTGGCCTTCAGCTTGTGGCTCCTTTTGTAATTGCCTCTTTAGCTTTCTAAAATATTTTCCAAATTCTGTAATCATGACCTTGGCCATACTCTTCCTATCCTGCACCATCTTATGCTCTTTCTTCTGTTTCTTCCTAGGTCGCTCTCTTGCAGAGGTAGCTTCCTCACTAGCTTCTTCTTCTTCTTGGTGCTCTTCCTCTTGTTTCTCTTAATGTTTGAGGTCATGCAATGCAATAGGAATTGGGGACCCTTGAGATTGTGCATCCTCGACACTAAACTATGGTACTTGTGCCATTAAAGTGTCATAAGATTTGAGCATTTCCTCCATTCTTTGCAAGTACAGGAGGTCAGGGAAAAAACCAGAGAGAGTATTGTCTGACTCTTTCCAATCAACTTCTGCTCTGAGAAGATATTTCCATTTTATTATCCTATCCTAGACTTCATGTTTATTTAATTTATTTCTCACAATATCTTCATCATCCAGTGGCTCATGATCTCTAACTTTTCTCCAAGGAGTCATTCCTTTCAGAGCTGTTTGTAAAAACTATTCTGGATCACAGAACCTAGAAATTGCTAGAGACATTCTATATTGCTTCAAGAAGTCATTAATCAGGTCAAAAAATCTTTTCCCAATGGAGAAATCAAAACGTACCCATAATCTAGGTATAAAAGTACCCTTTCTATGTCCTTCTAAGAACTCTTTATCAACCCAAGTTATTTGCCAAATAAATTCTAAGAATGCAATCCTAAGAGGAACAAACTTAGGGAGGATATGAGGTGGTTGTGTACAACCATACACTCTGATGATAGTGACATAGTCAAAGAAGAAAAAATCACCCCAATTGTGAGTAATAGGCCAATTTGGAGCAAATTCCCAAGGTCTTAAGATTCTCCTAACCTCAAGTGGAAATCTCTGCCTACTTGTTCCCAAAAAATCATAAATTGGATCCAAAATCCAATTACAAAAGCATACAAAAGATGAATTGACTGATGAACTATCCCATACCTGGGTCCATATTTGGATTGGTGCATTGACACCATACTCCAAAAAAAACAATTCAAGCTCTTTATCCATAGATTCCTTGTTGAAATATAGAATCATATACATCAGATGAGAATAATGCTTAAAGGTAGGCATTGGGGCATCCGACTGTATTTCCACCAATGCAACATGTATAGCTTCAACTATATATCCCACATAGTCATAATCAGTATTGACCTTCGGTTACTAGATATTCATTGCCATCATGAGCACGTCTTGGGGCATTGTAAAATCTCCATCAAAACCTAGTACTCTGGTCAAACCATATACTATGCACTTTATGTAATGGTGAAAGAGGGACAAGTCAAAAGGTAGTTTAAGATTGTCTGGGATTTTCACCAGGTGCCTATCTACCCTGGGCATGAATTTGGGCATTTCATAGTTCTGAATCAATTTTTTTTCTCTTGCTATAATCTACCTAAATTTTTTCCAAATCAATTTCTTTGCATAATGCACTAGTGATTTTGAAGACTTCTTCTACTGATCTCCTATCTCTGGAAACTAGGGTTTCTTTATTTTTCTTACTGATTACCCTAGCTACTAGGAAATTATTCTTAGCAAGTTCCTTAATAAGGCCTATATCAATGTAAACATCAGGCATAATTAATTTTTCCATATTCAAATCCTAGGGATTGCAAATGGGAACTGCTTTAACCCTATTATTCTAGAAATAATGGAACACAGTATTACCAGAGTAGTTTGGAGTGACCGGGTTTTTGTATTGGCACCATCTGTCTTTCCATTCATCCCAATTTTCACTATTTGTATTCAAAGTTCCAAGTAGCAGTTCAAAAAATTCATCCACATATCTCTTTGGTGTAACCTTCTTCTCAGACCCCTGTGAAGCTGCACTAGTAGTAGCTTGACTCATTTTTCCTTTTCAAACTTCACTCTCAGAAAAACAAGCTTTGTTGATTTCATAGCAAAAATCTTCGAAGTGCAAATGAGAGTTGTATAGAATCAAGCTCAATCATTCATACTTATAGCCATCAAATCGACGTCTTGTCCACTTGAATGCCAAATACTCGCACTTGTTGTGTCATGCAATCATCTCTCTGTAACTAATGCTGCCATTAATTCACACTGTATGATCCCTGCTAGAAAAGAGTACACACTTTTTCTCTTTTTTGCACTTGTAAGCCTGAAATAAGCCACTTGTCAATTGGTTTCTAACCCACTGTACCTTTCTTATATTCAAAATTGTCCTTGTGAGTGAGCGAAAAGACATTTCCTTTCAAGTAGTCATGCACTCGTGATTTGTCTTTGCTTTGGTTCATATGCTCTACGACTAGGCGATGACCTAACTGAAAATTTCATCATTTGATAGTCGGGCACTCACTATCTCTTTATGCTTTGTATTTATATCTAAGCGAGTGAGCTACGTTACTTTTCCTTTTATCAGTCGTGGACTCGCCGCTCAAAACTTTACTTTCTTTGAAACCTTGTGAGTGAGTGATATGATCTTTATTACTCAATCATTTCTCACTCGCACACTCGCTAACCTCTACTTATCATGCTTTGCGCTTGAGCGAGTGAGTGGTTTTTTAAAAACAATCATACATTATTTTCTGGTCGCACAACCACTATGGCTTTCTGATTTGTCTTTATACCTCTGGGGGTGAGCGATGACTATTTTCATTATGCACTTTTACTTAGTCGCTCACTCGTACTACAAGATATTCCAGTTCATAATAATTAGCGAGTGAGCAATGACCTTTTTATTTTATAGTCGCATACTCACTACTAAGATTTCTTTATGAATGAATCCTTCACTACTGAGTGAGTGCCTTCACCACACCTTCACAATGTATTAATCACTCACTCGCTGATCTCTTTTAACTTAACTTCCTTCATGAGAGACTGAGCGACAACTTTCCATTTGTCTTCATCACGCACTCATGAGCTTGAAATTTTAACCAACGCATTATCTATGAGTGAGCGATGGCCAACATACTTTTATCTATCGCACACCTGCTAACATATTTTCACTTGAATTTATTCATGGGTGAGTGGGTGATAACCTTTACTTTCTTTCATCGTGCACTCGCAAGCTTATCATTTGAAACAACGGATCATCAACAAGTGAGCAAGAACAAAACTGATCATTTAGTCGCGCACTTGTGCACTTTAAAAACACTGAATACTTCCTGTGTGATTGAGCAACAAGGACCATCTAATGATCAAAACATACTATATCGCATACTCACACTGCACAAAACACAACAGTTAAGACTTGTGCGAGTGAGCGGTACTCAAAATATGACTTCCTCGTGCACTCACGGGTTCAAATGATATGCATAATAACTTAGCCTGAGTGAGTGACTAGACCTTCTCTTACATCACTCACTCAGTCACGGACCAAAGACCTAAGACTACCGCGACTGTGCAATACATAAAAACTTAACTCATCATTGAATCGTTGAACCTTTTAACATAGAACTTGAATCCCCATGAGTGCGCGACATAAAAAAAACTTCCAACTTGCTCAGTCATGAACTAATAACCCAACTTCAACATTACATCGTGACTGCATGATTAACACAAATTAATGACCAAGTCGCTCACTCGCGCACCTAAATGACTTAACAAGATATGACTGTGACTGCATGATTCACTTAAAAATGACTCATCACTCACTTGTTCACTTAAAAGACACTTTAAAAGATTAGTGTGGGTGTGCGAATAAAGCTTAGAACAAGGCAATTTGAAGACTTAACCACAAAGATGACTTTTTGACATGAAAAGACATGGATTTTGAATCAAAAGATGCAGAAAATTTTGCGAAAGCTTGGGATTTGAAATTTTTTGATATGCACTTCTAACATACCCATCACATCTCAAGTTGCTCACACATGTGTGAGAAAACTTGGACTCTTACATGGCTTATGTTTCTTTTATGTGACACCTATGTGGATGTTACATGTGATCAACCTCACCCAATCTCTCCAAAATTCTGTAAATAGGAGTCTTTCCAAGAGTAAATGAAACCCATCATTTGAATTAGATATATTTTACTAATTTGTGTCTAGAGATCTTGTATGCATTTAGAGTTTTCATTGCTAACCTTGTTTGGTAGTTTATTACACTTATTATGGTACTTGCATTCCATTTATAGTTCTTAGTTTTTGCATTCAATATTAGTATTACATTTAGTTTTCATTCCTACTTCCATCTCATACATTGAATGCTTGAGACTAGTTCTCCATAACTAGGTCTTGAGTTATTCAATATCATTGCATCTAACTTGCATTTAGCTTGCATTTTTATCATTTCATCCTTTGAATTAGGTGGGATTTAATATATCGTGTTGGGAGAGAAAACCCACAATCCTCTCTAAGAGAAAGTAAATAAGGCTTGGATTCCCTTGTTTGGCTCATCGAAGGTTATGGTGGAAATCTTTGTGTATGAATAAGTTTTGATATGTTAATGTATCTTGAATGATTTGTATCTCTAACATTTGCATGTCTGAGCTTATTCCACATAGGTATGTTTTTATCATACAGAGTTCCCACTTTGGGTCGTTCCTCTCATCGACCTTGCTAAGACATGTTCTCAGGAGGAAGGCCCACTAAAGTTCTAGCATGTGCATATGAAAGAAAGAAATAAAAATGAAAACAAGCTTAGGAGTTTGATTCACCAAGAGGTGAAGGACATATCCCTATTGCTTCACTTCACAACACCTTCATCATTTTTATTTCCCAAGCCTTTTAATCTAGAGGGAATAGAGCACACTTGGCTTTTTGATACACCAAAAAAGATGAATAGCATATACCTAGTACTTTCATCCATAAATAAGAAGGCTTTTGTTTTAGTATTATTTGGTAAATTAGCTTATCTTATCTTCCTCTCAATTTTTCACACCTAGGATTTTGATTCACTAAAAGGTGAAGAGAATATTCCTAATGCCTCACTTAAGATTCCAATTTTCTCTTTCACTTAAACTAGATGTTGAATTTAAATTCCACAAGCTAAGAAAGTGCAAAGGGATCAAGTGTTACCTTATTCGATGTTAGAAAAAGGCTAGGTACAATTTTTATTATTTTTTTGCATTTTTCTAATTACCAAATCTATTGCTCTTACTCTTTAGCATCCTCTTTCACACACACTAGTCAACATAAAAATGATCCAAGATAAATAAATCCCATGAATTTTCAAAAGATATTGATCAACTTCAAATAGGAGCATCAAAGGGAGTATCATCCAAAGGAAAGTATGTCACGTTATAAAAATCTTGATAAAGACCTACTATCCTCCAATAAAGATGTATACTTATTCTTTTTTGAAGCTCATTTTTGGATTTAATAGAAGCTTTCAACTAGTTCCACTTCTTGTTTTCCTTCTTCTCTTCTTTCTTATTATAATACTATAAGTTTTGAGATTTATTATGTTCTGCCATCTGTAAAACATCAAGACATTAACATTAGATTTGCAAAAATTTAACTTTGAACAGTAACAATACTACATGTTATAGAAAGTATCATATGCATTACTATAACTCCTTCTACGCATCATATCAATTTTCAAATACATTATTTCTTTAATGCTAATCTCTATTTAAATGATCAAGCTTGAATACACGCTAAAAATAACGGTAAATGCAGCGTAAAGATATCCTATAAGCGCTGAAAGAACGAGAGACAAAAGATAGAAGTTTAACACATGTCAAAAATCTATGTAAAGGCATATAACTTTATTGTGTACATGTTGTTTAATCCTGAAAATGCATTAAAATATTCTTTATACACGTCATTTCTTCAGTTAAAGGCATTTACCTGCAATTTTCATGAAATATTAACTCAATTCTATCAATTTAAATGAATTTAAAGATCTAACATGCTAAACAATTCAAATTGAACAATTAAAATCATCTAATATCTCTCTAACTAGAAATGTAAATCAATGCTCTCATTTTTAAGAATTCATTAGTGACACTTCTAGAACGAGAATGATGATCTATGATGCAATCATCCCTAATCTAGCTATATTATGCAAGAAAATCAATCCTACATGCTATGATCAAATTACTCAAATGAATCAAATTGCTATGAAAACCTAGACCAAATTAACTAGAGTAATGATGCACTAAGATAATGGATGATTTTCTATATGGATGCACTCTATTTAAATGATTCCTAAAATTAAGAAGGTGAGTTAGATGTGAGTTATATCGACTCATGATTAGAGGTGATTTGAGTTAATGGTTTAAAATGTTGGGACAAAGAGACAAAGTGACTAGCCAATATTGCAAAGCTAATTTGAATGGTTGAGATAGCAAAGGCTTCCTTGATCCATGTGATCAAAATAATATCACCTCATTAGTTGATCGAGTTTTGTCCATATGTGGTGGGTGAGAATAATTAGATTTATTAATTGATTTAGCAATGTCTCTCCTTTGAATGTGTTGGATTAATTTTTGATTTAACTATACAATTAATTGATTAAAATTAATTGCATAATTATTTGATTCTTTTGATTTAATTAATCCTTTTGGATTTTATTTTCAATTAATTAATACTTTAATCCTTAATTTCTTGTTTTGACTTTGCTTGACCAATTATAGGTGTATACACTTATCACTACTAACAATTCTCTTTATCAGTCACAACAAAATCCTTAAGATAAAGTATCATGATATAAATACTACATCCTACATCCATAAGAATGTTATTATTCATACATTATAAATCATACATATAATACACATCATAATGCATCCATCTGTCATATAAAAGCATATAAAGCATTAAACTTATTTAGCAAAATCCATAATATTTACTTCACATAGTTGCATCATATAAAGTGCATATGAAAATAAAAAAAAATTAAGTGCATAACACATCATCATAGAATCACATCATATAGGAAATGCATACATCCATCACATAGACATAACATATAAAACATATTGTGTTGGGAGAGAAAACCCACAATCCTCTCTAAGAGAAAGTGAATAAGGCTTGGGTGCCCTTGTTTGGCTCATCGAAGTTTATGGTGGAAAGCTTTGTGTAGGAATAAGTTTTGATATGTTAATGTATCTTGAATGATTTATATCTCTAACATTTGCATGTCTGAGCTTATTCCACATAGGTAGGTTTTTATCATACAAAGTTCCCACTTTGTGTCATTCCTCTCATTGGCCTTGCTAAGACATGTTCTCAGGAGGAAGGCCCACTAAAGTTCTAGTATGTGCATATGAAAGAAATAAATAAAAATGAAAACAAGCCTAGAAGTTTGATTCATGAAGAGGTGAAGGACATATCCCTATTGCTTCACTTCACAACATGTTCATCATTTTTATTTCCCAAGCCTTTTAATCTAGAGGGAATAGAGCACACTTGGCTTTTTGATACACCAAAAAATATGAATAGCATATACCTAGTACTTTCATCCATAACAATAAGGCTTTTGTTTGAGTATTTTTTGGTAAATTATCTTATCTTATCTTCCTCTCAATTTTGCACGTCTAGGATTTTGATTCACTAAAAGGTGAAGAGAGTATTCCTAATGCCTCACTTAAGATTTCAATTTTCTCTTTCACTTAAGCTAGATGTTGAATTGAAATTCCACAAGCTAAGCAAGTGCAAAGGGATCAAGTGTTACCTTATTCGATGTTAGAAAAAGGCTAGGTGCACTTTTTATTATTTGTTTGCATTTTTCTACTTACCAAATCTATTGCTCTTGCTCCCTAGTGTCCTCTTTCACACACACTAGTCAACATAAAAATGATCCAAGATAAATAAATCCCATGAATTTTCAAAAGATATTGATCAACTTCAAATATGAGAATCAAAGGGAGTATCATCCAAAGGAAAGTATGTCACGTTATAAAAATCTTGATAAAGACCTACTATCCTCCAATAAAGATGTATACTTATTCTTTTTTGAAGCTCATTTTTGGATTTAATAGAAGCTTTCAACTAGTTCCACCTCTTATTTTCCTTCTTCTCTTCTTTCTTCTTATAATACTCTATATTTTGAGATTTATTATGTTCTATCATCTGTAAAACATCAAGACATTAACATTATATTTGCAGAAATTCACTTTGAACAGTAACAATTCTACACGCTACAAAAAGTCTCATATGCATTACTACAACTCCTACACATCATAGAAATTTTCAAATATGTTATTCTTTAATGCTAATCTCTATTTAAATGATCAAGATTGAATACACGCTAAAAATTATGGTAAATGTGGTGTAAAGATATCCTATAAGCGCTGAAAGAACGAGAGACAAAAGATAGAATTTTAACACATGTCAAAAATCTGTGTAAAGGCATATAACTTTATTGTGTACATGTTGTTTAATCCTGCAAATGCATTAAAATATTCTTTATACGCGTCATTTCTTTAGTTAAAGGCATTATCGTACCTGCAATTTTCATGAAACATTAACTCAATTCTATCAATTTGAATGAATTTAAAGATCTAACATGCTAAACAATTCAAATTGAACAATTAAAACCATCTAATATCTCTCTAACTAGAAATGTAAATCAATTCTCTCATTTTTAAGAATTCATTAGTGACAATTGTAGAATGAGAATGATGATCTATGATGCAATCATCCCTAATCTAGCTCAATTATGCAAGAAAATAAATCCTACATGCTATGATCAAATTACTCAAATGAATCAAATTGATATGAAAACCTAGACCAAATTAACTAGAGTAATGATGCACTAAGCTAATGGATAATTTTCTGTATGGATGCACTCTATTTAAATGATTCCTAAAATTAAGAAGGTGAGTTAGATGTGAGTTATATCAACTCATGATTAGAGGTGATTTGAGTTAATGGTTTAAAATGTTGGGACAAAGAGACAAAGTGACTAGCCAAGATTGCAAAGCCAATTTGAATAGTTGAGATAGCAAAGGCTTCCTTGATCCATTTGACCAAAATAATATCACCTCATTAGTTGATCAAGTTTTGTCCATATGTGGTGGGTGAGAATAATTAGATTTATTAATTGATTTAGCAATGTCTCTCCTTTGAATGGGTTGGATTAATTTTTGATTTAACTATACAATTAATTGATTAAAATCAATTGCATAATTATTTGATTCTTTTGATTTAATTAATCCTTTTGGTTTTGATTTTCAATTAATTAATACTTTGATCCCAATTTCTTGTTTTGACTTTGCTTGACCAATTATAGGTGTATACACTTATCACTACTAACAATTCTCTTTACCATTCCTAACAAAATCCTTAAGATAAAGTATCATGATACAACTACTACATCCTATATCCATACACATGTTATTATTCATACATTATAAATCATACATATAATACACATCATAATGCATCCATCTATCATATAAAAGCTTATAAAGCATTAAACTTATTTAGAAAAATCCATAATATTTACGTCACATAGTTGCATCATATAAAGTGTATATGAAAATAGAAAAAAATTAAGTGCATAACACATCATCATAACATCACATCATATAGGAAATGCATACATCCATCACATAGACATAACATATAAAACATATCACGATTCATTGGGGCCCAATGGTGGGGTTTTCTTCCAAAGCCCAGATCTATAGTCGGCCTGGATTTGATTTAAATCCTGAAATGGGTATAAAACAAAATCCTCTCCTCTTATTTTGACATCCATTATAATTGCAATAAATCATATGCAAACAATATCAAGTGAAAGAATTCAAGCATTTAAGAAATCAAGAAAATCAAGTTTTGTAATTGAGGATTTCGATTAGGGATTTGAAGGCAAGCACCCAATATAGGATATCCAAGTCTCTTTTTCTTCAATATCCCTCAAAGTCAAGGCAATATTCTCTCATTGATGCAAGTTTCTCTCCTATGATGACTAAGTAGATAAATACAAAGAAAGCAAGAAGATCCAAACATCCATTATTCTTCTCTCTCCTTATCCATTGAGCTTATCAACATTTAAGATCTAGGATAATAATCATAGATCCATGTATTTGTGAAGGCATCCTTGATTCTAAAATTTATTCCATGATATACAATAATATTCATTAATTTGATTGATTTCTACATCTGTTCATCAAGGTTTTTCATACAAGGTGAATCTAACATTTGACGACATGTAACTGATTGAATGTTTGATAATGTTAAGTTGAAGATAATGCAAGGAATTAAATCAGTTAATGGTTTGTATTATCATTGATGTCAACTTGATATCATCTGTATGGTCATGTACATAATGCCAAAGACTTCAGAGAATAAATGGAACAAAGTTTATGCTTTCAAAAATGCATAAATGTCAAGTATTCACCGAGTGACAGACAACACTGACAGAGAGCACACCATCAGTAAAAGTAAAAGAGAAAATTCACAGTGATACCCAACGAGTAGAAGACAATGTTGCTCGATGAAGAAAAACCACAAGATGCCCGATGAGCTAAAAACAGAGTTGCTTGACGAGTAAACTTCAATGATGACCGATGGATGGAGATCCCAAAGCTAACTAGAGTCACATCGATGGAACTCATAGTTGTCACCGACAACTAAATACAAAGTTGACCGATGGAACAGAGAGTTCAGAAAATAACAAAATATCTAGCTAGAAAGAGCTAAAGATAGACTTAACTGGTTTTTTTCTTTGTTTTATTCAACCAAAGTTAAGTAATTGATTTAAAGAAGATTTTTATAGTTGGCAAGAAGATAACTGTGAGATAAATCAAGAGTTATGACTTAAATCAAATTGGCTGGATTGTTTTTCACGCCAAGAATCAAGAATCAATGAATATCATGTCTATATAAGAGACAAGCTTAATTCATTTCTATATGCATGGGAAGGAGAGTGAATATAAAGAGGATGATGAAGAGAAACTGATGAAGAAGAACTTCATACAGTCCTAATCATTCAAGTTGAAGGAGAGATAAAGAATTCTACAGACACCGACGAACAATGAAGCACAACATCATAGAGTAGAAAGTGTGGAGCACAAAGAATTGAATTGATACATTGATCAGAGAGGTAATGTACTTAAATATATCTGAAAATATGCAATTCAATTTGCATTAGAAACAGGTCATTATGTTTTAGTTCAACCATTGAAGCATCAAGTCTCTTAACCGAGCAGGACTTAATAGTCTTCTATATATTGAGGTACATCCAAAGGAGTGCCAACAAGGTTGATTCATGAAAGTATCATTGGACTTGCCCGGTACCTATTGACAGTCTAAGAAGGAGGCTGTTCAAGGATGGTAGCAATAGACGCCCAATACTAAGTGACAACCTCTATGTATAAAATCCTCTAACAAGTTCACACCTAACAGTGTGTTTGTAACCTTTAACAGGGTTGGCTCCTAGCAGGGCTCACTTCAAAAGAGTGAAAATTTGGGGTACCGATCCCAGTGTTTTTTTCCCTTAACAGGGTTTCCACATTAAAATCCATGTGTTATTTGTGTATGATTTATTACTTTACTATTTTACATTTCACATATGTATTTTTGGATGGATTGGTATACTCTGCTTATTTACTGAGTTTCAGTAAATAGTTTTACTACTTATCGGTAATCAAGGAGAATAAGGACAGACAAGGAAAATTGATAGACACTTAATCATTATAAGTATTTCATGGCATGCATCTTGTAGGGACTTAATAATCTGAGGTTTATTTGATTGGTGGTAAATAATTGAAGGATAAATTTTGAGGCCACTGATTCACCCCCCCTCTCAGTTATTACTAACAATTGGTATCAGAGCTTATGTGCTTAGAAGGAAGGTTTCAAGACCTCAGTCAAGATCACAAGATGAATAGATGAGATGTGCCCAAGTTGAACAAAGATAACTTTGCTTCATGGAAAAGCAGGATAACACTCCACTTATCAGGTATTGGTAATGATGTTACTCAATTCCTAGATACTAAATATGTGTTGCCTACAGTAGTACTAACAGTAGATCAATTGAGAGAGAAGCATGACCATAACTGCATGGTTATAGAGCTTTCTTCCTCACTCTCTGATGTTGAATTTGAAGATGTCAAGGATTGAAAAACTGCAAAGAAGATGTGGGACAAACTGAAGCTTGTACATGGAGGTGATACAAATGTTCTGAGAGCCAAGGCAGAAAGCCTTAGAGGAAAGTTTGATGATCTCAGAATGAAAGAAGGAGAAAACATCACATAGTACAACACAAGAATAAAATAAGTAGTCAATGCTATATAAGGTGTTGGAGGTACACTTGAAGAGGAGACAGTGGTAAGTAAAATATTAAGAACCTTATTGCCTATATATGCTAGTAGAGTTTCTGCAATTCAAGAAATGAGAGCAGTAGCAAACAATATAGTTACTCTTGATAGGTTAATTGGTAGACTAATTTCCTTTGAAATGAATAACTTTGACAATAGTGTCTTACCAAACTTAGAGTCTGTATTTAAGTCTTCTATGAAAATAAGCAAATCAAGTCATAGACACTTATCTAGAAGAGACAGTGAAAGTGAAAGTGAAGAAAAGATCTAGATGAAATAGAAGCACTTATGGCTAGAAGAATGCAAAGAGGCAAAGGTAAATACAAATGCAAGTTACCACTTGTATGATTTAATTGTAAAGAGATTGGACACTTTGCTGCAAGATGTCCTAACAGAAGAAAAGATGACAAAAGTAATGACAGATCTTTTGAGAAGAAATCTGACAAAGGTGATAAAAAAGATTATAGAGGTTACCGATAATAAAAAAGAAGAGATACCCGAGACTACAAGGACAAAGGCAAGAAGGCTAGCTACCTAGATGCTTGCAAAGATGAAGATACTAACACCAAACCTGATGAAGACATCGAGATGGTATTTGTAGCTGTGAAGGATGATTCAGATGAAGATGAAAGGTATGTAGAACCTACACTCATATCTAAGGTTAGCGAGAATGATATCTGGATTATAGATAGTGGCTGCACTCACCACATGACCAGTGAAAAAGAAAATTTTAACACTTTTGAGTATTATAATGGTGGTACAGTAAGAATGGGTAATGATACACCTTGTCTAGTTGAAGGTAAAGGAACAATAATGCTGAATAACGTGATTAAATGTAAAAATGCTTATTGGGTAAAAGGATTGAATTATAATCTATTGAGTGTTTCTCAGCTAAATAATTTAGGTCACAGAGTAGCATTTGAGAACAAGAAGGCAAAAATCTTCAATGAATCAAGAAAATTGATTGGTACCAGTGAACAGACTAAAGGTAACTTATTCTCTTTGAATGATACTAACACCACTTGCTTAATGACTAGAAATGAAGACATATGGTTGTGGCACAAAAGATTGTGTCATGTGAATTTTGAAAACATGATGAAAATAAGAAAAAAGAGAAATGTAAGAGGCTTACCGATGACGACAAACCCAGACATCATGTGCAAAAATTGTCAAAAAGGTAAAATGACAAAGTCAAGTTTCAAAAGTAAAACCCGTACATCTGATGATATTCTAGAATTAGTCTATACTAATTTATGTGGAACTATGAGGACAAAGAGTTATTATGGAGATATATATTTTATTCTCTTTGTTGATGATTACTCTAGAATGATGATAGTTATGTTTCTAAAATATAAATATGAAGCATTCAAGATGTTTAAATGGTATAAGGCTATGGTACAAAAATAAAGTGGTAAGGATTTGAAATGTTTGAGATCAGATAGAGGAGGAGAATTTATATAAGATGAATTCACTAATTTCTTTAATGAGCATGGTATAAAAAGATAGGTTTCTGCACCAAGAACACAACAACAAAATGGGATTTCTGAGAGAAGGAATAGATCAATAGTTGATTGTGCAAGAACACTGATGATAGAGAAAGGCATCACCCAATTCTTCTGGAGGGAAGCTGTTAGCACTACTGTTTATACACTTAACAAAGTACAATCAAAGAAGGACACAAAGAAGACACCTTATGAGCTATGGTATGATAAAACACCCATTGTAAGTTACTTCAAAATATTTGGTAGTCAATATTATGTCTTAAAGGATGATAGAAATGGAAATCTTGACGACAAAAGTGATGAAGGTATTTTTCTGGGGTATTCTACCAAAAACAAAGCTTTTAAATGTCTCATCAAGGCCTCTAACAAAATAGTTGAAAGTGCAATTGTAAATATTGATGAATTTGTAGAAAATAATGAGCTAGAAAGAACAAAAGAACCAGAGGACTACAAAAAATTTGTATATTGTGAAGAACCCAACACTCTTCCCGAGCAACAATGCTTAATTCCAGAACAACAGAATGTTGCAATCGACGGTCAGACTGCTGTTACCGACGGTTAGGATAATGATCAAGATAATGTGCAAGGTAATGAAGAACATAATGAAGATCAAAATGATGATCAAGCTGATACACAAAGAGCTATACCTATACTTGAAAGATATGTAAGAAGGAACCATCCAGAGATCCAGATCATAGGAGATAAGAAAGATGGTACAAGAACAAGAAGTAAGTCTTTAAACTCAAATTGTTTAATTTGTGAGTTTGAGCCAAAATATGTCAATGCTGCACTAGATAATGAAGAATGGATAAGTGCTATAAATGATGAGATTGAACAGACTAAGAAGAACAAAACATGGTCACTTGTGCCAAGACTAGATGACAAGAAATTCATTGGTACAAAATAGATATTGAAGAATAAGCTGAACGAGAATGAAGAAGTCACAAGGAACAAAGAAAGGCTATATGCAAAGGGTATGCACAAGAGGAAGGTATAGACTATGGAGAAACCTTTGCACCCATTGCTAGGCTAGAAGGGGTAAGTATACTACTTGCTTATGCTGCATATAAAGGATTCAAAGTATATCAAATGGATGTCAAGTCAACATTCCTAAATGGAATACTTGAAGAAGAGGTATACATTGAACAACCAGAAGGGTTTGTCGATCCAG
>MU225462.1:2311721-2359695 GCA_018584345.1 Thuja plicata
AAAGTATATCAAATGGATGTCAAGTCAACATTCCTAAATGGAATACTTGAAGAAGAGGTATACATTGAACAACCAGAAGGGTTTGTCGATCCAGACAAGAGAAACATGGTATGTAGACTTCACAAAGAATTGTATGGATTGAAACAATCTCCAAGAGCCTGGTATGAATGACTTCATTCCTATCTAATAAGTATTGGATTTGTAAGGACTAGTGAAAACAATAATCTTTATTATAAGGAAGATACTGATGCTAACAATTTGATTGCTGAAATATTTGTTGATGACATCATATTTGGAGGCAATGATATGCTATGAAGGTATTTTCATTACATAGTCCAAATACATCAAAGAGGTCCTAAAAATATTCAAGATGGAAGATTCCAAACTAGTTGGAACACCGATGGCTACTGGATGTAAGTTGACAAAGGAAGACAAGACAACAAAGGTAAATCAGACTTTGTATAGATCAATGATTGGAAAACTCATGTATGTTGTACACACTAGACCAGATATTGCACATGCAGTAGGAATTGTTGCTAGATTTTTGGCTAACCCCAGGGAATCACATATGACTGCTGTGAAAAGAATTTTAAGATATCTGAAGAATACTGAGGAATTTGGCTTATGGTATAGAAGAGAAGGCAAATTTGAACTTAAGGTGTTTACTGACACTGATTGGGCTGGAAATCTTGGTGACCAGAAGAGCACAACTGGAGGAGCATTCTTTATGGGTGACAAACTTGTTACATGGATTAGCAAGAAGCAGGGATGCATCTCCCAGTCTACTGCAGAAGAAGAATATGTTGTTGCTGCTACAAATTGCTCAAATATTGCATGGATCAAATAGTTGCTGGAAGGTATGCATATGAAGATCTTAGAACCAGTGATTAGCTGTTGTGATAACACCAGTACAATAAACATTTCTAAGAATCCAGTCATGCATTCCAATACTAAACACATTGCAATCAAGTATCATTATTTAAGAGAACAAGTTCAAGAAAAAGAGGTGATACTTGAGTATGTGCAATCAAAAGAACAATTAGTTGATATATTCACCAAGCCACTGCCCAAGGATACGTTTGAGTACTTGAGAAAGAGACTAGGGGTCAAACCCTTGTCTACTAGTCAGTAAAAGACTAAAGGCTGCATCAGCCTACATATTATCAAAATATAATTCATGTTGATGTGAGAAAAAAGGATGAACTTCAAAGCTACATCTATATACAAAAGGTATATATCAGAATTGAGCACCAAAACATATTGATGTATTGCTGATAGATAAGGTAAATTCAAGGAATATATTATGGATGGAGAGAAAAGATCACTTGACATTAATGTCAGATATCTATAAGATATTTTTTTGGCATTGCTGTCAAAGGGGGAGAGTTTATCCATATTATCACATTCTTCTAAAAAAGAGAGAGATTATCCATTATTAGATTAATCCAACAGGGAGAGATTATATCCTTAGGGAGAAATTTTTATGAAAGTTTATACAAAGGGAAAGTTGCTAAAAAGAGAAAAAGACATCATAAAAGAGAGAACTGGCAAAGGAGAAAAATTGACACAAGGAAAGGACTCAACACATCAGAAGACTAAAAAGCTGCAAGAATCAAATCTAAGCTAAAACATAGCTTACCGGTGATGAGACATTTATCGATTGACAGAACAAAATGATTGGTAGTTTGAAGAATCTCAACTGTTGTATTTCATATTGTATTAGAAATAGTATAGTGTGATAATATATCATGTTTCCATCAATGCCTAAGGGAGAGATTTATGACATGTAACTGATTAAATGTTTGATAATGTTAAGTTGAAGATAATGCAAGGCATTAAATCAGTTAATGGTTTTTATTTTCATTGATGTCAACTTGATATCATCTATGGGTCATGTACATAATGCCAAAGACTTTAGAGAATCAATGGAACAAAGGTTATGATTTTAGAAATGTATAAATTTCAAGTATTCACCAAGTGACAGACAACACCGATGGAGTGCACACCATCGATAAAATCAAAAGAGAAAAGTCACAGTGACACCCGACGAGTAGAAGACAATGTTGCCCGATGAAGCAAAACCACATGATGCCCAATGATCTAAAAATAGAGTTGTCCGACGAGTAAAATACAATGATGCTTGACAAATGGAGATCCCAAAGCTAACTAGAGTCACACCGATGGAACTAGCAGTTGCCACTGACAACTAACTACAGAGTTGACCGACGGAACAAAGAGTTCAGAAAATGAAAAAATATCTAGCTGGCAAGAGCTAAAGATAGACTTAACTGGTTTTTTTCTTTGTTTTATTCGAATAGAGTTAAGTAATTGATTTAAAGAAGATTTTTACAATTGGCAAGAAGATAACTATGAGATAAATCAGGAGTTATACTTTAAATCAAATTAGCTGGATTGTTTTTCATGCCAAGAATCAAGAATCAATAATATCATGTCTATATAAGAGACAAGATTAATTCATTTTTGTATGCATGGGAAGGGGGGTGAATAGAAAGAGGATGCTGAAGATAAACTAATGAAGAAGAACTTCATATAGTCCTGATCAATCAAGCTGAAGGAGGCTAAAGAATTCTGCAGACACTGATGAACAATGAAGTACAACATCAAAGAGAAGAAAGTGTGGAGCACAAAGAATTGAATTGATACATTGATCAGAGGGGTAATTTAATTAAATAGATCTAAAAATATTCAAGTCAAGTTGCATTAGAAATAGGTCATTATGTTTTAGTTTTACCATTGAAGCATCAAGTCTCTTAACCGAGAAGGACTTAACAGTCTTCTATATATTGAGGTACATCCCAAGGAGTGCCAAAAAGGTTGATTCATGAAAGTAGCATTGGACTTTCTTGATACCTATTGATAGTCTAAGAAGGAGGTTGATTCAGGATGGTAGCAATAGATGCCCGATACTAAGTGACAAAATCTATGTATAAAATCCTCTAACAAGGTCACACCTAATAGTGTGTTTGTAACCTTTAACAGGGTTGGGTCCTAACAGGGCTCACTTTAGAAGAGTGAAAATTTTGGGTACCGGTCCCAGTTGTTTTTTCCCTTAACAGGGTTTCCACGTTAAAATCCATGTGTTATGTGTGTATGGTTTATTACTTTACTATTTTACATTTCACATATGCATTTCTGGATGGATTGGTATACTCTACTTATTTACTAAGTTTTGGTAAATAGTTTTACTGCTTATCGGTAATCAAGGAGAATAAGGATAGACAAGGAACACTGACAGATAGTTAATCATTATAATTATTTCATGGCATGCATCTTGTAGGGACTTAATAATCTAAGTTTTATTTGATTGGTGGTAAATAGTTGAAGGATAAATTTTGAGGCCATTGATTCACCCCCCCTCTCAGTTATTACTAACAACATTTATCTTGTTTACATTACTTTCCTTTATGCAATTTAAATTTCATTTCAAGGTTAATTCCTATACAAGGGGTTGACCAAGGAAAACCCCTTTCCACAACCTTTTCCCCTTATTTTTTTATGTGGATGAGCATGTTAAGGAGTTGCAAGTTTAGATCTAGAAGGTATAGACATAGTCGTAGGAACCAAACAAATTTCATCAGATTCAAAGAAGTTGGGAACAAGTTGACCTATCAACTTGTATCTAGAATCTTGACTTGTTCATGCAGTTTTTGGCTAAAATTTTAACAATAGATAGCTACAGTTCTCAGATCCTAAGATCCAGAGTTACAACAGGTTCCAATAGTTTGGTGATAGGCAAATTCAGATCCAAAGTTCAAGTCTTCTCATCTAGTTTCAAGGTGAACTTTTCTTCCTCTTTCTTTGCATCTACTTTCATAGATCATATTTGTTATTTTTTACACCATCATTTACTTATTCATATCATTTCTGTATATCATATCCCCATATCATTATCCCATCAATGAATACAAAAAAACACTACTTTGTAGATCTCACATTGGAACCCATACCCTTTTTGGTTGTGTTAATAGAAATTTCCTTTGTAGCGGGATTTGTATTACCAATGTATAGAAAAAATTGGTGAGTGATCTACATTCTATAATTTCTCCCTATTTTCTCTTACACATTTTGGTGAACTTGACTTATTACATTTCCATTCTAAGTTTGGTGTTCGATTCCCTTTCTATGCATTTAGATATCTAGATCTATAAAAATTATGCATTTGTATATCTAGGTAGTATTTGCATGATCTCCTTTACATTGTATGCATACTTTCATGTTTTTCATCTTCATAATCAAATCTACTTGTGTATTCTTTACATTATATGTTTAAATTTGATAGTTAAATGTGCTTTTCATAAAATACCCTCTTTGATTAGATTGCATATTTATTTCAATTCCTATCATTGCATTGCATTTCTCCTTCCCTTGATTCCCTTTTGCATGAGTGTTCTCATTTTGAGTCCAACTAATAACATTCTAGTTAGACAAAGCCGTAGACTTATATGTTTTGTTGATCCCGAGTCTTCTCTCTTTCCTATGAATCTTGATGAGACTTGTTAAGTACTGAAATTTGCACCCTTATCAAATTATTTTAAAACTTGACATTACAGAGCAACATAGAGTCACTTCAGAGTAGTGGGTTACTCACAATTTAAGTCAATCTCTGAGTTCTAGGTCGGTTCCTATATGATACTAATCACATAAATTACCCTTTAAGGGAAAAGGGTTAAAAGGAAAATAGGAAAATTGATATCTAATCCTAAAGGTGATGCACGAGATAAATATGAATCATGAAAACACTGACATATAGACTCTAAATTTGAATAGCTAGATCAATAAAAGAACAACAATACACAACTCTCTCCAAAATACACTTGCACAAATATTTTATATAAAGGTTCTGACCAAGATTTCTTAAGAGGAAGGTAATCTTCACACTTAATACTCCTGTAATTTGAACACTAATTATAACCTACAAATAATTATATCTCCCACAAAAAAGGTACTAAAAATGAGACAATATTAAATGGAATAAGATATTCTCTAAAAACCCTATCAATCACTAATAATGCACACAATGAAGTAGAAAAGAGAGAAGGAAACAAAAAATCAAACTAACTCCCTCGTAAACGAGTTCAAAACTCATTATGTACAACTTCCCCCAACCAACTTTGATTAGATGCAAGCAAATATGCCCAAAACTGACACCTAAAATTCTATGAAATGAAGTGCAAGACACATAAAAAGTCATCCCCAAGCATAACTATCTAAATGACCCAACAAAAATGCCCAGAAATAACTCCAAAATCTCATAAATGATCCTCAAAATCATGAAGGAATCAAAATTTGAGTCTCTCCTAAATCTCTTCCAACTTCCCTAGATTCTCTCACAACCAAGTCAAAAACCCAACACTTGGGAAAACAACCAAACCACCTTCTTATCTAGATATGATCCTCATAAAGGCTATAAAAGATCCAAAGACTATGTCAGCTAGACTAAGTCTCCAAAAGAAAACACACCCCTACTTCCCCTAAAAAAACTCCCTTACATTTTGAAATAATACTTAGTAAGCGCTTTATAAAAAACACTTAGTAAACATTTACAATTCTAATATATGTAAGGAAATTCTTTTATAAATTTATTGTTATTTAAACTATATTAATAAATTGATTAATAAATAGTCACTTATTGATATAATCTAAATAACAATAAATTGAAACTCAATAAAATACATAAGTATTTGTTACAAAAAAATACCACATCCCAACGACATGAATTAAATGTTTGACCATTTAAAAATTCAATCCCATAAAATGCAAGAGACTTAAGAGATTTTTAGGGTTTTTCAACCCTAAACTTAATTGAGACACTTCATTTTCCATTTCCTCATTCTATAACACTGCTCTGTCGCTAGACAAAAATAAATCCTAGCTACCTGGAGGGAGTTTTGGAGATTTCAAAGGGCATTTTTCTGTGCTCGAATGGAGATTATGATACTCTACTTGTAGGATTTTGTTCTCAAATATGAAATGTATCAATCTTTTTCTCCATGAATCTGTATGTTTTTTGTACATGGTGGGTTTCAGTGTGTATATCCAATATTCTCTCCTACAGTTCTGAGAGTTTGAAGAAAATTCTAGCCACCATTTACTTGCAGCTATGAACACTTTCTATAGGTATCAATCTATATTGTGGGGTTTTTTTTACATTTGTGCTTTCTTTTCTTATGATTTCTCAGGAAAGATCTTTTCAACTTCCTCTCAAAACCATAGCTTTGTTGCTTTATATGCTAGCATCTGATTTTTATTTTAATTTTAAATCCCCCCTTCCAGTAGTGGCCTCAATTTAACATTCATGTGAATCATTACTTCTACCTCTCCATCTGAAGGAGGGATTCTTTATGCTCTCTTAAATCATGAAGTTGAGAATTTTTCTTTACTATTAAAACACCATAAAACTCTGACACTTGTTTCTTTTATTTCTTCTCTTTTCATGAAAAATGTAGCATGATACTTCTTGAGATCATTAGCATGCCAATGTACTGTTGATTAGGTAATATTGAGAGGGCGGGGGGGGGGGGCACAAATCAGTATTACAACACTTAAAATAAACTTTGAACCAATTCAACATAAACCATAAGCATACTAGAATCAAAGGAACATAAACACATAACACAATACTCATAACACCATTATTTGTTGTCGAGGAAACCCTATCCAAGGGAAAACCCCGGTGGGGATGTACCCACAAGCATGCACTAAAGTGTAGTATCCCTATTAGGAGCTGAATATTACATAGTATAATTCCTTGTTAGAGGAATACAACCTTGTTAAAGGTATACAACACCCTGTTAGGGGCCAACTGAGCTTACAACTCTTACAATAATACTTCTATTACAAAGTGTTCTTAGTCATGAACAAAACAAGAATATTCAATACTTAGATAGTTCCAATCATAGTTCTTCAATGATCTCTGTCAATCCTCTGCTCAACCATTCACATCTCACACACATCACATATTCATCAATACATCCATCTATCACATCTATATCTTCACTCCACAAAAGATTAGGTATGAAAATATTAAATACATAGTCAACACTCTTACATAATCAAAATATAGATTATCCACAACCATAATCTGACTTAGCTTTCCAGGAGTCCACATCATACTCCCCAAATCATCACTTCAGTTCAACTGCTCTGTATCACTATTCTTCTTGTGTCACATGTCTTCAATTCTCTATAGCTCTCTGTAATCATCACCAAAATGAAATCGATCTTAGATATAGGTCATAAATACCCATAGTTTCTCCCTCTAAGCTCGCTCATCATAACTCATCGATATCAATATTTGATACCCAATATACCTCTGTATTTATGCTTCTATACTTAGCCGATTCTAGAATTGAATCACCAAAACTTAACTTCAAATCAATCAATCAATATGCTATATGTGTTGCCATAAATGACAACCAAAAAGTTATGTAACACATACAAAATTTATCACTTTCTAACATGTACTCCTTTGTTTCATAGCTCTTCTATTCATGGTACTCTATTTCCTAGCACCAGTCATTGCTTACACACATTTCCTGTTCATTGTTATTTTTATTATAAAGAAATCAACATACACAACTATTCTTACCTCATTATACCAAGATAAATATATAGGGTCATCAGATGATTCATTAGTAATTGGTGACATTACATTATATCATATCCTCTCCTTGTTAATACTGAACACATGGAATGTGTCAATCATATTGAATGCTTTGAAAATCATTGTATATTTGATCCATTTAGATAGTTATGATTTCAGTCATAGGTTTGATAACTGCCTTTTCATATATAAAGTCTTTGAATGATAACTATATTGAATATTGTTATTATCTTATTTGGTATGGCACCTGAGATAATATATGAACACATTTCTTCCCTCCACGCTGAATGTAGTAGAAAATGATAAGTGTTTTCTCTTGAACATAGTTTTCTCACTCTATTCATTTGATAACGCCTCATTGCATGCTTGTATAGAAGTAAAAAAATACATCTTTTACTGTATTTACTTGTGAACATCACCTCCTGTACTATGCTTTACTTTCAGTGTAGAATGATTATTGTATCTATCTGATTTTGTCTCTCAATAGCATGCTGGGCTTGAACCCTTGTCGGAGCCACATTTATGTCCACATGCCATTTAAAAACACCTATTTTATGTACATGAAGAAAAAATGTTCGTGTATAAGGCATTGTATTTTGATTTAGTATATCTAGTTATTTGCATCTTTTATGTAGACTTAGGGCAGACATCGATGATAAGCATAGAGATAGATTCTTAAGAATAACCTATTATTGCTTATATCCATTGGATCTAACACCATTTTTTCTACTCATAGGAGCTACCAGATGACTTGTGAGAACTAGGATCAGACATGAAGACACTACCAGACCATTTCCAACCAATCAAAGAAGAAAGGAAATTACTGGTTACTCTTGACCTTATACCTCTACTTATTTCATCTTCTCTTGTTCTAAGTTGTATAGAAGATAGAAGGTTACCTCAGGACTTGTGTCAGAGAATCATTTGATATTCAATAGATTATTTATCCCTTTTCAAATGTATGAACACAAATGTATTATGTCTATGTTCAATATAATTTAAAACTCCTTTTTTCTTTGATTGCAACAATCTATCTTTTGTCCTTTAAATATCAATGAATGAATAATAATAGCAAGAAATGTACCTTTCTTTTATATGCATTCTATTTTAGCAAAATTGCATCAGTTGTAGAAACTTTGGTAACATTTCTAGTGATTTTATGCTAAATTTATGCTTGCTTGACATCAAAGCTAGTAGCCTAAACATGTCCATTGGGCATTGGGTCACATAGAAATCAAAACCTTCAATCATGGAAGATAAATTTCTGAAGTTTATTAGTTAGATTTTCAACTGAAAACATATTTATGTCTGATGGTGGGAGAACCCCCAATAATAAGTAATAGGTATGTATTTAGTATGATTATATACATAATATGCTTGAGCAATTTATTGAAACTGGACCTTGCAACATCATCTTGAAACTTGAACTTGCAACATCAACTTGTGTTTGAACAAACACTTCGAAAAAAATAGAACGTTGAGACATATTTACAAGCACTACAACTCATTAGCATATAAAAACATTATTCATCTGATATCCCATGAGTTCAGTAGTTCACAAAACATGTGATGAATATTTTAATCATATGTGATAATGAGTTGATGTGACACCTCTTACAACATGCTAGTATGTATTGGGATGACCATGTGTGAAGGTTGTACACAATATATGACATGATGGCCTAAATTCCTTGCTATATGTGATGTAGAATCTTGGCATAGGGTGATCATAACACATACAAGTGTGCTATAACAGGTGAGACACACTAAAAAAGTAACTAAAAGTGCAACAACACTTAGGAAACAAGAAAAAACTCTCTACTATAGTGCAATAGCACTTTATTGAAACTAACATGTACAAGGTAGGTCATACCTCAAAGCATTGCTTGAGGTGTATACCATTGAATTGTATAGGAATAACTTCTCCTTCCACTATGGAAAACTGGAATGCATTGTTCTTGTTGCACTTTGTAATCATGAATAGTACATATGTGTTGGAAACTACACTTGAAACAATTGTTATATTTCCATTAATGTCAAACCTTAAGTGGTAAGACATTTGTTATCTTGTAAAGTGCCATATCAATTGATTAATGAAGAAGATTAGAAAAGGAGAGGGAAAAAGAAGATCTGGTGAAATGGTTGAGTTATGTGAAAATAGAATGGGTACTTGATGAGATCACACCTTGACAAGGTAATATATTGTTTATCTTAAGTCTAAGTGAAGTTTGAATAACTATAAGATTAGCCTTGACCAAGTTACAAAGAAGAATATTAAAGAACACAAGTTTAGAATAGTTTGTGCCGAGTAATGTCGAGTGATGTGAGTGTCGACTGAGTACTAGTATATGCTAAGAAAAATTTCAGTGTTGACTGAGCATCAATATGTGTCAAGTGTCAGAGAATTACTGAGTTACATAGAGATGACCGAGCGACAATGCACAATATTGACCGAGTGTCAGTATTATGATAGTTTAAGAGAGATTTGAGATCCCAGCTATCATAGTTGATTTTCTTGGGATATGTGAAGCATATTTAAGATAAGGATGATTGTTGTGGAGAATTAAATGGGAATTTAATATATGTTTAAGCATTTTTATGTATGGATTCAAGAAGGAGTTTTAGGATGTATTCTACAATGTAGATGGAAATGAAATATTGGAAGGATTCATTGGATCTAACCTAAACCTAAGATCTACAGTGATGATTAAGTGACAATAGATCAAGATACCTGATTAGAGAGGTATAAGATTAACCTAATTATAGGTTATGATAAGTGTGTGGTATGAGGTTAATTCAATTGATTGGAAAAATCTAAGTAGAAGGAAGAGAAGGCTGAAGAGAGCTGTATGGGACTGCACAGTGGTGATTGCTTGAGGAATTTCCAAGTAGATGAGAGTGATAGAGATGACAATGAAGACCAGTCAATGAATTAGCATTTGAGCTATAATTGGATCTATATTTGCAAAGTGAGTTGTATGTTTTAGATCACAATTTGCTATTACTTTCTAACCATTGTATCAATTGCAAAATCCTTTTAAACAAGGTTGACCTAACAGTCATGTTGTTAAATCCTTTAATCAAGGTGAAATTATAATGGAATGATTTAAGACCTCTAACACAGCTTACTTCTAATAGAGTGATTAAAGCTTTTAATCAGGTCACATTTAAGAGTGTGTATTGTAAACTTTAACCGGGTTGAATTTTCACAGAGCTCACTTTAGAAGAGTGAAAAATTGGTAGCATGCTACTGGTGGGTTTTCCCATATTTGGTTTCAATGTAAAATCTTGGTGTCATACTTGTGTGAATTTTATTTGATGTGTCATAGTGTTAAGATTTTTATATTTTGCAAGTTGTTTACAGTAGAACAATAAACTGCAAGGTTATATTGTCCATCATATGCTATAGAGACTAAGTGGATTATTGAGTGGGTCTGAGTTGGTTGAAGTGTTTAAAATTTTAATTGGTACATCTATACCTTGGATAACTGATTCACCCCCCCTCTCAGTTATTATAAATTATTCTAACAATTGGTATCATAGCTATTTTGGTGCTTGTAGAGAAAAGTTTGAAGGTACTTGAAGCTAAAGATCAAGATGTATAAAAAGGAGGTACCAAGGTTGAACAAGGAGAACTTCCATGCATGGACAGGTTTGATGAAGCTACACCTAGCTGGTATTGGATATGAAACAAAATACTATGTGGAGCATGATTACATAACAGTGCCTGCACCTATGAAATCTCAATAGATGAAAGAAAAACAAGAACACAACCAAGCAATGTTGGAGATTGCATCAGCCCTAAGCTATCCTGAATTTGAATACATAAAAGATTGAAAAACTACAAAAGAAATGTGGGATACACTGGCAACTATCTATGGAGGTGATAAAAATGTATTAGGAGCCAAATATGAAAGCTTGAGAGGTAAGTTTGATGAAATGATAATGCAAGATTGTGAAACTATTATTTAGTATTGTAGCTGAGTAAAGGAGGTTGTAAATGCTATTAGAGGAGCCAATGGAACTATTAGTGATGATACTGTTATTAGCAAGGTAATGAGAACCTTACTTCCTATGTATTCTATTATAGTATTTTCTATACAAGAACTTAGATGTACTCCTAGTAACAACTTAACTCTTGAAGGTCTAGTTGGCAGACTTACTACTTTTGAAATGTCAATTTTTGATAATTTCACTCCTAACCACATTGTTTCTGCATTCAAATCACAATTGACTGTTCATAAATCAAAGAAAGAAAAAGAAAGACATGTGAATAGCGATAGTGACACCTCTGATGAAGATATTGATGAACTTGAATCACTTATGGCTAGAAGACTACTGAGAGGAAGAGGAGAATTCAAAGGTAAACTTCCTATAATCTATTTTTCATGTAACAAAGTTGGCCATATTGTTGCAAGGTGTCCTGATAGGAATGACAAGGATGAGAGAAGAGAAAGAAAGTATAAAGACAAATGAGATGATAGAGATTTAAGAAAGTATAAGGACTATAAGGATAAAGGTAAGAAATCCTGCTATATTGCTGAAGAAGATACTGATAGTGAATCTGACAAATCTGATGACAATGATATAGAAGTTGTTTATGTAGCTACGAAAGATGATTCTAATGAAGATGAGAAAACTACACTTATTTCTTATATTAGTAAAGGTCATAGATGGATAATTGGTAGTGGTTGCTCACATCACATGACTAGTGATAAAAGTAAATTTTAAACCTTAAACTATTGAAAAGGTGGTAGTGTTAAGTTTGGTAATGACAAACCATGTCCTATGAAAGGAAAAGGATCAATAAAACTAACTCCCAACATCATATGTGACAATGCCTGTTGGGTTGAAGTACTAAACTACAACTTGTTGAGTGTTGCTTAGTTGAATACTTCTGGATACCGAGTTGAGTTTCATCATAGGAAAGATAAGATTTTTGATGCTACTGATGAACTGATTGGAAGTGGAGAACAGACAAGAGGTAATTTGTTCTATCTAGATTTATTTGATGACACATGTTTTTTTGCACAATATGATGATATATGGTTATGACATAAGAGGTTATGTCATGTGAACTTTGACAATTTGGTAAACATTAGTAAGATGAAAAGAGTAAGAGGGTTACCAATATTGAAGAAACCTGATAATGTTATGTGTAAACAATGTCAGTAGGGCAAAATGATAAAGTTTAGTTTCAAGAGCAAAACCTATACTTCTGGTGATATTTTGGAATTGGTTCATACTAACCTTTATGGACCTATTGGTGTACAAAGTTACCAAGGTGATAAATATTTCATACAATTTGTTGATAATGATGACTTTAATGTTTCTCAAAGAAAAATTTGATGCTTTTCAGTTATTTAAGTGGTATTTGGAAAAAGTTGAAAAAGAGACAGGTAAGAACTTGAGATGTCTAAGATCTGATAAAGAAGGAGAGTTTATATCAAATGAGTTCAAATTATTCTGCAATGACAGAGGAATTAAAAGACAGGTATCTTATCCAAGGAATCCCCCATAGAATGGCATAGACGAGAGAAGGAATAGATCAATAATGGATTATGATAGAACACTGATGATAGAAAAGAATGTTGCACAAAAGTACTGGTGAAAAGTTGTAAGTATATCAATCTATATCTTGAATAGAGTACAAGTCAAGAAAGGTACTGAAATTACACCTAATGAGTTATGGTATGGTTATGCACCTAATGTAAAATATTTTAAAGTTTTTGGGAGAAAATATTAAACACTAAAGGACGATAGAAATGGAAAAATTAATACTAAAAGTGATGAAGGCATATTCCTAGGTTATTGCACTAAGAGAAAAGCATACAAGTGTTTGAATTCTAACACTAACAAAGTTGTGGAAAGTGCACATGTTAGAACTGATGAATATACATAAAAAAATGAAGTGGAATGCAAGAAAGAACCTAAAGATTATAGATGTTTCATTTATTGAATGAATGAGAGCTCAACAGTGTGCTTGAACAAGAAAAAGAAGCTACCGAACAACAGAATGATGCTATTGAGAAATAACAAGAAAATGGAAAGATATAGAAAGATGTTACTGAGCATCAGGAGGAGACTGCCAAGGAAGAAGTAGAGACACAAAATTAACCTAAAATTAACTTTGATGAGGAATTTGAGGATGAATAGCAAGAGAAAATAAGACTAAATCCTACACTAGAAAAATATGTAAGGAGACATCATAAACTAGATCACATTATTGGAGATAAAGATTCAGAGATCATGACAAGAAGCAAATTAAAAAATTAGACATGCTTATTATGTGAATTTGAGCCTAAATCAGTGAAAGATGCTATAGGAAATGAAGATTAGATACATGCCATGAATGAAGAAATTAAACAAATTGAGAAGAACAAAACCTTGACACTATTACCTAGACAAAAAGACAAGAATGTTATTGGAACCAAGTGGGTATTTAGAAATAAGATGAATGAAAATGGAGAATTTAAAAGCAACAAGGAAAAACTAGTATGCAAATGTTATGCACAAGAAGAAGGCATTGAGTATGGTGAGATGTTTTCCCCAGTTGCAAGATTGGAAGGAGTTAGAAATCTACTGGCTTACGCAGCTTACAAAGGATTCAAAGTATATCAAATGGATGTCAAATCAACATTTCTAAATGGAATACATGAAGAAGAGGTATACATTGAACAAGCTGAAGGATTTGTTGATTCAAGAAAGAAGAATATGGTTTGCAAGCTACATAAAGCTTTGTATGGATTGAAGCAAGCCCCTAGAGCATGGTATGAGAGATTACACAATTACTTTGTCAAGATTAGATTTACAAGGAAAAATGGCAACAATAATCTGTACTTAAATCCTAAGAAAGGTAAAGAGATATTGTTCACTTAAATATTTGTTGATGATATCATATTTGGAGGACAAGGTATTTTATGCCAATTGTTTGCAAAAGAGATGCAAACTAAATTTGAGATGTCTATGTTTAAAGAGATCAAATTCTTTATTGGTTTTCAACTATATCAGATGAAGAAAGGTATCTACATTACTCAATCTAAGTATATAAAGGAGATACTAATTTTTTTTGGCATGGAGGACTCCAGACCTATAAGTAATCCTATGGCTACTGGACATAAACTATCAAAGACTAATGATACAACTGAAGTGAATCAAACGCTGTATAGATCAATGATTGGAAAACTACAATATATTTTCCACAGTAGACTAGATATTGCATTAGAAATTGGGATTGTTGCAATATTTTATGCAAATCCTAAAGATAGTCATTTAATGGTAGTGAAAAGGATTTTGAGATATTTGAAAGGAACAAAGGACTATGGATTATATTATAAGAAGAATGAGAAGTTTGAACTGAAGTTTACATATATGTGGATTGGAAAGGTAATGTTGATGACAAAAAGAGTACAAGTGGAGGTACGTTATTTTTAGGAAAGAGATTAATCTCTTGGACAAGAAAGAAACAAAACTATATATCTCAATCCATAGCAGAAGCTGAATATCTCACAACAGCAGTAAATTGTTCAAACATAGTGTGGATCAAGCAACTGTTAAAAGGTGTGAATGAAGAAATCACAGACCCAGTTTTTATTTTTGTGTGATAACACTAGTGCTATTAAAGGTTTCAAAGAACCCTATGATGCATAAAAATACTAAGCATATTGCTATCAAGTATTATTACTTGAGAGAGATGGTACACGAAAAAGAAGTAAGACTTGAATATGTTAATACAAAGGAACAATTGGCAAATATTTACTAAAGCTTTACCTAATGATGATCATGAGTATCTAAGAGGAAAATTAGGGGTGATTCCCCTATCTAAGGCTAACTAAGATCATAATGGAGTGGTTGCATCAAATGTATTACATAGAATATCTTACATATTGATGCAAAAGGTGGTCACACTTTAGGAGTTGCCTAAAGTTGTGAAGTGTTAAGAAAAAGATGTTGATCAGTCATAAGTAAGATGAAAAAGAGAGCATTGAATTCAAAAACTTGACATAGATATATGTACATGTTGAAGATGTATGTGTTTGGAATTATTGTCAAAAAGGGGTAAATACTTGAGAGAAATGTACAACAAGGGAGAATTCAATAAGACACTCAGAGGGAGAAATGACTATGAAAGAAATATACTATTTGAGGGAGAAATAAACAATGAGGGAGATACGCTACAAAGAGAAATCTATCCAAGAGGGAGATAATATTTGTATTAGAGAGAATCAGAATGAAGCTAAGGATATTAATGAAAATTTATTTACAGATCATACTTTTTGGATTGTTTAGGAACCTTGCATATGTTGTTTGTTTGCATGTGTTTGCCATCAATTCCAAATAGGGAGATTGTTGGAAACTACAATTGAAACAATTGTTATATTGCCATTGATGTCAAACCCTAACTAGTAAGACAGTTGCTATCTTGTAAAGTGCCATATCAATTGATTGATGAAGAAGATTTGAAAAGGAGAGATAACAAGAAGACCTGGTGAAATAGTTGAGTTATGTGAAACTACAATGGGTACTTGATGAGATTGAACCTTGAAAAGGTAATATAAATTTTTTTTTAATCTTAAGTCTAAGTGAAGTTTGAATGACTATAAGATTAGTCTTGACTGAGTTACAAAGCAAAATATTAATGAACATAAGTTCAGAATAGTTTGTGCCAAGTAATACCGAGTGATGCGAGTGTCAACCGAGCGCCAGTATATGCCGAGAAAATTTTAGTGTTGACCGAGCATCAGTATGTGCTGAGTGTCAGATAATTATTGAGTTACATAGAGATGACCGAGTGATAGTGCACAATATTGACCAAGTGTTTGTATTATGACAGTTCAAGACAGATTTGAGAGGCCGACATAGTTTATTTTCTTGGGATATGTGAAGCATATTTAAGATAAGGATGATTGTTGTGGAGACTTAAATGAGCATTTAATATATGTTTAACCATTTTTATGTATGGATTCAAGAAGGAGTTTTAGGATGTATTCTACAATGTAGATGAAAATGAAATGTTGGAAGGATTCATTGGATCTGACCTAAACCTAAGATCTATAGTGATGATTAAGCAACAATAGATCCATCTACCCAATCAGAGAGGTATAAGATTAGCCTAATTGCAGGTTATGATATGTGTGTGGTATGAGGTTAATTTAGTTTATTGGAAGAATCTAAGTAGAAGGAAGAGAAGGCTAAAGAGAGAAGTACAAGACTGCACAGTGGTGATTGCTTGAAGGATTTTTGAGCAGATCAGAGTGATAGAGATGATAATGAAGGCCAGTTAGTGAATTAGATTTTGAGCTATAATTGCATCTGTATTTGCAAAGTGAGTTGTATGTTTTAGATCATAATTTTCTTTTACTTTCTAACCATTGTATCAGTTACAAAATAGTTTTAAACAAGGGTGACCTAAAATTCATGTTATTAAATCCTTTAATCAAGGTGACATTCTAATGGAATAGTCTAAGCCCTCGAAGAAGGATCACTTGTAACAGATTGATTAAATCCTTTATACGGGTCACATTTAAGAGTGTGTATTGTAACCTTTAATTGGGTTGGATTTTCATAGAGCTCACTTTAGAAGAGTGAAAAATTGGTAGCATGTTACTGGTGGGTTTTCCCATATTGAGTTTCCACGTTAAATTTTGGTGTCATACTTGTGTGAATGTTATTTTATGTGTTTCACTATTAAGGGTTTTATATTCTGCAAGTTGATTACACTGGGATAGTAAACTGCAAGTTTATACTATTGATCATATGCTATAGAGGCTGAGTGGATTACTGAGTGGATCTGAGTTGGTTGAAGTGTTTAAAAGTTCAATTGGTACATCTAGACCTTGGATAACTAATTCACCCCCCTTTCAATTATTCTAAATCATTCTAACAATATGTTGTCAAAGTTTGTATTTCTTCCTAGTCTATTCTTGAACTCATCCCACCTGAGAACTATGTCTTCTTTGAAAATTTTAGGAGTTGTCTTCTTGTCAAATTTTTTTTAGTTTGGTTTTGATGATACTCTAATTACTTCATTTCTTTATCCCTTATTTATTCCAACTCCATCAATTGAGAATACCTTACCCCCATTTGATCAACCTCTTCAAACAACATTAGTTGAGTAGCTAAGTCTAGTGTTGGCGACTCTATATAGATAGACAACCAAGCTTCTTTGTCATACACTAGGACATAGGGAGAATTACCAATATATTTCTTAGGTGTTATCCTATCAGCCCACAAAGAATATTTTTCCTTAGTATGTCAATCTCTTTCATTATCCTGCAATGTCCTCTTGATGATCTTGATAAATTTTTTTTAGTTTACTCAACTAATCCATTACCTTGCAGATAGAAGTTTGAAGAGGTATTGAGAAAGATACCATTATTTATAGCCCAATAAATGACCCTTAGTCTAATAAATGTCAAAGCATTATCTAGAATGATTGATTTTGGTACACCAAATCTAGTAATAATGTCCTCAAAAAAATTAAGGACAAAAGTCTCATTGGCTTCTTTCAAAGCCATTGTTTCAGTCCATCTTGTGAAATAATCAGTTGTAGTGAGGATCCACTTGTTCCCAACACTTGAAGGTGGATTTATAACTCCTATAAAATCAATACCCCATCTCATAAAGGGTTTTTATACATGTATAGGCTGCAAAGGTAAAGCTGGAAACCTTTCTTTTCCCGCAAACATGACACATTTTGCATATTTCCTTGTCCAAGTATGAACATCCTTAAAAAAGGTGGGCCAATAATAACCAACCCTCATGATTTTCCAAACTGTAGTTCTTGCTAAATAATGAACTCCAACAGGTCCATCATGAAACTCAAAGAGTATCTTATCTACTTGATGGTACAGGAGAACCTAGGCTATCCTCTAAGCCCTAATATGTTTTGGCTTGTAACTGACCTTAGCCAAGTCAGTGTGTGCTTTCTTAAGGCCTTAGATGGTCTAGTTGTTATGTGTGACTAGGTGGATTAGTGTTAGTACTAAGTTCACCCTAGTTTTTGGTTAGTTTCTTTTAGTTGCTTAATCCTTAGTTTTGGCTAATGTGGGGAAATGATGTCTAAATGTGTCCAAGACCCATGTGTGGGGAGTAAGATGCTTAAGGAGGAATAAATGATTTTATTTCATCAAACTAAATGGGTTAGAGGCCGTAGAATATAGTTTGCAACATAAATGCAAAAGATGCCAAAAGTTGTCATGACAACATTTGCAACTTTTTGCAAATGTTGCATGCAACTCGACAACATTAGATTCCCACCATTCTAGGAGTGGGAAATTAATTTTGGTGGCCTGAAATTGTGGAGGAAGCATCTTTAGACACTCTATGGCTCATTTCCCAAGGTAGAGTGAATGTATACAAGTTTTGTGAAGTAATAGAGAAAGTGTTTTTGGAAACAGAGTATAGTCGATGTATTTGCAAGATCTTTGTGTTTTAATGGATTGAAATATATGATCTAAGTGTGGATTCATGTGGTAGAGACATATATAATAATTTTTCACTTAGAGTGTAAGTATATTAGAGTTGATTTATTAGCTGTAGGAAATTGTTTACAAATTAGGTAGTTAGCTGGTGTAAATCAGGGTAGTTTTGGTTTTATGGCTTCCCCATGAAATTCAATCGTGGAAAACAAAAAAGGTTGAATGAATGTGTTAGGGAAGCCTCTATATAGTTTATATATGCAGGTAGGATGTCAAAGGATCTGATTTTCTAATTTTAAGGCCATGCCCTAGGTGAGCTAGGACAGTTCGGTTAGCGGTATGGCAGGTGAAAACAAGAATGCAGAGACAAGGGTGTGTATGGGAGTCCTGAACCAAGTGTGGTATCAATGTACTTAGAGTCTTATAGATCCATAGTAGTGAATTTAGAACCCACCCAATCCATTTGGATTGATTTTTCCATAGAAATCAGTGAAGTGCTTGTGAGGAGCCAAAATAGGCCTAATAGCCCTATATTTTAGGACAGAGGTGTATGAACAGTTTGGGGACCCTAGAACTTAGAAATATTTTAGGTTTTCCAAAAGGGTATCTGGATCCTTTATTTTTTTGGGGGTTTGTGTGAAATTTTTAAGAGTAAATCCAGAAAAACCCACTTGATAGGGCTAATTGATCTTTTAGGCATAATAGGACCAATTTGAGTGACATTTTGGAACTCGACTAACTTGGGGTTAAAGACTCATGGGATTTGGAATGTATGGAGAAAAAATGAGCATAATAAGTGTGTACAAGGCCCTTGTAGCATTAGAGGAGTTGGAATGAAGGATTTAGCATTGGAATTCTTCAAAGCCAAGGAGAAGTATTGAGACAAAACTAGTGATGGATGTCCTTCAAGGCGAAACAAAATAGTTGTAACTCTTGGGAAAGAGTTGGGAGTAGTCATAGGCTCATTGTCTATATAATTGTGAGGTCCTAGAGTGGAATTAGGATCCTAAAGTGGACTAGGACATGTAAGGTCCTATCTAGTGTATTGTGTAAGCACACCTTGGGGTTACTTCTATCAGATTGGTATCAGAGATTCTTTTGATTAGAATTGTGGTTAATGTTACAACCAGAGGAATCCATTAAAGAGTCAAAAATGATGACTAATGCTGAATTGGCTAAGAAGGTTGATTAATAATAAGAGGAGAATAAACTACTCCAAGATAGGTTGGCTCAATTGGAGAAAAAAGTGGATGAAGTCGATGGAAAAGCAGATGAAGTGAAGGACAAAATGGAAGGGAAAGAAAAAGAGTTTGCAATTGAAGATGAAGTCCCTGAAGCTGACCTTGTCCTTGACCAAGAACCATTATTAAAAGCCCTAAAGGCTATGAGTGGAAAAGCATTGGAAGGAGTTCCCATTTTTAGTGGAAAAATGGAACCAGAGGTAGTCCTTGATTGGATAGAGGGACTAGAAAACCATTTTGAGTGTGATGGTATCATTGAGGCTCAAAAGGTGAAGGTTGAAAAATATAGATTGAGAGGGTCTGCTCTCACTTGGTGGAAATTCATCCAAGATGAGAGAGAGAAGGAAGGGAAAATGTCCATTTCTTCATGGAAGGCTATGGTAGCAAGAGTTAGAGATGCTTATATCCCTGAGGATTACAAAATCCATTTGCATAAAAGAAGACAAGGTCTAAGATAAAAGGACCTAGATGTCAAGTCATACACTGAAGAATTTCATAGAATTTGTATGCGGTCAAGAGTAGCAGATGATGAGAAGGTGAAGGTAGAAAGGTACCTTAATGGAATTAAATGGACCATTCAAGATGAGATGATTCTTTTGACTCCAGAAATAGTTTAGAAATGCCACCAAATTGCTATCAAGGTGGAAGAAAAGTTGAAGAAGAAACAAGATTCCAACACCTCAAGAGGAAGGGGTAGAGGAAGAGACACTATAGGACAAAGAGGTGGCACTGGTTGAAGAAACTTTAAATCTAAAGGTCAAGCATAGACTAAGCTCACTGAACAACATGAAGGAAACTTCAATAGAGGAAGTTCAAGTAGAGGAAGGAACTCTAACAATAGAGGAAGAGGCAGTAGCCAAGGAAGAGGCAACTATTTTTCCAATATGAAGTGCTATCATTGTAATCAGTTAGGACATCTAGAATATAGGTGTCCAGAGAAGGGAAATACCTCTCAAGGAGGTGACAAAAGAGTGAACTATGTTTATGAGGAGACAAGTGGAAACAAGAACCTTGAAGTGCCATTAGATCAGAGGAGGGAGAGAATCTCATGATGAGAAGAACTCTGATCAAAGAGCCAGTGAAGGAAGAACTCAGTTAAAGGAGATCATCATTCAGAGTAAAGTGTAAGATGATGGGAAAAGTGTGTAGAGTCATCATAGACTCATGGTAAATTGACAACATAGTGTCAGAGGAGGCATTTAGTAAGTTGAAAATGACAAGGATACCCCACACTAGTCCCTATAAGGTCACTTGGCTAAACAAAGGACAACATTTGCTTGTTAATGAGCAAGCTTGGGTAGAATTCTCAATTGGGAGATATATGGATGTAGTTTTATGTGATGTCTTACTTATGGATGCATGTCACTTGATCCTAGGTAGACCATGGCAATTTGACCGAAAGGCCATCCATGAAGGAGAGAAAAATTCATATTCTTTCAAGAAGGACAATGTGACATATAAAATCCAGTCAATGTTGGAGGATGCAGAATTGAAGACTACTGGTCCTAATGTTCTCATGGTGAGTGAAAAAGAGTTCTTAGAGACTTTATAATAAGGAGGAGTTGGATTTTCACTGGTGTTAAAGCCAAAGGAAGTTGTAGACAAAATAGAGAAGAGCACAAAGCTACCAAAAGAAGTCTAAGAGATGCTAGAGAAGTATGAAGGAATAGTGAGTGATGGAAAACCATAAACCCTACCCCCTAAGAGGTTTGTAAGCCATCAGATAGACCTAATACTAGGAGATACCCTACCCAATAAGGAAGCCTATAAAATTACTCCTCAAAAGAATGAGGGAATTGCTAGACAAATCCAAGAGCTCCTAGAACAAGGCCTTATAAGAAAAAGCATTAGCCCTTGTGCTGTGCCCACTGTCCTAGCACCTTAAAAGGGAGGAACTTGGAGGTTATGTATAGACTCTAGAGAAATCAAAAGGATCACCATTAGGTATAGGTTCCCTATCCCTAGGATAGAAGACCTAATGGACTATCTAGGAGGAGAAAGGTATTTCACCAAGATAGACCTAAAGAGTGGCTATCACCAAATAAGGGTAAATAAAGGGGATGAGTGGAAAAAAACCTTCAAGACTACAAAAGGACTGTATGAGTGGCTTGTCATGCCATTTGGGTTGTCAAATGCCCCATCAACATTCATGAGGTTGATGAATGAGGCAGTTAAAGATTACAATGGAAAATTTATAGTGGTCTACTTAGATGATATACACATCTATAGTATGTCAAGGGAAGAGAACCTCAAACACCTAGAACTGGTTTTTAAGAAGTTGCAAGGGGAGAAGTTGATGATCAACTTAGAAAAGTGTGAGTTCATCAAGACAGAGTTAGTGTACCTTGGTTTTCTGCTATCTCAAGGTAACTTAAAGATGGATCCTAGCAAAGTGGAGGCCATCATCAGATGGCCTACTCCAAGAACAAGCACTGAGGTAAGAAGTTTTCATGGCCTAGAATAGTACTATAGAAATTTTATTGAGCAATTTAGTGCTTTCTGTGCTCCTATATTGGACACTATTAAAGGAGGCATGAAGACTATGTTTATTTGGAATGAACAAGCTAACCATGGTTTTGAGCTACTGAAAAAGAAGATTGCAACCCAACCAATTTTGGTTTTTCCAAGCTTTGAAAAGATATTTACAATGGAATGTGATGTCAAAAATGTAGCCATTGGTGGAGTATTGAGCCAAGAGGGAAAACCAGTGGCCTTCCACTCTGAGAAACTAAGTGAAGCTAAGAAGAAATATTCTTCTTATGAACTAGGTATGTATGCCCTAGTCTAGTCACTGAGAAAATGGAGGCATTAAATGCTTCTAAAGGAGTCCATAGTCTATTCAGACATCAAGCCTTGAGCTTCCTAAACTCACAAGACAAATTGATTCATAAGAATAAGAAGTGGGTTGAATACCTGCATGCATACACATTCAATATCAAACACAAGAAGGGATTGTAGAACAAGACTGTAGATGCCTTGAGTAGAAGAGCCCTTACTATCCAAGAGATACAACTGCAGAGCATGGGAATAGACAACTTCAAAGATCTATATGGTGATGATGAAGACTGTGTAAACATCTATAAGGTATGTCAAGAATATAAGAACCACTTTCATAGTAAATATTCTGACTATACTTTGCAAAGTAATCTCCTATTTAAAGGAAGTCAACTATGTGTCCCTAGAGGGTATATAAGGGATAATTTAATTAAGGAGAAACAAAATGGTGCATTGAGTGGTCATTTTGGGGTTAGTAAGACACAAGAACTTGTTCAGAGATTTTACTTTTGGCCAAAGATTCTACTAAGGCTGGCCTATACCAACCGCTTCCTATCCCAACTAGACCATGGGAATGCTTGAGCATGGACTTTGTGGTTGGATTGCCTAAGACAAGACATGGAATGGATAGTGTATATGTGATAGTAGACAAATTCAATAAGATGGCTCACTTTGTGCCCTGCAAGACAACCAATGATGCCATCCAAATAGATTCTCTTTTCTTTAAAGAGGTATTTAGAATACATGGATTTCCCTTGAGCATTGTGTCAGATAGAGACACCAAGTTTATGAGTCATTATTGGAAGAATATTTGGCAAAAGTTGGGCACCAACATATTCTTTGGATCTTCCTACCATCCTCAAAATGATGGTCAAATAGAGGTAGTCAATATAAGTCTTGGTAATCTCCTAAGATGCTTAACAAAGGAGTATGGTCAAACATGGGACCAACTCATAGGCCAAGCTGAATATGCCTATAATAATAATGTAAATATGACCACTAGAAAAAGTCCTTTTGAAATAATCTATAGCATACACCCTAGAGGAATTTATGAACTTAGAGAACTAAATGATGGAGTTAAAGGGAGTGGATACGATGAGGAATTTTCCTATGCTATGCAAGAGGTTCATGACATAGTCAGGAAGACACCGATGGAAAACACTGAGAAGATCAAGAGTAAGGTTGATGAAGGAAAAAGGGATGTTCAATTCAAGATTGGGGATCTAGTGATGGTACATCTCAACAAGATTAGACTACAAAAAGGAATCCAACAAAAGTTATAGATGAGAAGAATTGGCCCATGCACTATATTGGCCAAGTATGGAGTAAATTATTACAAGGTGGAGTTACTAGAGAACATTGGCTTGTCACCTGTCTTTAACATTGTAGACTTGGTTCTATAAAAGGGACCAATCCGTGATCTAGATCAGATCTTGACTTAAGTCATCCAAGAGGTAGAAGAACTCCATTTTCCATCTACACCAGTCAAATAGGAAAACTGCATACTAGAATCCAGAATTTACAAAAAGACTAGAACCAAGGATTACAAAGAATACTTAGTGAAATGACAAGGAAAACTAGATGTAGATGCAACATGGATAAAGGAGTCAGAGTTCAAAAAAATGGGCATTGATCGTGACTTACTCAATCCAAGGATGGATTAAACTCTTTCACTTGGGGAGGATGGTGCAGGAGCACCTAGGCTATCCTCTAAGCCCTAGTATGTTTTGGCTTGTAATTAACCTTATACAAGTTAGTGTGTGTTTTATTAATGCCTTAGATGGTCTAGTTGTTATGTGTGACTAGGTGGATTAGTGTTAGTACTAAGTTCACCCTAGTTTTTGGTTAGTTGCTTTTAGTTGCTCAATCCTTAGTTTTGGCTAATGTGGGGAAATGATGTCTAAATGTGTCAAAGACCCACGTGTGGGTAGTAATATTATTAAGGAGGAATAAATGATTTTATTTCATCAAACTAAATGGGTTAGAGGCCCTAGAATATAGTTTGCAACATAAATGCAAAAGATGCCAAAAGTTGTCATGACAACAGTTGCAACTTTTTGCAAATGTTGCATGCAACTTGACAACAGTGGATTCCCACCATTATAGGAGTGGGAAATGAATTTTAGTGGCATAAAATGGTGGAGGAAGCATATTTATACACTCTATGGCTTGTTTCCCAAGGTAGAGTGAATGTATGCAAGTTTTGTGAAGCAATAGAGCGAGTGTTTTTGGAAATAGAGTACAGTCGATGTATTTGCAAGATCTTTGTATTTTAATGGATTTAAATATATGATCTAAGTGTGTATTAATGTGTTAGAGAAATATCTAATACTTTTTAATTTAGAGTGCAAGAATATTAGAGTTGATTTGTTAGTTGTAGGAAATTGTTTACAAATTAGGTAGTCTACTGGTGTAATTTAGGGTAGTTTTGGTTTTATGGCTCCCCCATAACCGTGGAAAACACAAAAGGTTGTTTTAATGTGTTAGGGGAGCCTCTATATAGTGTAAATATTTAGGTAGGAGGTTAGAGGAGTTGATTTTATAATTTTAAGGCCATGCCCTAGGTGAGCTAGGACAGTCCGGTTAGGGGTATAACAGGTGAAAACAAGAATGCAGAGACAAGGGTGTGCAGGGGAGTCCTGAACCAAGTGTGGTCTTAGTGTCATTAGAGTCTTATAGATCCCTATTAGTGATTTTAGAATCCAACCAATCCATTTGGATTTATTTTTCCATAGAAATTAGTGAAGTGCTTGTGAGGAGCCAAAATAGGCCTAATAGCCCTATATTTCAGGACAAAGGTGTACAAACAGTTTGGGGACCCTAGATCTTAGAAATATTCTAGGTTTCCAAAAAGGGTATCTGGATCCTTGATTTTTTTTGGGGGTTGTGTGGAAGTTTTAAGAGTAAATCCAGAAAAACCCACTAGATAGAGCTAATTGATCTTTTAGGCCTAATAGGATCAATTTGAGCGACATTTTGGAACTCGACTAACTTGGGGTTAAAGACTCATGGGATTTGTAATGTATGGAGATAGAATGAGAATACTAAGTGTGTACAAGGCCCTTGTAGCATAGAGGATTTGGCATGAAGGGTTTAGCATTGGAATTATTCAAAGCCAAGGAGAAGTATTGAGACAAAACTAGTGATGGATGTCCTTCAAGGTGAAACACAATAGTTGTAACTCTTGGGGAAGAGTTGGGAGTAGTCATAGGCTCAGTGTCTATATAATTGTGAGGTCCTAGAGTGGAATTAGGATCCTAAAGTGGACTAGGACAAGTAAGGTCTTGTCTAGTGTATATTGTGTAAGCACACCTTGGGTTTACTTCTATCACTTGATCATTATCAATACATCTTAAAAGAACTCCATTATGATCCTTTGTAAAAAGTACATTATCAATTAAAACATAAGGTACAAATTGGATTATAAAGTACCTTCTTTTAGCCTTGTTAAGACTAGGTGGACATTTTTTGGTCTGTAAAAAATTAGCCATCTCTTTACGCAAGCTTGTTGGTTCATTATTTTTAGCTGCATCAATTAGGATCATCGATTCCTCGATTGTGTTTTCCCCTCCTTGAGTAGTGTCAACCTTTTTTTCATACAAGACTTTCCCTCTTACCATATTTGTCACTTGTATATCTACATCAAATTCCATTATCTTAGTACAATCCATCCATCTCTCTTCTCATTCAAATCCCTGCTAAGAAGAAACTCCTTGACACTAGGATGGGAAACCATTAAGTGAACCTTGCTGTTAGAAATTAGATGCCTAAACTTTTTAAGAGTTTTATTATATATAATACATGTTTCTCCACAAAATTTTATTTTTATCATAATCTTCTAAACCTTTACTAAACAAAGCAATGAGTTGCTTAAAGCCCTCATCATTCTGTTGTACCAAAATTGCAAAAATTGTTTCAGGGCTTCCATATGTATACAATACAAAATCCATCTAAAAGTTAGGATTTAATAGTGTTGGGGATAATGAAAAGGCCTCCTTGATGGCTTGAAAGCTATTTTTACCCTCTCTTGTCCAGCTAAATGATGCATTCTTCTTTAACATGGTTTTTAAAGGCTTCAATAAATTATCAATATCAAGCAAAAAATATCTAACAAAGTTAATTCTGCCTATTAAAATTTGCATCCCTTTCTTATGATTAGGTAATTTTAGCTCTAAAATGGCTTGAAATATTTCAGGATCCACTATTGTACCATGATTAGAAATAATATACCAAGGTAATCTACCCTCATGAACTACAAAAATTGATTTCTTAGGATTAAGAGAGATGCCAAATTCTCTACATCTCTCAAAAATTTATCTTAAGTGGCCTATGTGATCATTGGATTCTTTAGAATACACAATGATATCATCCAAGTATACAAGTAAACACTTATACATTAAACCGACAAAGGCCATATCCATTTCTTTCTGAAATGTAGCCCCTGCATTAGATAAGCCAAATGACATCCTCCTATAAGCCATGATACCCCATTTAGTGGTAAAATTTATTTTAAACTGATCCTCCTCCTTCACTAAAATATGGTTATAACCAAAATAACCATCAAGGAGTGAAAAATGTTCAGAACCTAAAACAAATTGAAGGATTTCCTCCATTGATGGTAAAGGATGGTAGTTTTTCACTGAAGCCCTATTTAAATCCACGAAGTCAACACATAACCTCAACTCCCCATTTTTCTTTCTCATAACACTAAGTTGGAAACCCAAGAGGTATGTTTGATAGGGTAAATAATACCACTTTCTATCAACTTATTTATCTCTTTAGCATAAGAGGCTCTTGTTTGCGATTGACTGGCATTTATTTTTGCCTAATTGGCTTTGCATTTGGCTCTAATTCTATGGTGTGTTGGGCCAATTGTGGATCAAAAATTTTAGATCACTATATTACCAAGAAAACACATAATTGAATTCATGAAGTAACACGGTAAAAGCTTTCTTTTCTGACTGTGAATTGTTTTTACCAACTTTAAGAAGCTTACCTTTGAAAATTTCAAGTTCCTCATAATGTTCCTCTTTAACCAATATGCTAGTTTTATTCTTTTTAAGCTGGTCACCTGTACTAAAAATTTATTATAAGGTGACCAATCCCTTAGGAATCTTATTAGACTTTAACTGGATCACTTGATCACCATATTGTTGCTTTAGTTTGTCTTGATTAGCAACTGTAAAAACATCATCCTCAAGAAGAAAATTTACAATTTTCTCATCACTATCAAAAACTTTCCAGTTAGTGTTATTATCTAGAATAGAAGGCCTTATAATTATTTTTATATTCTATTGTACTTTATCCTTTCTTATCTCATTTGGAATATCAACTTGTGCATCTACTGCAACTAGTCGATCAACATGCTGATTTTCTCCTCTAAGTATTGAAAAAATATTAAATGCATAAGAAAACTCTAGTAAATCGCAAACCCAGTACTTGTATGACTTAAAAGTATCATTTTTAACAACATGCAAGCCCCTAAATTGATCCACAATAATCTCTCTATCCCCAAACACCTGAAGAAACTTGATATTCCTCTTCCTAGCCCATTCTAAACCTTGAATCAAAACTTAATATTCAACAATATTACTAGTACATGCAAATGAAAAAAAATTAGTGTAATACTTATCTTCTTGTGGGGATACAAGCATTACACCTCTACCAACTCCATTCTTACTTTGAGATCCATCAAATTATATTTTCCATACTTGATTACGCTTTCTAGAATTTTGATATGAAAATTTTGCAAGGTTTGGCATCACTTAATTAGGCTCACATATCATGTACATCCCTAAAAAATCCTCTTCAATGATTGAACTTTGATCCTCATGAGAATTTTCTTCCACCCATTCATGCAACAAGATGGCTTGATTTTTTCCACTTGAGTATTTGGCTCTTGGACTGCAGAGTATTCATCATGATCTAAGGCAAGACAAATAGCATTTATGGCATTAGGTACATATGGCTCAATTTGATATTTCAAAAGCACTTTAGATTTAATGGTCACATTGGTTCCATATCTTGTTCTAAACAACATATGAAACCAATTTGAAGACAAATAACCTCCTATTTTAGCAGTGAAATCCCCTGATAAACACAAAGAAAAATGAGGAAGGTCTATAACAAATATGTCTTGTAATATAGAAAAATTAGGACATGCATGGAGAGTGAGGTTTGCATCCTTTAGCAGACCTAGAATACTTACAATTGAGCCCTCTAACTATACTACTCCTTTCTCGAGGGGCTGGTATTTGAGGCTTAATTGTTCTGCAATTTCTTTGGCATGACAAAGCTTGTAGCTCCAGTATCTATCATGTAGTTATGAACAAGATTATCTCATATAGTGAGAGAAATATAAAATAAATGAGGCTTGACATATTTAATCATTGGTTTGCTACTATCCTAAGATTCATTTGTAAGAAATTTTAAAGGATCATCAACAACTTTAGTAATAAAAGCCTTCCTATTATTTAAAGCAGATGATACCATTTCAGCTTGACTAGGAATAGAAAGAGTACCCCACATGCTCATAGTAACATTCATCTTTTTCATATTCTCAAAAATATTGAATGGAACAGTTGCATGTACCTTTTGGTGAGCCTTGACACTAGTAGGCTCCACTTGCACTTGAGGCTCCTCCTTGGCCTGATCTTGAGGAGTCTTTATAGGATTTTAGTTACTTGAGGAGAAAATGGCCTTGCAATTGTAACATATTAGTTGCTATTTATTACTAGTTGAGCTATATCTAGAGCTCTTTTCTTACTTTTGGTATTTTTTCCAATTATAGTGTCATCTCTACTCACTCCCCAAAATTCCTCACTTGGCCAATTGATAAAAGTGGTATCAACTAGAAGTTGGTCACACTTCTGTGAAGTCTACTGCAAGGTTATTCTGAATAGGAACAATATCCTTGATGAGATTGATAACATTAAGAGGTGCTGGATTATAAAGCTTAAAAGGCCTTTGATTCAAATTTTTCCTAGCTCCTTGAAATTTTCCTTGATAGGATAGTCTATTACCTTGGTATTACTGCCCCTGACCTTGGTACTATTGGTTAGCTCCTTGATACATTTGATAAGGTGATCTAGAAGCTTGATACTACTTCTTTATGCTTGTCAACTCATTTCCCAAGGTCTATAATATGGTCTCTATCTTTTACTAACAACCTTTTATCTCTAGCAACTCCTGAGAAGGTCCTGCAACTTCTAATTCATGATTTGCAATAGGCTGGGGTGCTGGTGTAGTAGAAAAAGGATTAAATGGGGTATTTAAAAATGCATATTAGGATATATATTAGGAAAAATAGGCATAGGTGGCCTTGGGTAAATTTTTCCAGCTTGTATAAGGTTGTTTTCAGCTCTAATGGCTATCCCAAAAGCTTGGGGCAGCGAGGTACCACCCATAGATTGTATCATAACAGAGATATCACTATTCAAAATTTTCAAATAATAAAGGAATGCATGATAGAATAAAGGCCTTACCACTATGGGGATCCTATTTTATGACTTATGAAATCTATTGATGAAGTCCATCATTTATTCTTGGGGAGCACACTTGATTGTAGTAAGTTTATTCACCAAAGACATGTGATCTGACTTGTCTTTAAAATGTTTAGTTAGTAGTTCATGAAGCACATCCCATGATTCATCTGAGCCAAAAACCAAATTTTGAAACCACTCTAAAGATTTTCCCTTCAAGGATGCTGTTAACCACTTAACAAAAAAAACATCTTCCTTGATAACATAATGCACATTGCACAAACTAACCACATCTCTAATGTGGTTAATAGATGTAGTTTGACTGCCACCATTGAATTCAGGAAATTTTTTTAAGGCTGCCTGTGGCATATCATGGTGATTATGGAAATTCAATGGAATGCCTTGATTGAAATGCACAAATGCAAATATTCTCACCATACATGTTGGTTAAACTAGAACTTGCTAAAAATAAATAGCAGGAGGAATGAGAGTTGAAACCGATAAGTTACTTGTATTTTTTGCTGTGAAAGATGAAACAACATATTCTTCAAGTTCAAATAATTTAGTTCTACAAGTTGGACTTGCTAAATTCCTGATATCTTCACTCCCTTGTAAATTTCTTCTCCTTCTATAAATTTTGAAATCAGGAGTTACAGACCGAGATCGTTCTGATGGCTTAGTTCTTGTAAGAGTTCTTCCTCATCTTCTAGGAGGCTCTAATTGTAGATATTCTAAAGAACTTGAGCTCCTTGTTTGAATAATTATCATAAAATGCTAGGCAAGCATTGGTCTCTTTCTTCAGATAGAGTCATTAGATATGCTAAATTATAACCTTCTCAAGGCTATTAACTTGATTCCAACATTTCCAAATAGAAAGAATTACATGATATTGTGACTGTGTCCCACTAGACGTGCCAAAACTATTAAGTACTAAAATTTGTACCCTTATTAAACTCTATTAAAGCTTGAAATTTATAAACAACATAGAATCAATTCAGAGAAGTGGGTTACTCACAATTAAAGTGAATCTCTGGGTTCTAGGTCAGTTCCTATATGATACTAATCACCTAAATTATTCTTTAAGGGAAAAGGGTTAAGAGAATAAATAGGAAAATTGATATCTAATCCTAAAGGTGACACACCAAAAAAATATGAATCATCAAAAAACTGGCATATATAATCTAAATTTGAATAACTAACTTGAGAAAAGAACAACAATACACAACTCTCTCTAAAATACACTTGCATAAATAGTTTACAAAAAGGTTCTGGCCAAGATTTCTTAAGAGGAAGGCAATCTTCACACTTAATAATCCTACAATTTGAACACTAATTATAACCTGCAAAAAATTATATTTCCAACAAAAAGGTACTAAAAATGAGACAAGATTATATTGAATAAGATATTCACTATTAACTCTACCAATCACTAATAATGCACACAATGAAGTAGGAAAGAGAGAAGGCAACAACAACTCAAAAATATTTATCTCCAAAAGGCCTGTCACTATATTTCATGAAAGATGAGTTACAAAATTCTATAAAAATATGCTTAAGGACACCAAAAGTCACTCTCATCTCTCTCTACATCCTTCAAACTAACTCCCTCAAAAATGAATTTAAAACTCATTAAGTAAAACTTTCCCCAACAAACTTGGGTTGGATGCAGGAAAATAGGCCCAAAAATAACACCTTAAACTCCATGAAATGAAGTGCAAGACACATAAAAAGTCATACCCAAGAATAACTATATGAATGATTCATCAAAATTGCCCATAAATTACTCCAAAATCTCATAAGTTCTCCTCAAAATCCATGAAGAAGTCAAAATATGAGTCTCTCTTAAATCTGTTGCATCTTCCCTAGATTCTCTCACAACCAAGTCAAAACCCCAACACTTGGAAAAACAAACAAACCACCTTCTTATCTAGATATTCTCTTCATAAAGGCTATAAAAGCTACAAAGACTATGCCAGCTATACTAAGTCTCCAAAAGAAAACACACCCCTACGTCCTGATAGATGTGACCAAGTGTGCTTGCACAAGCTTCCTAGGACCTTCACTATTCCTAGCCTTCACAAGACCCTATTGATGCAGAGTATATTGAAATGATCCCTTTATCTCTATAAATCTACAATTACTTTGTTGTCTCTTTACAAAACAACAACTTTGAGGCTCCCAATCTTTGATATTTTGATAATAACATCAACTTCATATCTTCTTCCATGACATCGCGGGTCCATCTCACCACTAGCCACATGAAATTCCCTCATTCTATCATCGCGTGGGTCTATGGTTCCACAAACATGAATGTATATGTTTGCCACCTTTTCGCCATTTCCAAATGCCTCAGCAACCAACCTTGCTTGGGTCTCCAAGTGCATTCCACCACCTTAGTGGTTGTGCTCAAAAACTTGATTTGCCACCTTTTTCCATTCTAATAACAATGAATAATTCACCCATGGATCTGAAAATGTGATGGTCTTTTACTATTATGTTGGAAATGATATTAAATATCATTTGGCTACTTCATCTTCAAATGCTTCTATGAACTAAATCGATAGCTCTCGGTCTCCTTTGACATATTACTGACAATACATGCACGTATAAAAAAGAATGCCACCACCCTTTGCTATTATAAAAAAATGATAACAATCGGCATTTAGAAGTGGTCTCCTTCAAATCAATTAGTACTTGGGCTCCATGCAGACATAGCCAACTCCATCCATTCCCCGATAACCATGGAGTAATCTAAAACCATTACAAAGTTACACAATGGTTCTTGCGAAATGTTACGGATTTTAAATACATTCCAGAACTTGCACTCGACTCAAATGAAATGATAAAATGACCACCATGTCCACTCAGGACTATTATAAAACAAAATATAAACAAACTGGATTATCCACAGTTGATTTCAACAAAACAAACTGATACATAAGCCAAAACCATATAACATATTAATACCATTTGCAAAGTAACTCCAAACCTGATTCACGTCACTGTTAAACTCTTTTATCATAGAAAACTAAAACAAGTAATCCATAACAATCATAAAAATAGAGATATCCAAGAGAATGACACACCAGAGTCTATAAACATCATTTTTATTGAAGGTGATACCTTCCAATTTCAAAATGCATACATACTATTAATGGCTCTCTAGATGAAGGCTAGAGAGCCTGATTCTTTTTCCCACTCTTGTTCACTATACTCTCGTAACCCGCTATCTCTCCACACTCTCCTCCTGGTTACATACATCTCTTTCCCATTTAAGATAATTTGTTAGACAGTTACAAACTATTTCTTGGCTAGTTCGGTTACACATTTTACATCGGTTACTTTAATGATTCTTCACCCATATGCTTACACTTGTGCATAAATTTAGATAATAATGATAGCATATTAACTCTTTCATGGGTGCCTCTACACCACCTATGCTTCCTCTTAGGGTCGCTTTAGTCCTTACTTCACTAGTCTTGGACTAATCCAATACCACTCTAAGAGTAGGTAACTATTGTGCTTCACAAGGAGACAAATATCACCAAATTTCACTATACTCTTTCACTCCTTCTTAGATGGTTCCAAGTACATTTTAAACTTCTCAACTCCACAAGTGTCTACAAGGATAGTTCTCATGTTCAACATATTACTAGGCTCCATATGATCCCATTGGTGACTGGGTAACTTAGCTTTTCCAAATGATCTCCCAATTCACCTTCAATCTTGGCTTTTAGGCCTAATGCCTCTACTAGCCCTATCTGACATGTTTTTCCCAATTATTGAAAAATAACCCCCCCAAAAAAGTAGAGATCCTGATACCCTTTTTCAAGACTCAAAGGATTTCATAGGTCTTAGGGTCCTAGGGTGTCTCTACAATAGTTTCCTAGAATTAAGGACAACTAGGGATAATTGGGCTAAATAAGTGCAGTCAGATGATTTATGCTTAGAAATATATCAAAATGGATTGTTAGAGACTTCTCCTTCCTAGAAGGGGTTTTTATGACCTCTAGGTTTACAAAACCTTTCTTGGTTTCTTTCTCCCAATGGTATCCCTGTAATCAAACACCATAAATCAATAGGAATCTCCTAGCAGAACACTCTAATATCGCCTAGGGCTTGCCATGAAAATTAGCTAAACAACTTTCCTGAACCTCTCCTACTATATATAAACTATAAAGAGTCTCCCCTTCCATATTCCTCCATTCCATGATGAAACACACGGTGGAGATTTATGGGGGAGCCATTTTCCTCAAAACTACCTGAACAACACCAGGAGACCAGGCACAAACAAAATATTTTCCTAACATATGTAAATAAACACCTAGAAACTTCTTACCAAAGAAAAATGTACTGAAACTATCCTAAATACAATAATCCAACACAAAACTTGATGATTCAATCCTTTAACTAGTACATGAAAGCAAAAATATTCACTGTATACCTAACACAAAGTTACAGAGAAAATTCAAACAACTTCAATTCTTCTTCATACCACCTAGCCTCAGGAAATGGGCCTCCTCCTAGTTTAATATGCCTTTTCCATATTTTAGGCCAGTCACACTAACTAACTTGTCCACTTATCGAATGGAATCAAACTTGACAATGTTGTCAGATAACATTGAAAAGTTGCAAAATGTTGCCAAGCAACATTTTAGCAACTTTTACATCTTTGCCTAAAACTTAGTCTAATGACCTCCAATCATTATGAAATGATTTAAAAAAATCATAAAGTACTTATTAGGCACAAATCTAAGCCAATTTAATCCTTCTAGGCTTCTTGACCATAAATTCCCATTTTAGGCTAAATTACACTAAACACACTCAAAACATTAAACATCTAGTTGGATTGATCCTAGTCTAATCCAACAAGGTACAAACATGTAAGACCTTCTAAGGCCAAAATGAAAACAATTGGCTTGGATAGGGTCATTACAAGCCACAAAAAACATAGGGATAGGATTTAGCCTAGGTGTTCCTACAACATCCTCCCCAAATGGAAATATTTCAATCCATCCTTGGATTGAGAAAGTTGGAATCAATACACAACTTTTTAAACTCTGTCTCCTTGATCCATGTAGCCTCTACATCAAATTATCCATGCCAATTCACCAGATGTTCTTTGTAATCCTTCTTCCTAGTTTGTTTGTAGACTCTTGAATCTAGTATTTTCTCTTCTTTCGTGGAAGGGGTAGAGGGTAAGTTCATTCCCTTCACTTATTGTATAACCTTAGTTAAAATGTGATCTAGATCTGGCATAGGACATTTGTATGAACCAAATCTGCCACATTGAACACATGAGATAAATCAACGTCCTCTACAAGTTCCACCTTATATGCATTGGTGCCATACTTGGCCAGAATTTTACATGGGCAAATCCTTCTCATATGTAGCTTATTAGGAACTCCTTTATGCAATCTTTCCTTGTTCAAATGGACCATTACAAGATCCCCTACTTGGAATTGGACATGCCTTTTCCTTTCATCCACTTCATGCTTTACCTTCTCTTTATTCTTAGTCAAAGTCTTCCTTATTGTCTCATGAACTTCCTTCATAGATTGTGCAAAATATTTTGCATAGAAAATTCCTTTGGCCCCATCTTTCAACTCCCTAAGTTAAAATATACCTCTAGGGTGTAATCCATAAATTATTTCAAAGGGGATTCTTCCCATGGTTCAGTTGATAGTATCATTATATGCATACTCTGTTTGTCTAATGAGTTGGTCCCAAGCTTGACCATACTCCTTAGTTAAGCACCTTAGGAGCTTACCTAGACTCCTATTAACCACCTCAGTTTGGCCATCTATCTGAGAGTGATATGTAGACCCAAAGGACAAATTGGTTCCTAGCTTTTTCCAGAGTGTCTTCCAAAAATGACTCATGAAATTTGTATCTCTGTTTGACACTATGCTAATTGGTAACCCATGAATTCTTACAATCTCCTTGAAGAACAATAGGCCATCTTGCTAAACCTGTCTATTATGACATATATACTATTAAATCCATGTTTGGTCCTTGGTAACCCTACAACAAAGTCCATACTTAAGCATTCCCATGGTCTACTTGGGATGTGAAGGGGTTGGTAAAGACCTATATTGGAGGATGTGCCTTTGGCTTTCTGACACACTACACAACACTCCACATACCTCCTGATATCTAAGTTCATCCTTGGACAAAAGAAACCTTTGCACTAACTCTTGGGTCTTATTGACTCCAAAATGACCACTAAGTGCACCATTATGCTTCTCTTGAATCAGATTTTCCCTAATTGATCCCATAGGGACACATAACTCACTCCCTTTAAACAATAATTTACTTTGCAAAGTGTAATAAAAAAATCACCATGGAAGTGGTTCTTATGCTCCTTACATACCTTGTAGATCTTTGCAAAGTCTTCATCTTCAGCATATAGGTCCTTAAAACTTTTAGTACCCATGCTTTGCAACTGTACTTCTTGTACTGTTAGTAGTCTTCTACTTAAAGCATCTTCTACTTTGTTTTATAGTCCTTTCTTGTGCTTGATATTGAAGGTGTAAGCTTGCAAGCACTCCACCAATTTCATGTATTTGTGACTAAGCTTGTCTTGGGAGTTTAGGAAACTAAGAGCCTGGTTGTCTAAATACACCACAAACTCCTTAGGAAGCAAGTAGTGCCTCCATTTCCTTAGTGCTTGGACTAGAGCATACATCTCTAAGTCATAAGAAGAGTACTTCTTCTTAGCATCACTGAGATTCTCACTATGAAAATTAACTTCTCAAAACTTGGTAGTATTAGAATTGGTTGAGTGGAAATATTCTTCTTTAGCAATTAAAATCCACAGTTAGCTTGCTCATTCCAAACAAATTTGGTTTTCATTCCTCCTTTAATAGTATCTAACACAAGATCGCAAATAGAACTAAATTGCTTAATGAAGTTCCTATAGTATTGAGCTAAACCATGAAAACTTCTCACCTCTATTACAGTCCTTGGAGTAGGCCAGTTAAGAATAGCTTCTACCTTGCTTGGATCCATTTTGAGATTTTCTTGGCCCTTGGGGCAATACAAACCCAAGGTACACCATCTCCTACTTCATGAATTCACACTTTTCCAAATTTATCATCCACTCCTCCTCATGAAACTTCTTGGAAACAATCTGTAGATGTCTGAGATGCTCCTCTTTAGTCTCACTATAGATTAGTATATCATCTAGATTCACTACCAATAATTTTCAATGTAGTATTTTAGGACTTCATTCATAAGTCTCATGAATGTAGATGGGGCATTAGATAGCCCAAATGGCATCACTAGCCATTCATATAAACCTTCTGTAGTTTTGAAGGTTGTCTTCCATTCGTCTCCTTCATTGATCCTAATTTGATGATACCCACTCTTTAGGTCAATCTTGGTAAAATACTTTGCTTCTCCTAAACAATCCATTAAGTCTTCTATCCTAGGGATAGGCAACCTATACCTAATGGAAATTCAGTTTATTTCCCTTGAATCAGTGTAGATCCTCTAAGCTCCTCCCTTTTTTGGTCCTAAGATAGTGGGGACTGCACAAGGACTAATGTTTTTCCTAATGAGACCTTGGTTTAGGAGTTCTTGGATTTGCTTGGAAATTTCCTTATTTTGTTGAGGGGTCATCTTATAGGCTACTTTATTTGGAAGGGCAGCTCCTGGGATAAATTCAATTTTATGACTAAAAACTCTCTTAGGGGGTAGGGTAGATGGTTTTCCATCACTTACTATGCTCTTGTATTCCTGCGGCAACTCTTGCACTTCTTTTGGTACCTTTGTCCGCTTCACTATTTTGTCCGCATATTTTTCTTTAGGTTTCAATACCAGTGCTAAAACCACTCCATATCCTTCCTCTAAGGCTTCTATGAACTCCTTTTCATTGACCATAAGGACATTGGGACTTGAGGACTTAATTTCTCCTTCCTCTAACAGTGACTGTATTTTGAAAGTCACACCATCCTTCTTGAAAGAATATGCATTATTTGTTCCATTATGCATGACCTGTCTATCAAATTTCCATGGTCTACCAAGTAGAAGGTGACATGCCTCCATAGGTAGGATGTCACACAATACCTTTTCTTTTTATCTTTCAATAGATAAGTCCACCCATTCTTGTTCATTTACAAGGACATTTTTCCCTATGTTCAACCAAGTAACCTTGTATGGGTTACTATGTGGAACCCTTTTCATCTTTAACTTGCTAACTACCTCTGCTGACACTATTTTGTCAGTAGACCCTGAGTCTATGATGACTCTACACACTTTTTCCATCATCTTACATTTCACTCTAAACATTGACCTCCTTTGACTTGATTCCTCCCTCACTGGATCTTTAATTAGAGTCCTTCTCATCATTAAGTTCTCTCCCTCTTCTGACTCTAAGGGTACCTCAGGGTGTTTTCTTCCACAACTAGTCTCCTCTTGAACCATGTTGACCCTCTTTTCATTTCCTTGAGAAGTATAACCTTTCTCTGGACACCTATATGTAGGGTGTCCCATCTGGTTGTAGTGATAACATTTCATGTTTGTAAAGTAGGAACCTCCCCCTTGCCTATTGTTCCTTCCTCTCAAATTGTTATTAGAGCCTCTTCCTCTATTGGAGTTTCCTCTGCTTGGACTACCTTCTTGTTGTTCTAGAAGCTTAGTCTATCCTTGGTTCTTGGACTTTGAACTTCTACCACCATATCCACTTCTTTTTCCTCTGTTATCTCTTCCTCTACCTCTGCCTCTTGTATTTCTTGAATCTTGTTTCTTTCTCAACTTCTCTTCCACCTTTATGGCAAGTTGGTGGAATCTCTGAACAGTGGTAGGGGTAAGCAAACTCATTTCATCTTGGATAGTCCACTTTAGAACATTAAGGTATCTAGCTAACTTCATACTTTTCTCTTCTACAATCCTTGATGTCATACATAGCCTTTGAAACTCTTTAGTATAAGAGTTAACATCCAAGTCTTTTTGCCTAAGACTTTGTCTTCTTTTATGCAAATGAATCTCATAGTCTTCAGATACATATGCTTCTCTTATTTTGGATACCATATCTTTCCAAGTGGTTATGCATTTCTTTCCTTCCTTCTCTCTCTCATCTTGGATAAATTTTCACCAAGTGAGTGAATACCCTCTTAGTCTAGCATTTTCTACTTTTACTTTCTGTGCCTCAGTTATACCATCACATTCAAAGCATTTTTCTATCCCTTCAATCTAATCTAGGAATATCTTTGGTTCCATCTTTCCAGTGAAGATAGGAACTCCATCCAATTCCTTACCACTCAAAGCCTTTAGTGCTTTCAAGAATGGTTCTTCAGTAAGGACATGGTCATCTTCAGGGACCTCCTCTTCTAAGGCAATCTCTTTACTCTTTCCTTCAACCTTACCCTTCACTTCCTCAGTCTTTTCTTCTACTTGGTCCACTTTCTATTCCAATTGTGCCAATATTTATTTGATAAATCTATTCTCTTCTTTCTCTTCCACTTTCTTTTCCAACTCTGCATTTGTCACCATTTTAGACTCTCCTAATGACTCTTCTAGTTGGAACATTCACCACAAGCCAAATCTTATTGGCTCTGATACCAATTTAATAGATGTGACCAAGTGTGCTTGCACAAGCTTCCTAGGACCTCAAATATTCCTATCCTTCACAAGACCCTATGCTTACTCTTAGGGTCTCTTTATTCCTTACTTCACTAGTCTTGGACTAATCTAATACCACTCTGAGAGTAGGTAACTATTGTGCTTCACAAGGAGACAACTATCACCAAATTGCACTATACTCTTTCACTCCTTGAATGGTTCCAAGTACATTTTCAACTTCTCAAATCCACAAATGTCTACAAGGATAGTTCTCATGTTCAACATATTCCTAGGCTCCATATGATCCCATTGGTGACTGGGTAACATAGCTTTTCCAAATGATCTCTCAATTTACCTTCAATCTTGGCTTTTAGGCCTAATGCCTCTACTAGCCCTATCTGATAGGTTTTTTTGAATTCTTGCAGAATAACCCCAAAAAACCTAAAAATAAAGTGGGGTTCCTCATACCCTTTTTCAAGATTCAAAGGATTTTTTAGGTCTTAGGGTCCTAGGGTGTCCATACAAATAGATTCTAGAATTAAGGACAACTAGGGCTAATTGGGCTAAATAAGTGCATTCAGATGATTTATTCTTGGAAATGTAACAAAATGGATTGGTAGAGCCTTCTCCTTGCTAGAAGGGGTCTATATGACCTCTAGGTTTACAAATACTTGCTTGGTTTCTTTCTCCCAATGGTATCCCTGCAATCAAACACCATAAATCAATAGTAATCTCCTAGCCGGGCACTCCAATCTCGTCTAGGGCTTGACATGAAAATTAGCTAAAAAAATTTCCTGAACCTCTCCTACTATATATACACTATAAAGAGGCTCCCCTTCCATATTCCTCCATTCCATGATAAAATGCATGGTGGAGATTTATGGGGGAGCCATTTTCCTCTGAACTTCCTGAACAACACTAGAAGACTGGGCACTAACAAAATAATTCCCTAACCTGTGTAAATAAAAATCTAGAAAATTATTACCAAAGAAAAATGTACTAAAACTATCCTAACTATAATAATCCAACACAAAACTTGATTATTCAATCCTTTAACTAGTACATGAAAGAAAATTTTTCACTATATACTCAACATAGAGTTACAGAGCAAAATCAGACAATTTCAATTTTTCTTCATACCACCTAGCCTCAGGAAATGGGCCTCCTCCTAGTTTAATATTCCTTTTCCTTGTTTTTAGGAAAGTTACACTAACTAACTTGTCCACTCATCGAATGGAATCAAACTTGACAATGTTGTTGGACAACATTGCAAAGTTGCAAAATGTTGTCAAGCAACATTTTAGCAACTTTTACATCTTCGCCTAAAACTTAGTCTAATGACCTCCAATAATTATGACATGATGTAAAAACATCATAAAGGCCTTCTTAGGAACAAATATAATCCATGTTAATCCTTCGAGGCTTCTTGATCCCAAATTCCCATTTTAGGCTAAATTACACTAGACACACTCAAAACATTAAACATCTAGTTGGATTGATCCTAGTCTATTCCAACTAGGTACAAACATGCAAGACCTTCTAAGGTCAAAAAGAAGAAAAATGACTTGGCTAGGGTCAGTACAAGCCACAAAAAAAAAATAGGGATAAGATTTAGCCTAGGTGCTCCTGCACCACTTCCCCTAAAAAGAATCCCATACATTTTGAAATAATACTTTGTAAGCGCTTTATAAAAAATACTTAGTAAATATTCACAATGCTAATATATGTAAGGAAATTATTTTATAAATTTAATGTTATAATTCTGTAGGCATTTCCATTGGAAGAGAGGCCAAGATAAATATTTACATCAACGACTGCAAGTGTTCGAGAGCCAATGACTGCCATTAGAGCATTGTTAGCCGTCCATTCTAAACCATCATTGTCTGAACAAGTGGACATTGCAGAGTTGGTGGATTTGAACCCAAACAATCATTTTCTAAACAATTTTACATTTTACATTACATGGATTTGAATGTTGAACAATCACTGTCAGAAAAAGTGTTGCACTTATGTGATGTTATAGAGTTTATATATTAAATTGGTTGGTGCTCTTGAGAATTTTTTTTGTCACTGCATATTTCAAGTTCTGATAAATTTCTGACAAGAAAGGGATGAGGGATGACATAATCCTCTAGGGAATTGTGGTTATCATTTTTCCAAACATCATCCAGGAATAGTAAAAAGCTCCAGATCCACGTCATCCATACTCATCTTCTTTGCGTCTACTGGTGAGAGTAAGGAAGTGTTGCATGGATTGATACACCAGACAGGCAACACAAGATAATTTGATGTGGAACCTATGTGTTCATAGAGGATGAGGGCATGACAAAAACATATGAGGAGGAAGTATCTCATAGAAATAATGTATGTACTTGTCTCTTCTCTAATAATGTGCTTATTGAATTAAAAGTCTGCAACTATTAATGGCTCACTAAAATTTGTGTGTTTGTGTTTAATTAGGATCCAAATAATCAGACCATGGATGATGATTGAAATGATCTGAACCGTGCATGTAATAATCCCCATGGGCATCTTTCCTCATCTTCATATAAAACCACAAAACAAATCAATATATCAATAGAGGGGCAACCAATGTAAAGTCAGGCTTAACATTCACTTTGATGCGCCCCATAATTTTGAATCTAATATAAATTTGGATTCCATTATAATGATTTAGCTGGGACTTTCTAAGTTCATTATTTCCTACATGAGAAAGGTAAAAAAAATTGGGTTGTTACTGAGAAGGCAGATATACCACAGAAGGCAAAGCCTATGGAGTTTGAGTAACTAGGTTTTTTTTTTCTTCTTTTTCTCTGCTCCTCTTTTTACCAACATAAAATTGATATCAGGGGAATCATTGCTAGATTAAGCTAAGGATTGTGTTATTGCAGCCATGCTTAATTTAAATGAATTTTTTAAGGGTTTTGGAATTTAATCAGGGGTTACAATGGCTAAGAGAAAAAAATGAGTACATTAGAATGATCAATCAAAAACCTATTTAGAGTTTAGGGTTTAAAGAACGTTCATTTTTATGAGATATTGTAAATGATAATTGGAAATATGTATTACTAATTGATTCAATAAAAAAAGTGGCAAATTACCGTTTCTTTGTTTTTCTTCCATAGTTTTATTTGCATTTGATTTTGTTGGTAATTTTACATTTCCCTTATTTTTACTAGCAGTAATTTGTCATTGTTGTAAAATTTGTCCTTTTTTATGCTTAGATATAAAATGCAAAGTTTAAGTGGTATCTATGATAATTCTATATTTGGAAACCAGGTCTTCTTATTGATAAAATGGGGCTATCAGATTTGGCTGGAAAGATATAGTCTTGTGCATAGTCTAGATGGAGTGAAAATGTCTGTGTGTGTGTGTGTGTGTGAGGGGGGAGGAGAGATAAGGGTGTATGTATGTGAGGAGGGAGAGATAGGGATAGAAAGAGGGAGGGGTGCAGAAGAAAGAGAAAGATATAGGGTAAGGATATAGAGAGAGGTGTGGAGATGGAGATTGAGAGGAAGAGGGATATGGAGAGGAGAGAGAGGAGGGGATATAGAGAGAGGTAGAAAGGGGGAGATACATAGGCATAGAGAGTGATAGAGAGATGAAAAGATAGAGATACATATAGAGGGAGAGATGAGAGAAGAAATATAGAGATGTAAAGATTAAAAGGTATATGAAGGGGGTGATGGAGAGAGATGGTTGGATAGAGATATAGATGAATATAAAGTGGGAGGATGGGGAAAAATAGATAGAGAGTTAGAGATAGATCAAGAGGTAAAGATAGAAAAAGATCCAAGGAGATATAGAGGGAGACATAGAGAGGGAGAGATAGAGAGGAAGAGTTATAAAGATATATAGATGGTGAGATATGTTGATACAAAGATAAGGAGATCTAGAGAGGATGAGAAGGAGTGAAAAACAAAGGGTTAAATACTTAAATGACCTTTATAATCTTGTATCAACAATAATTCTGACCGTTGCTTGATGCGGTAGATAAGCTGTGCAACCTGGATATCATGAAAGGCCCTTTGTATTGGTCAATATTAGTTTAGTATTGGACTCACATATATTTTCAAAGGTTTCTTTGCATATATAATCCAAATGCTAAAAATTCTATGTATTCCAAGCATCTAAACTCTGTAATCTCCTATTTTCATATGGAGACCCCATTAAAATGCTTTGAGATAAAAATCATCAATACCTATGAAGGGAATAGGAATTGTGGATCTTGAGGCATAAAAAAATCATATCTAATGACTAAATGAATATCCCTCTCTATTTTCCAGTTATCCCATTTGAATATTGTTCTCATATGCATAGAATAAAAGGCCCAAAAATTGGGCATACCCAAGATTTCACATGAAGAGTATGTTATTTTTTACGAGGGACGTAAACCATGGCGGGAAAAATTATAGCAACCAAAGACAAATGAAAGAGAGAGAAAAGAAGAAAGAGACAAAACTAAAAATAGGAAACGAGAAGAATTAAATGAAAAAGAAGCCTTAGGGAAGTTACCATTATAAGAACTCGCACAGTAACATGCTAGGAAAATGAATTCTAGGACCTTCTAGGGATAGAAAGAGGGAGGGGTGTAGAAGAAAGAGAAAGATATAGTGTAAGGATATAGAGAGAGGTGTGTAAATGGAGATTGAGAGGAAGAGGGACATAAAGAAGAGAGAGAGAGAGGGGGAGAGTGCAAATGGAAGATATAAATATATATAAAATAGAGAATGAGAGAGGGATAAATATAAAGATAAATTGATAAGTAGAAAGTAATAGAGAGAGCTAGAAAGGGGGAGATATATAGACATAGAGAGTGATAGAGAGATAAAAACATAGAGATACATATAGAGGGAGAGATGGGAGAAGAAATATAGAGATGTAAAGATAAAAAGGTGCTTACTCCTCCATCATACAAAATATAATCATCTTGCCTAGATTGACCATCCCATCTCATGTGATATAGTGTATAGTTTAAATATTGTATGAGATGATGTATTTAAGAGTTTTGCATTTTTTCATGGATCAGAACAATTGAAGGTGGCATATACCATGGTTACTTTCTACCGTTAGTTTTCCTCCGATGTTGTCACCATATTTCACGCTGGGAATATTTGTCTCTATTTTATTCTCTTTTTAAGATCCAACAATGTCTAGTATATGAAAATGGAATCAAGACCATCCAAACACTATCAGTTGTTCAAACTTTTATCGGTAGTCATTTGTGCTCTTTAACATGTCATCTTTTATAGTCATTCTCCCATTAATAGCCCTTGGCGCAAGAACCAGAGATATATTGATACAAAATAAGGAGATCTAGAGAGGATGAGGAGTGACAAAGAAAGGGAAAAATACTTAAATAACCTTTCTATAACTCTCTGGCATTCCCATTGCACACTAAGGTGCGATTGCTAGTTTAAACTATATTAATAAAGTGATTAATAAATTGTCACTTATTAATATAATCTAAATAAAACTAAATCAAAACTCAATAAAATACATAAGTATTCTTTACAAAACAAATACCACATCCCAGTGACATGAATTAAATGTTTGACTATTTAAAAATTTGATCCCATAAAAGGCAAGAGACTTAAGATATTTTTAGGGCTTTTAAACTCTAAAATTAATCGAGACACTTCATTTTGCATTTCCTCATTCTGTAACACTGCTCTATCGCTAGAGAAAAAAATAAACCCTAGCCACCTGGAGGGAGTTTTTGGGATTTCAAAGGGAATTTTTTATGCTCAAATGGAGATTATGAAACTCTGTTTGTATGCTTCTGTTCTTGAATATGAAAGGTATCGATCTTTTTCTCCATGAATCTCTGTGTTTTTTGTATATGGTGGGTTTCAATGTGTATATCCAATATTCTCTTCTACAGTTCTTAGAATTTGAAGAACATTTTAGCCACCATTTACTTGCATCTATGAACACTTTATACAGGTATCAATCTATATTGTGGGGTTTTACATTTGTGCTTTCTTTTTTTATGATTTCTTAGGAAAGGGCTTTTCAGCTTCCTCTCAAAACTATATCTTTGTGTTTTATATGGTAGCATATGAGTTTTATTTTTTTAAGCCCTCCCTTCCAGTAGTGTCCTTGACTTTAACCTTCATGTGAATCATAACTTCTACCCCTCCATCTGAAGGAGGGATTCTTTCTGGTATCTTAAATCATGAAGTTTAGGATTTTTCTTTACTGTTACAACACCATGAAACTCTGTGGCACTTGTTTATTTTATTTCCACTCTTTTCATGAAAAACATAGCATGATACTACTTATAGTCATTATCATGTAAATGTACTCCTTTCTTTCATAGCTCTATTATTCATGGTACTCTATTTCATGACACCAGTCATTTCTTGCACACATTTCTTGTTCATTGTTATTTTTATTATAAACAAAGTAACATACACAACTGTTCTTACGTCATGATGCCAACATAAATATATAGGATCATTGGATGATTCATTTATGATTTCTAACATTACATTATATAATATCCTCTCCTTTTTAATACTGAACACATGGAAGGTGTCAATCATTTTGAATGCTTTGAAAATCATTGTATAATTGATCCATTCAGCTAGTTATGATTTCATTCATAGGTTTGATCATTGAATTTTTATATATAAATTATTTGAATGGTAAATGCATTGAATATTTTTATTATCTTTGTTGGTCCGGCACCTGAGACAATATATGAACACATTTCTGCCCTCTACATTGAATGTAGTGGAAAATGATAAGTGTTTTCTCTTGAACACAGTTTTCTCACTCTATTCATATGACAATGCCTCATTGGATGCTTGAATATAAGAAAAAAATACATCCTTCACTGTATTTACTTGTGAAAATCACCTCTTGTAGCATGATTTACTTTCAATGTATAATAATTATTGTATCTATCTGATTTTGTCTCTCAATGGCATGCTGGGATTGGACCCTTGTGGGAGCCACATTTATGTCCACATGTCATTGACAGATACCAATTTTATGCACATGAACTAAACATGTTAGAGTATGTAAGATATGAAAATGGGGTTTAGGGAGAATAAGGAGGATAGGAGATGTAAAGATATAAAGATGGGGTTTGAATTTTTAATTGTTATTTGTTATAGTGTGTTGAAATCCTTAACCCTATTTCACATCTTATACTTAATGGAATTTTATTGATTGTATATTGCAATTGTGATTGTGATTAAGGGAAGATAAGATGCTCCTTTCTTTCACTCTCAAATACATAAATAGGAGATCCAATTTTGATCAAACCCAAAAGGGTTAATACACAAATGAATCCACTATTTGGAAAGAGACCAAGAAAGGGGATCTTAAATTCTGTAAATTGATTGATTAATATGATTAATGACACTATTTGAAAAGAATAGGAGAAAGTACTAACCTTGCAAAATGGCAGATCAAAGATTGCTGTTTTCTAAGATTTGTAGACTATTTTTGGAGATGCTAACAGTTGATACCAAACCGAAAAACAGAGATGGAAAAAACCCAAACATATTTTTCCATTATGATGTCATCTTATGAAAAAGGTCGACCCTGTACCACTTTTTCCAACTTGATCTGCTCAACTCTGAAAGTGTCCTTGTTCACACAGTCCGAAAGAAATTTGAAAAGGGTATCTAGATCTGGCCTCAAATCTACAGTCCCAAACCTGTACCTGCAAGAAAAATGTTTGTTTTTTGTTGGGGAGGGGTTTGCCTTAGTCAAACCCCAATTTAGGTATTAACCTTGAAATCAATATTTGAAATAAGAATGCTAGCAAGTAGTAGAATTGAATCTAACAATGAAGCTATGATATTGAATAGATATGCAATTGTAATTCAAATGTAGCAAGTATGTAAATATGAA